>JAHBCN010000326.1:97500-209144 GCA_019359885.1 Listronotus oregonensis
TTTTTGAATTGAAAAGTTTTTCACTAATTTTTTTGGATTAACATCTTTTTTTATTACCACAGACAGTTTTTTTTGTAATTATCTTTTTAGTTCGTAACGGCCATGATATTTTTGACAGGTATATACTTTTAACAGGTGTCACCTTTAGCACATATTATAAACTATAAGTATAAAATTTTAATAAGAATATTTTGTAAATTGTCCCTACTCTGCCCTTTTTTCTTAATTATCAATTTCCCATGGGTGTTTCGTGGGCGTCTAATAAAAAATCGCTTTATATAAATCGGCGTCTCATTACGATCCGGCTGCTCATCAGTAATGCAGCGAATCAAAGGCGGCCGAGGCGAGAAGGGCACTGTCATTTATTTTTGCCCTCTCTGACAAGGGGGCGCATCTATCTTTGGATGTGGAGTGGCTGTCGTTAGCAGCTTGCGACTCGATTATACGAAATCTACGAAAAAACAGCGCTTGTTTATCTTGAAAGTATCTTGAAAGTAGAACTGGAATAAGTTTCTATATTGATTAAAGTAAACATTTTTAGAAATTAAAAAAAATATAAGCTAATAAAAATTAGAAAATTACTTGACACAATATAAATGTAATATGTAAAATAAGTCGGCTAATAAACACTTCTCGCAGAACTCTTTCACAGTTTTGAGCGGTATGTACTGTCGCTTCATCTTCTTCTATTAAGTTACTCTTTATGTTTTTACGAAAACGACTCGTTCTTAAACTGAATAATTCATGAAAATTAAAACTAAACATTAAATTATGTGTTCAGACCTTAAGATGCTTTTGTAGAAAAATGACCTTTTACGAAAATCAATTATTTCTAGTTTTGTGACAGGTGCCTATTCGATTAAAAATATGTTTATTCAAATCCCAAAGGCCAAAAATAACAATAATATAAAAGAAACGTACTGACTTGTCTAATATAGAATTTATTTCAATATCCAAATAGGTAGTCTATTATGGGGAACCCCGTATAACATTTTGGGATTTTTATTTTTTGTCCCTTAAAGAAAAGGTAAATAATTTTTTTGCCCAAAAATGGTACTTTCGTTTTCCAAACCAGAAAGAAATAAAGCATTTTTCGAGGCATTTATAGGTTCTTAATAAAAAAAATGTTGTAATTGTTAAAAATTAAAATAAATTGAAATATGGGGTTAATAAAGATGGCTTTTATCTAATTAAAAAATATATCGTCTGTGAAACAAGGTAATACCGATCAAATTTGCATAATAAGCATTTATTTCGAAATATCTTGAAAACTCTTCTTATGATATTTTTTAAAAACTAATGCAATGTGATTCAAAGTATTTAAATATTAAAAAAAAAACTTAATTTTTTGATTGTATTGTTAAAAAGATATTGATTTTTTAATGTTCACATCGGTATGTTTGTTATTAAGAAATAATATACACCTTTTTATTCTATTACTGAATAACCAACAGACCTTATGTGTTGTGACAGTCTTTTACAAAAATAATATTTTCAAGCATTAGGAACCTCTAACTTTTGGTAAAGTGTATTTGATCTTATTTGGAATAGCGTTTAATTTGTGGTCATTCAAAACACTGCATCACAAATTAAACTTAAATAAGAAACAATGTTATGATTCGTACTGGCACTAACCACAATCAATTTTTATTATCCCAATCTTGATTTGACTTGTAAACAGGCCGGACTTTACTTACTATGAGAAGATACTTTTGTTTTTTGTATAATTAGTTACTCGTATAATTAGTTTAAAAGTTAACAAAAAGTATTTAGTACTTTGTATTTATCTTATAGGCCACCAAATTTTAAAAACCTTTTATATTGTAAATTTGGGTCATTTTTTGCGCTAAATACAGTATAAATATAGTGATTTTAATTCCGAATTTTGCCATATTTACTTTCCTATAAAAACGTCAATCCTAGTCTCAACTTTCCGCCAGATTAGGCCTGTAATGTGAGCAAACAAATCCCTTTTTCCCGTTCGACCACTCTTTCAACAAAGCCTAAGGGTGCGTCCATTCGCCAGTCAATACTATAACCCTATTTTTGCATGTCTTTCTTCAGGGGGCAATAAAGTGTTTTAGGGTGGAGAGCCACCCATTTCTACAGGAATGGATTAAGATAGTAATTTGTTAATTAGGGTAAGAGTTAGCTAATTTAAGCAAGTCTGAATAAAAATCTTAAATTTTTTTATCGGATTCTTTATAATAGTGTCTACAGCGTATAATTAGGCTACACGTAAAAGGGAGCTAACTATGTTTAAACATATAAAGATTTAACATTTTGACTTTTTACCCAAAAAACAAGTATTGCAATTATAAAAAATATCTTTTTGGCATTGTTTTGGATCTTGACAATTTAAAAAAAACAATTATTTTCTAAATTAAGGAAGTTTTCTGTTTAAGAAGTTTCGTAATCGATTTTTTTATTGCTCTTTTCAATAACTTATATTTTGGAAAATATATAGGCGAAACAGTTTTGCCCGGAAATCTTTTCTTACAGTCAAAATACACGATCATTGGCCGGTTGTCCCGTATAATCAAGCGCATTTCTAAAACTTTAAACGCGATTTCTCGAAAATTACTGGACCAGAAAATTAAACTGGCTATGCTTGCAACCCCAAAAATTAAAATCGCTTCAAAATTTTGGATTCTACGTACCTTTAAATACAAAAAAAAGTCGATTTTTTCACTTTTCAAATGGCCGCCATTTTGTGCAAAATTGACCATTTCCCTTTTCTGAGGTTTCGACCATAGCTACATTCATATATTTTAATAATTTTTTAAGCTTGTCAGCTTCACACCTCCCAGTTACCTGAACCAGGTGACTCGCCTACCGGAGCACGGAGAGCATGACCTTCTTGAATAAAGGGGTATAGACATTGTTTGACTTATTATTTAATTTCGCCTTAAAAAACTAAAGACATAAAAGTATAAAAAAATATTTTTATTTTCGTACAACACATTTATATTTTTGTTTTTAAACCTAAAAAAAGATAATTTAATAATCAAATGGTATCGGAACGACCCATTTTAAATTTTTTTTGTTCAATTTTAGTTAAATTGTAAAGGAAAATATTGAAATAATATATATATATATATATATATATATATATATATATATATATATATATATATATATATATATATATATATATATATATATATATATATATATATATATATATATATATATATATATATATATATATATATATATATATATATATATATATATATATATATATATATATATATATATATATATATATATATATATATATATATATATATATATATATATATATATATATTTATACAATTTATCCTTATTTATTTGTAAATTATGTAACTTATATGCCGGTAGCAAAAAAAACTACTCCAAATCCCATCCTGTGTGGGAATAGAAACAGCTATAGGTCAAATCGATAGCAAGGGCCCGGGAGCGGCCCGAAGTAAATAATAACCGCCTGTAAAACATTTATCTTGAGCACCTGCATGCCAGAAAACACATCTGGCGCCAGGCTTCGTCACCGCCAAGGCTATAATGCCACCACTCCGCCGCCACCACCCTGTTTTCATTTTCTTTAGCCTAAATTTCAGTTCACTGAGTTTGGTTAATTGCTTCGTTAAAAATACAGGAAGCAGAAGGTCTTTAAATTATTAACACTTAGTGATTTTTAGTAAAAAATGTAACTGTGTATATAAAACCTTTATTTTGAATAAGTGCTCTAAATTTGTACTAAAAATATCAAGTTTAGTTTTAAAATCAGTAGTTAGCAATATTTTTGTAAAATTGATAAAATCAAAAAACCCGCATACCAAAAATGTTTAAAAAAAGGTTACGAATATACCTTCTAATTTGGGTTCATAGCCTAAAAAGATAAAAAGTAAAAACCTTTTATGTCGTATGGCTTAGAACCATTAAATTAAGTGCCTCTTTGCCAAACTTCGGTTTTTTTCCATTTTTATTGGTTAACAAAACATATATTGTATTTTTAACTTTTTAAAAATGTTCTTTTAAAAATTAAATTTATAGTCATTTCAGTAAAACTTGCTTTAAAATTTTTACAGAACTTGTACTGAACGATTAGAAATTAATCATAATTTTAAACAAAGTGATTTACGTTTTTCAAAATAATTGTTTTTTTTTTAAATTATTAATATTAAAGAATAACAATGCAATTAATAGTTTCCCAAACCTAAAGTTGTTGTTTAAACTGTTCTAAAAGTCATACAAGTAAAATATTTACAAAATTAATTAACATTAATAAAACACAATGCAATTAAAAGTTTACCAAACCTTATTTTAATGTTTAATTTGTTTTAAAAGTCATACAAGTAAAAGTGTAACCAAAAAATATTTCACTTGGAAAGGGTGGATTTTGGCCAAAATTTACCCATTTTTCGGGTTTTGTTAGCTTTGTATTGAAAAAAAAGTATTTTTTATAGTATTTTTTTAAAACTGACTTACTTTATTTATATCTTTTTTAAAGCCCCTGTAATTATTTATTTCACAATTCATAATGACATGATACACGTTTTTCAAAACCATTTATAAACAAAAAATAATTATATGACAATTACTTTTTGCAAATTAAAAGCTGATTTATAAATGCATTTTATAAATTTTTATAAATATTTGTTGTTAAGCTTAATGTAATTATTAAGATTTGGTGAAAAAGATTCCATACGTAATAACTTTTGATTTTATTTGACCTTTGAATTTAAATTTAAAAAGACAGTGTATTTTAAGATATTGTAAATTTCTAGCAAAATAAAATATTTATGAAATTGCCTACTTTTTATTGTTAAGCTAACAGTTATGCTACAAATATATTTATATTTTTTCTTACTAAACAAGACTCTAATATATAATATATATATATATAATGTATATATAATTATATAACACGGCGTTAAAATAGATTAATTTGTCAGTCTTGATTATATCCAAATTGTTTAATTTAGCCAGTAGAGAGCGTTGAATTTTTTTTTTGCTAAAGCCGTAAACAAAAATGTTTTCTCCGAAGGTTAATTAATTGTAACAAAAAAGCCCGAGGTTTTTATTCAAAAAAAAAATATTGTAAAAAAATTTAACACAGAAAATTAGTTTATTAAATATGCAAAATTACTCGCCAATACTTATTCACGTCAATTTAGGAAGTTTTTAAAATATTCTTGAGTCATAAGAATTCGTTTTTTAAGAGCATTGCAAGGCGTATTCTGTCATATGCACATCTGCCTAAATGATGTTTTTTTGTACTTACATTTTTTAATAAAATAAATTTACTTTTAGTACGTACTCATTGTTTAATTATTACATTTTATTGATAATAGCGGATGATTAACAACTTTTTTTTCTAACAAAACTGGTAATTTACAAAAAATGGTCAAAGGAAAATTAAATACATCCGATTTAAATACCTAAATTTTTATAGTTTTGACATGACATCAGGTTCATAAACTTACACTTTTTTATAGCGCGTCATATGTAATACCATTTTATAATACCTGACCTGCATGCTTTTACGAATTTAAGAAAAAACAATATTCCTAATAAAAATTGGGTATGTCCTGTATTTATAATTGTGTATATTTTGTATGCACTTTGTTTTAAGAATGAATATAAGTAATGCACACTTGGTAAAAAGGATAGACGGTTGCAAATAAATTAAAAATAAAATAATGATACGTAAATAAAAAAAATTAAAGTTTTTTCAAATAAATTTAAAAATAAATTACATTTTTTCGAGTAAACGTTTTCTAATTAGGATTAATTTAAGCAGTTACTCTTTCGTTGTTATGAAAAGCCGGGTCATTTTCACTAAACCGGTTAGGCGAGAAATGCCATCGTTGCTAAGGGATATTAGCAGACTTTCTCATCTTTAAAGAAAACGAGCGAAGTAGAAAATACGTTAATTATTAAGCTCCTTTTTAACATATTTTTTGTGGCCGTCGATACTTGACGTTTTACGTAGTAATTTTGCCTCCTGAAACTTAAAAAAGCTGCTAAAAAAATAGTAAAAATTAATGAAAATAACTAGGAAAAACTGGATTTTTTATATCTAACTTTATATTTTTAAGCAAAAAAACCGGCTAAATCTAGATATACGACCAGAATTAAGGTAGTCGTTTTCTTTCTAACCTAAAAAAAACAAAATCATTATTTTCAAATCTTCGTGAATCTCACCCAAATTTCGAATAGAAAGGTTGTTTCGGTCGCTGATTACGAATCTTTAAGACGGCGGATCCAAAATGGCGGATGTGTTTTTCAAGATGGCGAATAATTTTTTTGAATATCAACGGATTTAAGCCAAATTTCGTATAAGGTTTTTGAGGTTGCAGATTCTGAATCTAAAGACAAATTTAATATATGCGAATTTAGGTAAATAAAAAATTTAAGAAATATAATAAACAATTTAAAAACCACCATTAAAACACTGAAAATTGATTCTGGTTTAATTATGTACATTTTTAAAAATTGTTATTGGCTACTAGAAACTTTATTTATTATGTTTGGCCCGTCTTCCCGAATTTTAAATACTAACTTCAAATTTGTAAACTCGCATATATCAAATTTGTCTTCACTGTTGTTGTTGCATATTTTATCTACCATATTAGATCCGCCATTATGAATGTTTCAAATTTGACTTTAGATTTTGAATCAGTAACCTTAAAAACCACTTTATACAAAATTTAATTTTATATCCGTTGATTTTCCATTTTTCGAAAATCAACGGATATAAAATTATTATATTTTTCATCTTGAGAAACATATTTTTTGAATCCGCAATCCTAAATTTTTAAAATCTGAATATATATTATTATAATATTAACATTATTTTGTATTATTAAAAGTAGAAGTATACGAAAAAATAAAAGGATTTAGGTCAAACAGCACCAAGGGCATTCCTTTTTAATATCTACAATTTTTTTAGGCTATATGGGATATCAATATTTGTTTGAACGCTAGTCGGATCCCATTACAGGGATATTTTATCGATTGTTGGAAGATCACCAGAGTGAAAGTTATTTTTAAAATGATTAAAAGTCCAATTTTTAACCTATATCTTTTCTCTGAGTTACCAACAGAGAAAAAATGTATTACCTATAAACCATAAAATATTTGATAAAGCATTTGATTACCTTTAACTTCAAACCTTTAATTCGTAAGTTCTGCCTTAACATATTACTTTTATAAGACTTTAGGCCTTTGAAGACTGCTCCAAGATAAAAAGAAAGTACTAACATTTAATTGCAATATTAGTTAAAATAAGCAAAAAAACAACTTGGAGCAAGAAATGAATCCACAAAAGAAAAGAAGGAAAATAAAAAATACATCCAAATCCCATTAATGGTTTTATAATATTTGGAACACTTAATGTATACCGACTTAATAACAAATATAAACAGTAAAATAAAATTGTTTTAAGTGAAAGTGGAGATTCCGAAATTTAAAGGAAATAAAAGCTTATAAATTATTGGCGGTCGTACGAAAAATGTTAAAGAGAGGTGAATAATTAATGAATTTACGCTCTCTTGGTTCCTAGGGACTAAAATCCGGTAAGGTCTCCTGGCAATGTTGGCATTTTTCGATAAAAACCGAGAAACTCGCCGAATATTTAAAGATATGACATACAAATCTGAATATTCTAAAAAGTTACAATTAAATGATTTCTTGTTGGTTTGATTATTTAAAATATGGGAAATAAATGGGACAAAAAAAAAAAATATTAGATTATTTAAATTAATATGATGCCATTTATTATGATAATGTATTTTAACTAAAATTTATATTTATTATTAAATTAAGGTATTTGCAAAAATTAACATAATTAACGTCATATACAAATAAATACATTTAATAAATAAAACAAAATCAGGCTTATAAAAAACGGTTTTTATTACAGTTTACACAGACAAAACTGTACGGGGTGGTGCCTTTTGGTTGTATTTACGGGGTATTGCGAAAACCGTAAGAGATAGAGCAGTTCTGTTTGTACATTCTCGGAGCGGATTTTTAAACCAAATTTCAATGTGTTAAAATTTTAAAGCTTACTTAATTTCTTTCGCAGATAAGGGGCGCTTTTGAAAGATTTTTACGCAGTGGAGTACTAATACAGTTAAGCTTTTCGAGTTATTACACAAACTTGGGTTTTTTTTTAATGAAACACCCCATATATTATTTAACCAATTGACTGCAAATCAAATTACCTTTTTTATGAGACTTTATAGGTTGACCACACTTTTTTTTCATATCGTTCTGCCGATTTTTTGGGTACTAGCTGCCCTGTAGCATCCTTAGATTTTTGCAAAATTTCTTCAGGAATCAGATTTTCACCATTTTCCTACATTTTGTCAATGTTACCAACCATGATTGTAAAATAATGCTAATTTTCAACTGACTTTACTTTTCACCTTGACAAAATAAAAACAGGACAATTGCGTTTTCTAGGTATATTAACGTAATCTTTTCGTAAAAGGACATGGCACAGATAACATGGGATTCTGGCTCTCGAACGATTTTTTAAAATTTAAGAATGTTGTTTTTTCGATCATTAGAAACATCTTTTAAATGGGACATTTTTGTGCAGGCCTACAGGGTGGCCCTAAAAAATAACTGAGAAGTTGAAGCTTAACTGTTTATTGAAATTTTGTCTAAATCCAACAATGAGAAGTTGAAGCTTAACTGTTTATTGAAATTTTGTCTAAATCAAACGGAATAATTTTTTATACATTTGTTAAGAGTTAAAATAATTTCATTTATTATTTGACACATACAGGGTAATTCAGTCTCGAATAAGTAATATGGATTATGACAACTAAAATGTTTATATCGTGATATACTTGTATATATTTTTAGAAATTATACATTTCTAGTTTATTAGAGTAAATTTAGGTTAAAATTTTTTAGTTTATTGTCCCATATATACGGGGATATTTGGCATTAAAGATTTATTTTTGGTTTGTTTCTACAAGATATTTTGTCACATGTAAAGAGGTACATAGTTTTAAAATCTGCACATTTTCCTGGCAATTTTTTAACGAAGTTATAATAAAATTAAGCCACCCATAACTAAAATAATTTTAGTGTTAACCTACAGGGTGAATTATCTGGAGGTTTAATTCACCTTGTCTCCTGGATTTACCTATATTTTTAGGATAAGTCGTACTATAAAAAATAAAACATAGTTTTTAGTGTTAGGTACATTTTTTTTTAACGAAACGCTTTGTATATTTGGCCAAGTTTTAATTCTTTATTTAATTCTACATCGAAAATGTAAATAACACTATACGTCGACAATTGCTGGTTTTTGAGATAATTAAGTAACTAATAAAGTAACCTAATTATGTGGCACACATAACATGGGATTCTGGCTTTCGAACGATTTTTTAAATTTGAGTAAGTTGTTTCTTAAGTCAATAGAAACATATTTTAAATAGAACATTCCTGTTCGGGCCTACAGGGTGGCCCAAAAAATCACTGAGAAGTTAAAGCTTCCCTGTTCCTTAATACTAATTTAAACGTCTAAAAAGCCTGACTTATTATCTAAATTCAACAAAAAAATAATTTACATACTTGCTTAGATTTAAAAAATGTGATTTGCTATTTAACACATACACGGTGTCTCCAGTATCGAAGAAATAAACATTTTTATGCCAAGTAATATGTTAATTTTATGATATATCTATTCGTATATATCTTCAGAATTTTTACTTTTGCCAGTTTCTTGTGCTCTAAGTCAAAAAAGCGAGCTAATTTTGCGTTTTTGAAATTTAAAGCTAATAATGATATAAATTAATAAATAATTTAATGAACAATGCTAAATTATTAATAAGTAATTTTACCCCAGCAATTTTTTGCGCGGCAAACAATTTTAAAACGACTTATCCTAAAAATATAGGTAAATCCAGGAGGCGTGGTAAATGAAACCTCCTAGATACTTCACCCTGTAGGTGTACCAAAAGATTTTAACTTAAATTTACCTTAATAAACTGTCAGAAATATATAATTTCTAAAAATATATACAAGTATATAACGATATTAACATTTTACTTGGCATAATCCATATTATTTATTCGATACTGGACCACTCTGTATGTGATAAATGTTAAATGAAACTATTTTACTTCTAAGCAAATATATAAAATATTATTTCGTTAAATTTAGACATAATTTCACTCTTTTTATGCGTTTATATTGGAATTAATAAACAGTTAAGCTTTAACTTCTCAGTAATTTTTTTAGGCCACCCTTTAGGCCTGCACAAAAATGTCCCATTTAAAAGATTTTCCTGTTGATCTAAGAAACAACATACTCAAATTTTAAAAAAATCGTTCGAGAGCCAGAATCCCATGTTATGTGTGCCATGTCCTTTGCTGTGCCGTGCATTTTGATACCAGTAAACAAAAATCCTAAAATCCATTTCCAAAGCAGAAAATTATTAATTATTTGTAGATATACGGAGCAGGTTAAAAATACGTTATTAATTTAAAACAAAAATTTTGACAGTACAGTATTAAATAAAATATTGTACATTATTCGTCCGGAAAACCTTTACAGTATGAGTAAAATGTTTACTTATAACGTAAATATCTATTTTCGGCAATAGTTTTGTTAATAATTATACAGGGTGTTCCAAAAGGTATGGTCCAAAGTTTGGATCATGTAGATTGGATCAAAATAAGGTAACAACTTCATATAACTTTTTGCTCTATGCCCCTTCTTTACCGACCTATTAGCTCTTAAAGGTAACAATTAAAAATTGATTTTTTATTAATAACTTTTGAACGGTTTGTACGATCTGGAATTTTTTTTGTTGATTAATTCTAGCTAATAACTGTCTTGCATTAACTGCTATAAACATGCCCCGAAACCATCAAAGATACCAGGTCCGGACTATCAAATTTGTAAAAAACTTCAAAATTTTTGCAGTGTTGCCATATTTAACATTTTGACCTTACTGGTAGATTCCCTGAGTTTTCTATGGAAAAAGGTATACTTTATCTTTATTGATAGGACTAGCGGTTTTCGCGTAAAATGCATTTAAAATCATTAAGGTATACTCGAGCGCTCTCGATAAGTTATATCCTGGGGATCTCAATAAGGTGTACTTAAGGACTCCCTGTGAATCTTATGTCAAAATCTACTACCAGTAGTAGTAAATTAAGAAAATGTGTAGCTGTACAGGGTGCTCACTTTAAACGCATACCTTAGTTGAATTTACGCATAGCAGTTTTTTTTTGTTATTCTACTAATAATCATAAAGTTTCTACTTGGCTGTATGGTTTTATTGTTTTTATTTTTTTTTGTTAAAATAAATTAAGTTTTTTTTTAACTTTTAATTTAAAATTTTCAGCTAAAAATTGACTTTCCGTAGTAGATTTTAACATGAGATTCATAGGGAGTCCTTAAGTACACCCGATTGAGAGCCTCAGGGTATATCTTATCGAGAGCCCTCGAGTATACCTTAATGATTTTAAATGGATTTTACGCGAAAACCGCTCGTCCAATCAATAAAGATATAGCATACCTTTTTTCATAGAAAACTCAGGGAATCTACCAGTAAGGTCAAAATGTTAAATATGGCAACCCTGCAAAAATTTTAAAATTTTTACAAATTTGATAGTCCGGACCTGGTATCTTTGATGGTTTTGGGGCATGTTTATAGCAGTTAATGCAAGACAGTTATTAGCTAGAATTAATCAACAAAAAAATTCCAGATCGTACAAGCCGTTCAAAAGTTATTAATAAAAAATCGATTTTGAATTGTTACCTTTAAGAGCTAATAGCTCAGTAAAGAAGGGGCATAGAGCAAAAAGTTATATGAAGTTGTTACCTCAGTTTGATCCAATCTACAGGTTCCCAAACTTTGGACCATACCTTTTGGGACACCCTGTATATAAACATTTGTTTTGTGCATATTAATGATTTTTTATGCGTCAATAATACTGATAAACAATTACCTAAAAATAAGTTCTAATACAATATTCATAAACGAATATGTTAGGGACTTAATAAGTAAAAATAATTTATTTAAAAAGTAAAATTGTAATAATATTTTAAAATTTTAAAAAGAAAAATAACCCATCATAAAGTTCATTATTTGGAAAACAATTTAGTCTACACAAAACAAACCTAAATACATAAACCTAAAATAAAGTAATTACCCAGACAGGTCTCTATATCAGGTAATAATTTTGACCCGAAGGGATTATCAGATTTAATGATTTATTTATTTGCTTACTAACCCATTTTAATATCCCACTACTATCTGTCTGTTTACGTTCGGTTCTATTTGTTAAGCACACATTACTTTGAAATTTATATTTATACGCGAAAGGTAAGCATTTTTGAGTGGTTTCAATTGCAATAATTATGCTTAATGACTTTAATAGAAATAGGTTTATTCATTTAGTCCTTAAATGAACTTTTGATTTATAAGTATTTGCAATCGCTTTTAAACCTCGTTTACCATAACAAAGTTTTACAGCGATACCGCGCACCACACGTTTAATTTTGTGTTGTCTGAAAATACTTTTCAAAAATATCAGTATTTTTCACTTAACTTTTTCAGTAAAACAAGGCGTACTTTTAATTTTAAACCGGTAAAGGCAAATGGTTTAATTATATTTTATTAGAGTGGCCATATTTCTGGTGAAATACATTTTGTTGGTTAACCTAATTTTATTATATAGGCCTATTTTCACATAATCAATGACTAAGTAAATTAAAGTCTGGAATTCTAGAAGTGGAATGCCTATGAGAACATAATGAGTAAATGTTGTTCAGTACCTATTTTTGGGCAAAAAATGACTTTTCTACAACTAGTGTTAATAGATATACAGGATGTCTTAGAATATGTGGGCAATCTTTCGGAGTCTAATAGAAAACCTACAAATATTATGACAAGTTCCCATATTTTTTTCCTATGACCCTCCCCTACGGAGATATAGGTACATAACAGATGCCTCTGAAAATCGTTTTTGTTTAAGCTCCGCTGCACACTTGGTTTTTTTAACTTGTCCGGCACCGCTGCTGCGCCGCAATTAAGGCCTTTGCTATTAACAGGTAGACTAAGTGATGCACATGTAGCGGTCTGGTTGCGGCGCCCGAATGTGAAGCCGTGCGCGCCTTGTTTGCTCGTCGCCGCATAGCTGCTTTAACCATAAACCAAAAGGGATTCTTATTGAATCGATAAAATCAACTGTTTACGAAATATAAAATATGATGATTAATAATTTTTTTACATTAACAGGTATTTTCTAATTGTACGTCAATATTTAGGGTAATTTTGGGTTCATTAAAAAAAGCTTTATGAACATGTTAAGTCTTAACTTTTGAGATACAGGATGGTAAAATTTTCAAAATTAAATCATTTATTATTAATATCTGTAATATCATTTTGGATATTTCACTGAAAATTGGCATAAGTGTACTATGTATCAAGAAGCATTTTTTAGTGTACCACATGTTTTGTTATTTTCCACCAGTGGCGTTCGTACAATGCCTATTTTGGCAAATAAAAAAAAATGTGGTACACTAAAAATACTTCTTGATACATGTATGTCAAATTTCATTAAAATATTTAAAGAGGTATTACAGATATTACTAATAAATGATTTATTTTAAAAATTACCAACCTGTATCTCAAAAGTTAAGACATTTAGGACATACGTTCATATAATGTTTTCTTCTTAAAATGGACCCAAAAATTGCCTCCTTAAATATTAACGTACAATTAGAAAATACCCTGTATAATGTAAAAAAAATACCAATCATGATATTTTATTTCTCGTATACAGTTGATTGTATCGAGGTCAATTAAGAATACATTTTTTAGTTTAAGGTTGAAGCTATCCAAAAATAATATTGTTGAGCCTTTATCATACAGGGCGTTAAAAAATTGCTATTATTGTGTCAGAGCTAGTCCGTCCCTGGCAAACTAAATAAGCCACATATGATTTAAGGGGTTTATTTTAAAAAGACTTATCTAGTAACCATCATATTAAAAAAAAATTAAATTACGCCTAGTATTTTAAAAGTTATTAAAAAAAAAACGATTTTCAGGGGCGTTCGTTATGTACCTGTATCTTCGTAGGGAAGGCTCGTAGGAAAAAAGTACATGGGAACTTGTCATAATATTTTTAAGTTTTCTATTAGATACCGAGAGATTGCCCACATATTCTGGGACACCCCGTATACCTAACAAGAGGGAAAAGTAGTACTTTTCCGCACGCGACGGCTGTTGCATGCCGCCATTTTTAATCGCTATAACTCGTATAAAACTCTTATTTAGTAGTGAATTTTTATCTTTGAGGAAGAATAAAGGACCTTGTTTTTAAATTACCCATACATTCTAGACAAAAATAAGAAGTCGCGGTTGTGCAAAAGTTTGCATCTCTCACCCCTCCTGAGTTAATGAATTCTGCGACTTAACATAAAGCATACAATACTAAAAAATTCCGGGGATCGGTTTTGAGCAACAAAATTGTCCCTTTGCCAACTAATTAGCAACAAAAGAGCAACACATGTTGGTGTTTTTTTTTCTATTTTCGCTAATTTTCAGCTGTCAGCTTTATATATTTTGAATGGTTGATATTTAAATAACAAGGTCTCAATTTGCGTTTAGTGTATATTTAGCTGCTAATACTAAAATCGTTTATTAACAGAAAATCATGCATTATTAAAGGCATTTATTAAACTCGCAAATAAATGATCGTCAAAAAATATTGTATTTTTTACTTTTCTCATTCGATTTTAATAATAAAATTTACCTAACTTTATGCGCGGATATCTAGCAGGCAAAAGAAACAAATTAAAACCTTTGTTAGAGGTTAAACCGTTTTAGCAAAGTTTTCATAAGTAGTTTCCTTTTTGGGTTAAAGTTGTGAGGTATTATTTCCGAAAATTATGGTGTTAATCATAAAGATAAAAGTTCCTGGGTAATTTCATTTATTTATTGAGCGTTAAATCGGTAAGGCAAAAGTTAGTTTCATAAAGATTAGTAAAATAACGTTATCTAGTTCGAAATGTTTTTAGTGCGGTGTTAGTTGGTGACCTTAATTTTTTTATAAGTTTATATAAAAAGGTAATTTTCAGTTCTAAAGGTGTTTGTTTCTTTGCTGTGATTTAAAAAGCTATATTGTTTTATTGGAGGAAAAACTAACACTTTCTACATAGCCAGGTTTTTAAAAGTTACTTTGTTTCCGAAAAATACTTTTTTTTTACCAAATTAATTTACCGGGTGGTTATAAAAGTTAAAACAAATGATTTTTTTTTAAGTGGGTAGTTTAAAAAAGTTTTTAGTAGTTAGGTTTGCATACGGAATCTCCTAAAAAAACATTTTGTTCATTTCCCGATGATTGTTATGTGGCAAATTATCACATAATTATCAATACACAATAATAACAATATATACAACCAATTAGAACCAAAAGAAGTCAATCTTTAACACTGATTTTAGGCGGGATTTGATTGATTTTAACTTATTCAAATGATTTAAGTTAATATTATCACCAAGTCCTGTAATTTAAAATTAATTACACAGGTCCACAAAAAAAGTGGTGTGTTCTGGGTGTCAGATTAAGATTTTCTGGCGTATTTTTTTCGCTGAACACGAATCTTAAGTCAAAATCGGGGGTCAAACAGCATTTTTTAAATTTAAAATGTCAATATCTCAAAAATTATAAAAGATACTCAGAAATTTATATAACATAAACTATAAATTTTTTCAAGACCTTTATTTTAAGTTATATAAACTTTTTATCTAAATGCAATATTTTTTGAAGTATAATCAAAAAACCCAAATTTTAGGATTTTTTTAAGGTAGTCCAGGGAAGTTAGGAAATAAATCGGAAAATTTTTAAGGCCAGCCGATATCGAGATGCGGTTTTCTGCATTGTGTTCATAAACCTCCCAGAAAAAAAGTCTATATGTTGTGGTTACACCATTTTTCGAAAAATGCATTCTGGTGCAATAAATGCATTTTGCCATTGCATAATTATACTTGCAATATTATAAGAACGACTGGAAACTCGGAAAAATCGCTCGAAAATCGTTACTCTGGGGTTTTCGGGGATGCCGAATTCAATTTTGGCATTAGAATTACCCGGGGGCGCTCAGGGGTCGGTCTGCGGGGGTGCCCGGGGGTGATTAAGGGAAAAATTGCAGAGTCCATGAAAATCAGCCGAAAATCGTTACTTGGAGGTTTTCGAGGATGCCGGATTCAATTCTGGCATTAGAATTACCGGGGGTGCTCGGGGGTGGCTCTGAGGGGAAAGGCAATGAAGAAAGTGAAAAATCACGCCCGCAACGCGCCTCCGGTTATTCTAATGTCAGAATTGAATTCGGCATCCCCGAAAACCCCCAAGTAAGGATGTTTGGCTTATTTTCATGGACGCTGCAATTTGGGTACCCCCGCAGAGCCACCCCCGTGTAATTCTAATGCCAGATTTAAATTCGGCATTCCCAAAAACCCCCGAGTATCGATTTTTGAGCGATTTTTCGAGTTTCCAGTCGTTCTTATGATATTGCAAGTAATTATGCAATAATTGCAAAGTGCATTTATTGCACCAAAATGCATTTTTCGAAAAATGGCGTAACCACACCATATAGACTTTTTCCTGGAAGCCTTTTGAACTCAATGTAGGAATACACATCTAGATATTTGCTGGCTTTAAAAATGTCTTTATTTTGGTCAATTTTGATCTAAATGCCCTGGACGAAGGCCCTGGAAATAATTTGAAAATTAAAAAAATATATAGGTATTTTAAGATCTTTTTTTTGCAAATTTTAAGTTATTTGGGATTCAAATAAATAAAAAAAATTTTATAACCAAAAAATTCCAAAAATTACATAAATAAAAAAATCCTATTTTGAACTGAAATCTATAGTAAAAATCACATTTTTTGTTTATATTTCCTTTATTGTTTATCCTATCAAAATTGTTTATTTAACTTTTTATATAGACAATTTAGAAAGCTTTATTTATTGTTATATTTAATTTCTTGTATCAGTTATAGTTTTCGAGATGTTATGTTTTTTTATTTACTGCTACTTAATTATTATAATTGTTACAACACACTTTTTTATTAAATTTAGAGAGACTAAGTTAATAAGATTAAATACACAAATAAAATTAACCCATGTAACATCGAAACGATGGAGTAGGAAAACAACATGAGGTCTAGGTAAGATAAAAAAAAGAGGACAGCAATATAAATATCTTAAATTCTGATTCATTAACCATACAAACCTGCGTAGACACAAACAATATCCTTTCAAGAGTGACAGAGAAATGCGTCTAATCCTCGTAAGGCCGATATAGATTTTGGTAAATCCGTCCGATCCACTAAAAGCAACATGAAATGGGTAGAACTTGACGCTTAAACTTGGGACCCTAAGTCACTCTCAGGCCGAGCCAATGGTTTTAATTAGTTTTGGAATAACGAGGCAATAAAATGTGCACGGCGAACAGCAAACAAACTTTTTACTTAACAGGAGCTATTGTATATTGGAAGCTTAAAGCAGTTGTCGCTCGTTTAAGACTTTTAGTGGATTAGAACAAAAAATATTTTTCTTGATATATGTAAATAAAAAAGACGTTATACAAAGATTTAAATCTATAATAGAAAGTATAGCTAATTCTAGATTAAAAACAGAGTTTCTTTGGGATACCAAAAGAGCATTCTCTTGTTTAACCTACTTCTAAAAAGGGACAAAACCTTTTAAAAACGACACTCTTTTTCTGACTTTTTACAAAATAAAAATGTATTATTTTTTAAAATTATCTAAAAAAACGGACAGACCGGATTTCGTCACAAGGAATCCATAGCAGATCCTCTTTCATTTATTTAAAAAATGGCCGGTTTTCTAGCTTTTGCAAAAATAATTCTAGGGTTTCCCAAAATGTAGAACTAGCACACTATTTCTTATTATTATCAACTTTTTTTTCTTCCAAAATTAGTCTTATTTATCGTTATGTAGTTAATAGTCCCTCTTACTCTAATAGTTAGTTTCTTAAGGCGTCATTTCTTTCTTACAGGCGGTCAAGCTCTGAAGAACAAAAAGTGTTATTCAATTTCTATTCATAGCCACAGAAGCTTAAAAAACGTGGATTTGTCTTTCAAGCCAAATATTTTTAATTTTTTCTTCTGATCTGTATACTCTGCAGATATCCCGAATAAATACCTACTTTAAAGACTGTATCTATACCTTGGGAATGGCGTATCTCAGCGGTAATTCCTGGCATTCTAGATTACATTCAAAGGTAAGTCGTCTGACCATTCTTTCTCTTAAGGTTGTTTGAAAATGTTATTACCTCAATAACACCAAAATCTTATAAAATCTTAAAATTGCATTGTTTTCATTTTTTAATTCGTACTCAATGTTCTGGTTAGTATGTATCTCCAACCGTTTTTAAGTGATAACTCAAACTTTTGTCCGTTACAATCTAATGTACAGGATTCCCCATAATAGACTACCTATTTTGATATTGAAATGAATTCTATATGAGATAAGTCAGTACGTTTTTTATATATTATTATCTTCTATGGCCATTGGCATTTGAATCAACATATTTTTAACCGAGAAGGCACCTGCACAAATTTAGGAAAAATTGATTTTCGTAAAAGATTATTTTTCTAATAAAGCATATTTAGGTTTCAACACATAATTTAATATTTAGTTTTAATTCTTATGGATTATTCAGTTCAACAACGAGTTTTTTTGCGTGAAAACATAAAGGGTAACTTAATAAAAAAAGATGAAGCGACAGTACATACCTCTAAAAACTTTAAAAGAGTTCTGCGAGTAGTATTTGATGGCCAACTCTTTTCACTATTTGGGAATTTAAATTGGCTTTTAAGGTCCCCGGACTTAACTGCACCAGACTTTTTTCTGTGGGGCTATTTAAAGTCAAAGGTTTTTGCAACTCGTCCAGGAAATATTTAAGATCTTAAAATCCGAATTCCTGAAAAGGGCCGGTAAATAGATCAGGTCTTCCTTCATCGTGTCATAAATCATTTCTTGTCAAATCTTAAAAAAGTGCATTGAGTTAATGGCACTTTCTTAGAAGGCGTAATTTTTAAAAGTTTGGATAAGTCGTATGTTATAGTGAATCCCAAAGAATAAATTGCAATGAAGTGTAATAAAATGTTAGTTTTATTAAGTTTTAACAATTTTACTGAGCAATTAAAATTATGGGGAACCCTGTATAAAAATTAGTCATTGCTTTATTATCTTTGTCATTTCTTTTAAATATTCAAATAAACCAATGATCATTCAAGATCTAAATATTTGCATAACTTACATTTTGTGAAAACATCACCCATCCATTTCAGACAATAACCGCTATATAGTTTGCTCTCCGGGTAAAGAATAGTTGGTTGCATATCGTTGCACAAGTAATTGTTAAAACTCTTTTTTTACATGACATTTATAATTAAATATTCTGAAAATTATAACAAACAAAAAATTATTGTTTTTATTTAATGTAATAAAGTAATACCTGAAGAGGTATTTTTGCTTTTCAAGATGTGTTTCTAGAAACCATATTAATAGGGTGATAACTTCAGTCTAAACGTTAACAGTTTATATTAAAATTTGTTGTTTGTTTTGTTTTTAAAAATTAATAATTTAGTGATAGTTTGGTACTTTAAAATATAACAAATTGTATTTTAAAATATGTATAATGAAGTATAACTTTCGTATATAGGGTATTTTAATTTGTTTAAACAACAATTTGACTTGCGTAACATTTCGTCATTTCCGTAATATTTTTCTTTTCTTCCGGAAACAGAGGTAACATAAACTTGAAAATGTTAGTATTTTGGTCATTTCAACTTTAAAGCTCAAGATAAACTAATTTGCTAGACTTAAAGTTAAGGATAAGTTATCATTAGCAGGTAGCCAGTTTATTTGTTTTTAGATTAACTAAGCTTTTGTATTATGTTAAATTTATTACTTAAAAAAGTTATATTTCCAAAATAATTAAACAATTACTATGAAAACCATCTTGAGTATAGCATAACACAGGTCTTTCTTTTTTTATGGCACACCTGGTTTTTTTTCTTAGACTGTTACCTTAAACAGTTTGTCTTAAATATACATAATTTTATGGAAATTAAATTGCTAATTGATCTGAGTTTATTAGGGTTATGGGCTTCAGTATCCTGCTGCTTGGTTGAACTTTACGAGCGAAGGCTGTTTCGAGGCAGTTATCTTTGGACTTAGTTTGCAGCTAATCAAGTTGCTGAAAAGGTGTTGTAAAACTTTAAATATATAGTAGTTTAGTGTTAAAATAATATTTAAGAAGTCGTTTAAACGTAGTTTGGTGTAATAGATCTTAACAAGTAAAAAAAAATTGTTTGATTTCAGGCTTACTCAATAAAGTCAATCCAAAGGTAGTTTAAGACCTTGGGTATAACCTATAATCTAATATATTACACTACTTGTATTGGCACCCGTTTAATATCAAATATCAACAGATTATAGAATGTATCGCTTGAACATTAAGATGTGCATCTTTTAGCATTCAAAGAGACAGTTTTTGTAAATAACCCCGTGTATTTTTAGCTCCGATTGAGTTAATCAAAGCATAAAATTAAACATCTAATAAGTTTATAAAAGGTAACAGAAAGTTCTACCTTTTTATTTTTTAAGTTACATTCATTACTGTTAGATTTGGTTACTGCGCGGTCATATAAAGTGCTTATGACCCCTTGTTTTGTTCTGTTAAAAGTCATCTTGACAAGCCCTGAATTTCGGTCTTTGCTTGCTCTTCAAACCCTTAAATCTATCTTTCACTGCCCTTGAGATATTCACTGTACGCCGGTACTTAAATTTTAAGGCCTTTATAGACTAAAAAATAAACGAAATAAACCAAATAAGACTGATTCACTTCGAAATGTCAAATAAATGCCCTAACTTTTTACCTAAAAGAGAAAAAACTAATTATTTTAAGCAATCTAATGAAAATCGAGATCACCGATCCAGACAGGCAAACGTTTATCCTGAAAATACCAATTCGGAATCCAAATCGTTTGAATATACATACCCATTAAATGTATATGCTTGTCAAGTGCAAACGGTCGTTCTGCCAAACAGGAACTAAGACGAACGAAGCTGGCAGACAATTTGGATTTGATTAAAATTGGAGACGAATCAAATGGCGAATGTCACAACAAGGGCCTAAGCTTGATGGCTTATGAAAATTCCGCAAATAAATTATTTGGGGTTAAATTTGTGTTTGCGTATTTTGACAAGGCAATGATTTATAGGAAATGTGGAGTGAGCTCTTATATCAATTTGTTTAGGAAAAATGTAATTTTATTAAAACGTTTACAGAGGCAACATAAAATCTTTTTGAGGAATGTTGAAATATGACGCATCAGATAAAATAAAAATAATTTCTGCTGTTTTAATATAAGCGGCAAGAATTTTATAATAAATAATATGTATGCCCGGTTTCTAAAAACCAGTGTGGAGTGTTTTTAAAACACCCAAATAATAATATGTTAAATATTTTTACTAATATTGCTCACAAACTGTTTTCTCAGGAGGTTATAGCTCCAAAAACGAAATCCTGATATTAGTTCGTTGTGATATAATAAAAATCATTTTTAAACATTATTGCACATATTTTTTAGGGGTCAATAATTTTCACGTAACATTTTCTTTTCTACCATAGGAAACCTTAAAAAATCTTTAAGGACTAAAAAGCACTCAATATACAGGGTGATTTATGAGGAAATATCAATACTTCAGGTACGTAGTCAGGGTCTAAAAATAAACCTAAAAGTCTATACACATATGGGTCCGCAAGGCCTTCGTTTCCGAAATACAAAGTGTTAAAGTTTTTATCTAATTTTTCTATTTTTTAAATAAAATCTATGATAATGTAAATATTGGAGTAAAATTTGGTACACGGGGGTTTTTTGGTATGACGGATTCGAATGTAATCTTATTACGGCTCTTACCTGTAGGGGGAGCCACCTACACGTCTTTTTACTATTTTGAACAGCCATAACTTGGTACGGCCCTGTATGACCTTTATAAGTAAATTGGATAACTGTTTTGTCATTTTTACGTCAAAAAGGTATACCTGTTAAAAGTCGACATGAGCAACCGTTTTCGAGATATTTGGATAAAAAAAAACACGCATGACACGCATCTGATTTTATAAAAGCAAAATTTAAAAAAAAATTAAAAAAATGTCTAATTAAACGATATGTATTTTAATTTTTAATAAAATTATTGTTCTTACATTATGTTTAGCATAAAAAATATAAAAAAATATAAATAAAAACTTTAACATCCTGTATATCGGAAACGAAGGCCTGGCGGACCCATATTTGTATAGACTTTAATGCTTATTTTTGGACCCTGAATAAGTACCTAAAGTATTGACATTTCCTCATGAATTACCATGTATATTTTACATTTTTATATTTATTTTTAATTAAATTTATTTTTCGTCTAAAGAATGCATATTTTTTTACAACTAACCAGAACTAACCAAGACTAAAAAAACAAATAAATATTGATAAAGTAAATAATTTTTAGATAAATATATAGCCTTCACTTAGTTAATGATGAGCCCAGAGTTTGGTACTAACACCAACCCTATTTTTTCCTGATATTAAGGACCTTTCCTCTTCCAGAATTAAGCCTTTTTATACTACTCTGCTTAAGCACTTGATTTTATTTTTTCAAAATAAAGCCATTTTCAAAAATATTTTTAATCAAGCAGAATATTGAAAGCTAATATGAGCAAGATCCAAAATAAATTTACTGACAATATTCTCTAGCTGTCATCCATCCAAGTAATATTATGCCTAACGATGCTTAATTTTAACCATCAATGCTATGATGCTATACTTCTGTTATATAAGAGAGTCTTTAAGTGGTGGGACGCGACTTTGTTATTACCATCATGGAGCAAGAAAAAATAATAAAATTACGAGTTTTGTGTTTATAAATCATTGGTTTTGCAGGTTTAATGCGTTTTATTTTTATAAATAAACTGGACAGTTCACAAAATTCGTCGTAGCAATCACTCAAAATTCGTTCAGATTGCCATAGGATAACCCACTAATTATCTTTTTTAAACTTTCAACAGCAAAAGATAACAGACTTATTTTAGATGCCGTTTAAGGATAACAGGGCTTGTAATTAATTTTTTTTTTTTAAGTATCAATACTTTATATTAGTATAAATTGTAAATTAAAAAGTCAGTATCCTTTACTATCATATTGAAAAAATCCATATCTATTTAAATTTTAGCCCAAAATTTAAAAGGGATTTCTGATGGTCATCGCGACAGATTTATGAATTCAATAATATTATCCAAAGAAAGTCATCACTTACATTTTATCTAAAAAGATAGTACCTACCTCGAGGTAGCCTTAATGCTGGGAGTGCGAACAGTGTGTGTGAGGGAAAGGGATTAGACTTATTGATACTATTCTTCAAGCATGTTCCTACTAGATGCAGTCTGGCTACATGGCGGTGCGAGCAAGCGTGCAAGAAAATAAATAAGGGTACAATTTTTTTTTCTCGCCCCGTTTGTTGATATTGGTTGGTGGGAGCTTTTCAATATTGGCGGGGCCGCCGATCAATATCAACACGTAAAGTGAGAGAAAAAGGCTATACCCTTATTTTCTTTTTTTTCTTATGCTTGTTTGCACGGCCAAGCGGCAAGGCTAGCTCTAGGAGGTGGTGGAGCTTGGTATCAAAAAGATTGGACATACCTAGAAGCAGCCTTGCCGCTCGGCCGTACAAACAACGAGCATAAGAAAGAAAAAAGAATAAGTCTAGTACCTTTCTCTCTCCCTCTGCGTGCTAATTGGTGGGCGGTGGAGGATATACCTTGCCCACCAATAAGCACTTTGGAGTGAGAGAAAAGTTTATATACCGCTCTCTCTCGTACGCTTGAGTGCAGTACCAAGCGGTAAGGCTTTCTGTGTGTGATTTTAAGAACTGTCCAGTCCAGTTTATTTACAAAAAGAAAAGGCAATAAACCGGTATTTTTATTCACATTATGTTAGGTAATGTGTTTTAAATATAACTTTAACAAGTAACAAATATTTAGCTGATAATTTATAAAGCAAAAACTCCTTATTTCCTAAATTATTGTTTTGCTCCATATTGGCAATAACAAAATCGCGTCCCGCCGCTTAACAGCTGTGTTATGTAACAGAAGTGTGACATCATAGCCCTGATTATAACGACGTTTTTTTAACATAGAAAAATCGATGATAATACTTAAAAGTAAGAGTTTAATAAAAATATTAAAAACATTTTTTTACTTTGTAAAAATTTCCTCTATGTAATATCTTACAAATATTTTATTTTAAAAATTTTATAACTTATATGCCCAAGCTAACTTGCCCGTGATGTGTCCCCTTAAGCTAGCATCTTATAAATTTCTAAGCGAAGCTTTCGAAATATGCAAATGAAATAAAGGAATTTAAATTCAGCGAGACGTTTTTGAATTTAAGGCGTGACTCTATGGAACTCTTTAGTTACGCATGAAGACTTCCGAACGCTAGACGTAGATAAGTTTCTGCATAACTTTAATTGGGGTTAAAGGTAACGGGTTTAATTGAGGTGATAAAGTTGGCTGCCAAAAGCAGTGACGTAGAATGGTGAACATAATAAATTAAAAGATATTGGGATAGTTTAGGGTAACTTTTTTTTTCAACAAAATTTGGTATTTTTACTTTAAACTTATTTAAAATAAAAAGCCTTCAGAAAAAGAATTGATTGTTAAAAAAAAACACAATTAAAAACTATTAAAATTTCTGTACGACTGCTACAAAAAAAAACAATAGGGGATACAGGAAATAAGGATGAAAGTGACTAATTTAATACAGGTGTAAAATATGTTTGCACGGTTTTTATTGTAAAAAATATGGCTTAAATTTAATATTTTATTCACACAATCGATATCTCCCCTGTAAAAGGAGTTTAAAGCGTCAACAAACTTTAGTAAAAACCCAGATTGAGGAGGCATATTTTTGGTTGCCGGGGTTTCCGTTTATTTATTTTTTTTTTTTTTTTACTTTAAGTCAGTCAAAAGTATTTTTTAAAAACAGTATGATGTATTTTTGTGTAGTTACACGTAATATCCATGTAGTTGTTTAGTCATTATTTTACAAGTTAGTGTAGTGCAAACAATTTATTACAATGGTACGACAAACTACTAAAATAGGGACAACTAGTTTAAAAAGCATTTTTTTCACTTATGTGACATATGGACTGCCTGCAGCTTGTGCCACCAAACTGCAAAAATCCAAAAAAAAGTTGTTTTCAAAAATTGTTGTACAATATACTATTTTTAGTTGTAATTTATAGCAACAAAATAAAAAAATGTTCCGTTAACATGTCCATTTCGGGGCTGTTGGGTACCTGCATACTTGTGTAGAGATTTTTAACACCAAATGCTCGGATTTTATTAATATATCATTTAAGTTTTTTGGCTTTTTAAAACATTTAATTTTAAAATTATTTTCATCACTAACCTTTTATACACGTACCCAATGTCCTGTGATGTCCATGGAAAAACTGGATGTCGGGCTCGAAGACCTCAGAAATTTCAACAATTTTGAAATTAATTTTAAATCGATACAAGAAACAAATTAATGGCAGTTTAACCAAGGAATGCTTCTGGTATTGCGCATAACCGGTTTTTCTCAGTTCTGACGCTTTCCGCTGGGCGCGCATTTTCTTTCTCCATGGGAAAATCCCTCATGCACAAAAAAAACTGAAAAATCACCAGGTTGAAGGAATCTTTGCTCTGCGGCAAGAAAAAGAAGCTTTCCTGTACGCGTGAACTACATTTATATAAAAAAATAAAAAATAGTAGAAACAAATACTTAAAATACCAAAAACCCAAATCAATATTAAGTTAAAGTCACGAAAATATAATTATTTGGATGAAAAAATGACAAAGCAAAAATTATTAATACAGAAAATGACCATAATATGGTATCACGTAAGAAATTATTACCGTAACATTGAGACCTTGAAATCCCCATGTGCCGAAAATAACTAATGATTAATATACATAACAATGTATACTTTTACTAATTAAACTAACCTGAATTATGATCAGAGCTCCTGCTGCTGTAATTAATAAAGAGACGCTATCAGGTATATATTTTATGACCACCTGCAATTTGTCAATAAATCCTATCGGCCGTAAAGATGCAATGTAATAACTAAATTAAGGAAGGCATGAGCATAAATAATAGCACTTAATGTGCTCTAATGGGTCTGAGTAGAGCGTCTGGTCTGGGCCGTATCGATAACTTAGTTTATGGAGCAACTTATAGATTATTTTTATATTTATAACTTACTCTGGTATATTTAATTATACATAAATTTCAAAATTACAGACTCAAGGGTTTAAGCGTCTATAAAATGTGAGTTGGAAAGGGTCCGAATACAAACATTTTAAAAGGTGAAACGATAGGTTTTTTACAGATTTTTGTTATATATAGGTATTTTTTATACATGTAATATATATATATATATATATATATATAAAATATATATATATATATATATATATATATATATATATATATATATATATATATATATATATATATATATATATATATATATATATATATATATATATATATATATATAACTAAGTTTGATTGTTTCTGGGTATGAGGTTTTCGTATAATTCAAACAAAAATATTTCTTTACGTTTCGCCCCTTTGGAGGGCTTTTCAAAAGATTTTTTTAGTATATTTTTATGATTTTAAAAATATTATCTACAATGAAAAAAGGTATCATTAGGCATACAACTTAAAATAATATTACAGAGATATAGGACAATTTACATTTGTAAAATTTATGCGGTCTAAAATATTTCACTATATTTACGTACAATAACAATTAAATACTAATAATTACATAATAACACATACATTTTAAAACTTAAAAACAATTAATTTTATTATTGTTCTATTTTTTATTAAATTAAAAAAAACTTAGTAAATCAGTTGTTTACAAAATTAAAAAGCCAAACACCTCACAAAAAAAAGTCAAATGTTGTTTATGCAATTCCGTGTTCAAATTGTCCAAACAAATATATACATAAGTATGACAACCCAACATCTCAACAATCGTTTAAATGGTCACAAATATCAAAAATCCGCTTCTACCGCATTACACAAACACGAACACGAAACCAAACATACTTTTAACTTTGCAGAAACTAAAATACTAGATTTTGACAAAAACTACCATAAACTTACTGTAAAGGAAATGATTCATATCAAAAAAATAACAATTGCGTAAACAACAAAAAAGACATTGACAACTTAAGCCAAATATATTATAATTTAATTAAATAGTTAAAGGAAGTCACCTTATGGAAAAAAACCGCTTAGTTAAAAAAATTAAAACTTGCCCCTACAAATTAAAAATTATCTGGACTACATAGTATAAGCATCTATAAAATTGTTTTCGTTTTTATAAATTTTCTTAAAGATTTTTTTACTATAAAAAACAAAAATTAAAATACTCATCCTTCCGGCTACCGACAGTGTGCATCTACCTGTTATTAATGATGCCAACAATATGTTTCTTCAAGGTACGTACTTTTTAATTTAATAAAAAATAGAACAATAATAAAATTTATTGTTTTTAAGTTTTAAAATGTATGTGTTATTATGTAATTGTTAGTATTTAATTGTTATTGTACGTAAATATAGAGAAATATTTTAGACCGCATAATTTTTACAAATGTAAATTGTCCTATATCTCTGTAATATTATTTTAAGTTGTATGCCTAATGATACCTTTTTATATTGTAGATAATATTTTTAAAATCATAAAAATATACTAAAAAAATCTTTTGAAAAAGCCCTCCATGTAGGTGCAAAACGTAAAGAAATATTGTTGTTTGAATTATACAGAAAACCTCATACCCAAGAAACAATCAAACTTAGTTAGAATAAATGGTTTAAGAAAATTAAATAT
The DNA here is from genome assembly GCA_019359885.1 of Listronotus oregonensis. Classification (NCBI taxonomy): domain Eukaryota; kingdom Metazoa; phylum Arthropoda; class Insecta; order Coleoptera; family Curculionidae; genus Listronotus; species Listronotus oregonensis. The sequence continues at coordinate 125,509 of JAHBCN010000326.1, forward strand.
ATATATATATATATATATATATATATATATATATATAAAATATATATATATTTATATTATATATTATATATATTTTATAATAATAATATATTTAATTATTATATATATTTTTTATATTTATATTTTTTTATGATTTTAAAAATTTACTTAAAAGAATTATTAATATAATTTTTTCTGTGACGGGAAAAACGACGATGTAATGTTAAAAAATTATTAAATATAGTTCAGTAACTGAAGGCCTGAAAGTACCCAAAGGTTTAAATAAATCTGTACAGTTTTTATTTGTGGCGCAATTCTTAGGTTTTTGCGGATGCTTTCGAGCGAGAAAAAGTTTTTCACGATTCCGACGTGGAAACCCGCTAACAATGTCCCCCAAAGTACTAAAAATGAGTTTCCCGCGAACATCTTCTAAAATATGCGAATTAAAGAATTTTCGTTCGAACAAAAAATTAAAATCACCTCGAAATCTACAAAAATGGTCCCTACCTTTTTTTCACAACACCAATATTTTTCGAAGAAACGGCCGTCGAAAAATCTATAACATACAGATTTTCTAGGACTCCGGAAACGGCTAAAAAATGCAGATGGGCAAAACAATTTTTTATCAAAACGCAAGAAAGATGGTGAAGAAAATTTTCTGGGATCATTGGTCACTTGCTAAGGTCTTATTATAAAAAATAGATGTTAATAACAAACCATTTTTTTTAAATAATAATAAATTAATAAAATACTCTCAAAATATTGTTAAAAAACTTTGACCGCTTTTTTAATATTTTAGAAACATCAGAATGGACCTAAACCCATATGCAATGATAGGTACGGGTTTTCCCATTCCGATGAACTTTGAATGATTAATGTTTATTATTGCCCGAGTAATGGAACAATTCAAAATGCGGTTTTTACAGTTTCTTTACTTTTTTATGCTCTCTTTTATAGGCTTATAATAAAAATTCCATTGTATTTAAATTTTTCGAAAAAATTGACAAAATTTATAACTTTGACACAAATCGGTCTCTAGGGATAAAACAAAAAAAAATTAATTATACCAATATTTAATCTTAATTAAAATCCGTTAAGCCAAAAAAAGTTATTTAATTTTTTTCAAATGTACATTTGCTTCTCTCCCCTTCCTGTATTTAACATGTTAGGAAAAAAAATATTAAAAGAAAAAAGTTTTCTTATTTTACATAGTTTGTGAGGAAACTATCAACGAGATAAGTTAATATAGTATACTTCTAAATAATCCGTGTTTTCAATATTATTCTTAGTTTTACGCCCTCTAGCGATAGAATTACAAATTTAAAAATAATTTCCAACATTTTTTTAAGGCTGGTTTTACTATAGATATTTTTTTTGAAAGCTATGTGATGAAGGGTTCTCTAGATATCGCCGGAGGACGACCTTATCAGGACATCCAGAAAAAAGGACTCACTTTGTTCCGGGGAAAAGTTATTTTATAAAAAGTGACATTTTGGTACCTGTAAGTAGAAATAAAATGTTAATTTTTTCCCTTCCCAGAAAAAATAGTGTACTAAACACGCAACACAACCTCAAGATAAAATCCAAAACTTTTTTCTCATGCATAATAAACAACTATGATTAAAAAAATGTGAGCACCGAGCTTGTTTTTATTACACACATAATAGCTAGGTACTCAGTTATGTATCCTAGACAAAAAAAAATGTGTTGGGTATTTAATTTATTCAGAATAAAATTTTAAACAGAATTTAGTCCAATTTTAAATCTCAGTACTTAAAGAAACCAAGATTTTTGGATAGGAACTTGGCCTGTATTTTAAATAGCTGTTTTTGGTAAAATCTTTTCTTTTTTAAATTTAATGATGAAATAAAATCTTGCCTGCCTTTTAAATTCTAAGCTTTTTGCCTTAACCTCAAAAAGTCAGGTTCAATCAGATTGCAAAGTTCTAAAATATCCCCTAATTTTACGATATTACCGCCCCCGTTTTAGGGTGTTCCGGGTAGAAGTGTGTAGTTTTTAGAATTATTTGTTTACTTGTACCCTTAAACCTACTTACATACTAAATCTTAAATTTCTACTCCCTCGGGAAGCGCCCCATAATTTAAACCAGTCAATGAGTGACCAGTAAAATGGGTGTGTTAAAAAATCGAATATTTCTAAAGACATTGGACTTCAATTTTTTTACAGGTAATAAGAATACTCATACGAATTAACATAGCAAATCTCATACTTTTATGGGAAATGATAACGAAGGCATGATAGGGGGAAAATACGCTGAAAAGTTTTGTGTAATAAACACACTGCGTGCGTCAGACCGAAACTTGGCCTGGCGGACTACCGTGCGCCTAGATTTTTACACCATTTTCAAAAGTAGGTATTCTAAAGTCAAAAAAATCTATATTTAAGACACCCACGGTATGTTAGTACTTAGGCATCATCCTTCGTGGACTGTCTCAAGATAAAAAAAGAAATTGTTATCTTATAACATTTAAAATGGAGTAAAACAAACAAAATACATTACGCAGAAAGATTATCGTTTCTAGCCAATTTCTAACAAAGCGGTGGGTCCTTTTTTTTAAATATATAAGAATTTTTTTCATCAAAGACGGATTGAAATCTACTTTCGTTACCCTGCATGTTTTATTGGCTTATTACCCCAAAAACTAATTAAAATCTCTGGGCGCTACTCCATTCTCTTTCCGAGTGATTTAGGCTTTTAGCCAAGGGTCCCAAGTTTTCCTACTCGATACTTTCTACAGAAAGCTTTTAGTAGACTTTCGTGATTAAATTCTAGGAGAAGTATTCTCTAGAAATTAGGTCTTGTATTAAATAGAGAAGTTCTTGTTAGTTTTGTGTTAAACAAACATAAAACTAAACTTAAAACAATTAAAAACCAATACATTCTTTTTTGCGATATATGATTTTTTTAAATTTAAATAAAAAGTCAGGGAAAAAAGGTAATAGTCCAGGAAATATAAGTTTAAGAAAACATCAATTTTAGGTTTAATGCCAAACAAAATACGTAAAAAATCTTAATTATATTAGCAAAAACTTAGGATAGCGTCAATAAGACATGTTAAATGTTTTATTAAATTTTTTCTAGAAAATTTTACAAACAGTGTTTCTCTCGGCTTTTAAATCTTATCATATTGTAAACTACTAAAACTAATTAAAAACAAAAAAAATGTCAAAATCATCATTAAAATATACATTTTGACTTCTCTAATTAATATATTTTGACAAATGGCCAAAAATTGTTTTTGCAAAATGTATATTTTAATTACAGAAAATGGGATTAAAAACGTTATTTTATTTATTAATTAATAAATAACATTCCTGTAAAAATTAATATCGCAAATTTACAGCACGTACAATGTTATGTAACCGGCAATGGGGCCCAAACATTGATGTTTGAATATTTATATTTAAGGACAGTAAGACAAATAATTAAAGTAGTTTTTTTTAAAAAAATGCCTTCAATTATTAGGGACAGGATTAAAATCACTTTGGATTACAAGCAGTGTTGTCAAAGTTTTAAAATTTATGTTTTTTAGAAAAAATGAATTTCTAAATGACTTTCTATTAAAATATATGACACCCCATACTGTAACGCAAGACTATTACCCAAGCAAGGTTTTAAACAAAGAGTTTTGCAAAAAAAATCTTTTTTTCTTGTATCAAAATTGATTTATGTCAATGTTATTTTGCAAGTGCATTAAAGAACCGGATTTTTTAGAGTCTTTTTCAACTGTTCAAATAAAATTTAACAAGCCACACTTCTATGGGATCAGGAATAACACCAGGTGATCTGGGATGGTATGGGATGCCATTGGGTGCTTTTATTAGAAGTACGAAGTAGTGAAACCACCTGTTTTTCCAAAAATCCCCTTTTTTAACAATACAGCGTCAAATTACATGTGACCAAAGAAACTGCAGATTTTATGAATCTACATAACATCAAACGCCAGGCGAGTGCGAAAAAATTTTAAAGAAGGGAAGCTATTTACACAAACTTATCTATTTAGAATATATTGTTCTTTATATTTAAAATCTTGCAGTTTACTAAGGAATGAACAAAATAATATGAATATTTTTCAAACATTTTGATACTGATAGTTTTGGTCGGTTGATGATTCTAGGGAAAGCATTACTTCCCTTGCTTCCATGGACCGCACGCCGCTGTAAACGCTTACCGTAGCCCCATGATCACTTGATCACTATTTGATGGTATATGTGTGAGACATTCTAGGTCGAAGATTGTTGAACTTACAGCATGCTTCTTAGCCTCTGGCTGTACTTTGACATAAGAATGAGCAAGGGTAAAATAGGATACCTCAAAAGAATATTGATGACCTCATCAGATCAATGCCCAGACGTGTAATAGGTCTACAAGAAGTCGAGGGTCTTCAACACATTATTAAACTTAAATCTCTTATTCGTCGTTCTACTTGGCTGAACATCTTATTATTTATTAGCTATTCACGGTGAGATATGTAAGCATACAATTAATAGAGTATGCAGGGTGTAAAAAGTATGACGCTCACAATTTTAACAGACGATAGTGGAGCTCAAAACACGTCAAAAAGTTTATATGACATATGTGTCAAAACTTGACAGATTTTTGTCTAAACAATATCAAATTCACAAACTTTTAAAGCAATTATTTCTAAAACGGTTAACAATTGGAAACTTTCGTCTTAGCCGCTTATCGGTATATTTATTTGCTAATAAAATAAGCTAAAATTTAAATGTTTTAATCTACAAATAAAAAAATATTAATAATTTTTTCCCAGTTAAAAATTTAAAAAACATTTGGCAACAACGCCACCCAGAAGCCTTGTGCGTGGAGTCGTCAGTTTTACATTGTGCGTACTATCGCGATATTTTTGTCCGTTTAAACAGAGAAAATTGCCGATATACAGGGTGATTCATAAGTCGAGGCGAAAATGGGATCCCGTACTCATTTTTTAATTTTGAAACGAAAATTAAGAATACTATTTTTTGAAATTCGCCTTTGTTTATAAGATATTTGCATAAAATGAAATAGTTAATTAGTAATACAATAATCTAGTCGCTGTATTAAAACTATACGTCGTATGTGAAAATAAGTGTTGGTAAATACCAGAGAAAATTAAAATTTTAGATATTAAATTATTATTAGAAAACATATGGTACATAACAACAAATAACATTTATTATTTTCCAAATACAAAATAAACAAAGAAATGTAAAACAAAATTATAACAAGTGTTCAAAAATTCCACCATTCTCACGGATCCAAGCATGACATCTGTTTATTAATGAATTGTACACCTCTGCAAAATTTGTTGTAACTTGAATATGCTGTACAGCATTATTAATTCTTTCCTGCAATTGTTCAACCGAGTTTATTTGTACAGCATAAACCATCTGTTTCAAATGGCCCCAGAGATAAAAGTCAAGGGGGTTGAGGTCAGGAGACCTTGCGGGCCAACGAACAGGACCATTTCTGCCTATCCATTTGATTAAAATTATTATTCAACCACCTAACAACATTTCTTCCAACGTGTGGTGGTGCACCATCGTGTTGATACCACATTCTGTTCTGTAGGTTGAGAGGCAAATCATCCAGCACAGTATTTTCAACTTGATTTTCCAAAAGTTCCAAGTATAAATTAGCATTCAATCGTGGGGGTAGAACTTGGAGAGGTAACAATCTTCCGTTAAAAATGCCACACCAGGTGTTGATGCAAAATCTTTGCTGAAAATTGCGAACTCTTATTGCGTGAGGATTTTCTAGTGACCAAATGTGGTTGTTGCGGAAATTATTAATACCATCTCTGGTGAAAATTGATTCGTCCGACCACAGGTCTCTCGAATAAACTCCGGATTTACATTGTGTTGTTCTAATAACCACTGACAAAAAACAGACGTTGTTCTGTGTCACCTGGTTGCAAATTGTGCACGTTTTGCCGATGGTAAGGATGGAGAACTTCCTGATTTAAAGTTCGCCAAGCGAAACTCTGAGTAAGTTGGATACGTGTTGCAATTCGTCGAGTACTAATTTCTGGTTGATCAAGAACCGAATCAATTACAGCTTCCTCTTGTTGTACTGTATGACTTCTATTACGGCCGCTTTTAGGACGCTTACCAATTCCACATTCGCGAAGTCTTTGAAAGGAGTCAGAAAAAACGCGTCTAGAAGGTTGCCTTCGTTTGGAAACCTCTGCTGATACTCACGACAAGCTGCTAGACCATTTCCGTCACATAAACCGTAGATATAAATGATATCAGCATATTCTTCGTTGGTAAACTCCATCTTCTCGTAGCTTTTACAATAACAGATTCAAATGCATTTAACTGTTGACAACTGTCAAATTTAATTTCACATATGGCGTCTGGTATTAATGCGCTTACTAGATTAAGAAGGCTCTTTATTTTATTTTTAATTATTTCGTCGGTAAAAGTTTGAAGTAAAATATCTCGGAAACGAAGGCGAATTTCAAAAAATAGTATTCTTCATTTTCGATTCAGAATTAAAAAATGAGTGCGGGATCCCATTTTTCGCCTCGACTTATGAATCACCCTGTATTATTAATTAACGCCAAAACTGGTATCGTCAAAGTGGGGCTTGTGTAGAAACTAGAGGTCAACCTTTTGTGCAAATTATTTAATCAAAATATGGCTGTTTTGTTAATAATTAGAGACTTTCTATTTTAAAACATAATAATTTGTGTTCTTAAAATGGTTATTTAGCCTAATTTTGTGATAAGTACAATTATTTTTTAATTGCTAAATCCCCAAACAAAGTAGCCGTCACTGTGTAAATAGACATCTTTTTAAAAAAAGTGTAAATATGTAAAACCTCGCAAAAACGTTTGTCGTTCGACTCGATGTGATGAGACAGGCAAGTGTGTCCAATTTTTTTAAACTTTAAAAAGCCATATTTCGAAAACAATTAACTTTTGACCCATGTGTTTTTGGGTTTTTATGACTTATTTTGAGCTCCACTATCGCCTATTAAAATTGTGGGCATCATACAGTTTACACTCCGTATAAATAAGAGTTTTCTTTTTTTTTAATCAATTTCTGACCAATATTTTTCTCGATGTAGCTTTTATTGACGATAAAATTTATCGCATGGGGCTGCATCCCATAAAATGCGTTATTGGAAGTTTTCTTAAAATATTTCCTAGTAATTAAGTCATTAGGATGATTAACAATCCTAATAGAAGGTCGTTATTTTTCTTTCGTTCTACAACTAACTCCTTTCGTTTGGTAATTGCGTCTTTTTCCGAAGGGCAGAAGCAATTAATTTTCTTTTAAGGGTATAAACTTATTTTTCTCATTAACAGTTGCACTTTTTTAACAAGCTTCTGTCGAAGTGTCCGAGAGGCTGCAAATTTGTGTTAATATTTTAAAGTCCTCTTTAAAAATACAATTATTACATTCTAATTAATCATACTTAAACAAAAAATTAACAAACATTTAAAAAAACATACAACAGAATAACCCTTTTCAAAAGAAACTACAAATCTAAGTTATAAATACACATCACATTTAGTTAAATACATAAGTTACCCTGGACCAGCATGGTTTTTAATATAAATAATTTCATAACTTAATCACTAATCTAAAAAAGGCATTATTGGTACAAAACAATCAATTAACCTTTTAATGTACATGTATCTGCTGTAATTATCTAAATCATTACTAATTTAGGAAAAAATATTATATGTAGAACCAGTGTATTGTTCTGCCCAGTTATTCGTTTTGCTGTTACAATAGGCTCCTAGCACAAAAATAATTTTTAATCAAAAACAGGTTAAATTCCTTTTTTACCCATCACCTGATAAATATTTTTTTTTCGAAAAAAACTAGTTTCAGCGTAGTTATCATTTAATGTTCTGGTTATGTAATGTTTTTGTAACCATTGCCTCATTTATTAGATATCTACTTTTTTGCTAAATTTACCCCGTTTTCTGTAAATTTTACTGAACAACTTTTTTGAATAGATATATTTTTAGCTTTTTGTTATGATTCGATAATGAGTATAGAAATATAAAACTAAGATCGTTCTGTAGCAAACTTGTTTGCTTTTGGAATAGAGTAAGTCTATTAAAGGATTAAACGATAAAAAAATGTTACATCAAAACATCTCTGATTTTGCAAATTAAATTCTTTGTTTGTAAACATAAAATGCAAAAAAATTCTTCTTGCCTTTTAATAGTTGTTAGAAGTGACTATCGTAATATTTTTTAACTCAAAATGTCTCTATAATATTTTTTAAAAAGAGGGTTTGATAAAGATTGAGAATTGGACCAAACTCATTTAAATTTAATGTTAAAATCAAGGGAGGACAAAATATTATAAAAAATATAGAAATTTGGCACTGATGAGAAATAAAAAAGAATACTTTATTCCGATATTAGAGTAATTTGTGTATTATATTGTATAGTTTGGGTTTATTTTTGTTTTTTTTTTTTAATAAATATGTCTCTTCTTCTTCTTCTTCTCTGGGAGCCGTCTTGATTCACTACCGAAGGCAGCGCTTTTTGTGCCCAATCTCCCATTATTTTTTATACCAATCCTTGTCTGTATAACCCCGAGACTGGTTGGTTAATATATTCCTGTGGGCTCATTTCCAGTTGCCCAAATAATGCCTATCTTTTGTAATTAAATGCTTTACATTCACACAGGATATGGTCGGCTGTTTCCTCCTCCTCGTCGCACATTCTGCAACTTGAGTCCCCATTGTATGAGCCTATCTTTTGTAGGTGTCCTCTTAGGTTATCAAGCTCCTGTTAGTAAACATGTGCTATCTGCAAGTCTTTTTCTACTTTGTCTGAGAGTTCTTCCTTGGTTTTGCCCTCGTGCTGTGGTTTTGGTCAGTCCAAGGGCAGGTTCTGGTCCAAAGTATGGTATGGATGATCCCTGTCTTGCAAGCTCGTCCGCTCTTTCGTTGCCTTCTATTCCCGAATGTCCTGGTAACCACAAGAGAGTTACTCTGTTGCGTTCTCCTAGGACTTCCAGTTCTTTTTGGCATTCCCATGTCAGCTTGGACGTTACCTTAGGGTTTACTAGTGCCCCTAGTGATGCTTGGCTGTCTGTTATTATGCAGATCCGCTTGTTTTTATATTAGTATAAATATGTAAACATGTAACATATTTGTTTTTAATAATATAAATGGTTTTTTCCATTCCTATGAATCGGAACAGAAATGGAAAGAATATATATTTTCTTAAATGTAAATACAAGTATTAAGAAAATCTCTTAAATAAAGTTTAATTACATACAGAAATTTTTAGTACATTTTAATTTTAAATATTCGGTAGGTTCTGGAAATAAAATGTGGCGACGCTTCTTGTGCGCATGGTGATATTCAGCATTATGACGTCACTCGGCACTGAAATACTTAGATGTTTTTTTGGCTTGGGCGTTTTATAATTAAATGTTAAATGCTTTTTAATTCTGTTAAAAAGTTCGCTTTAAAAAAATGGCTGAAGGGTTATCTAGATTTAAAAATACATGATAAAAAAATATGTGCAAAGGATATATTTAAACCCAGGAAAGGAAGCTATTAATTTTAATCCCTATTTAGTACTCTATTACATTTGCCTATAAATATTGGAGAAAATTTTATTCTATAAAATCGACATATTATATTTTTCTAATATGGCCCATCTTTTTGCTTTTATAATATTGATATAATATCAATTAAGTAATCAACTGTCCAACAAGTCCCGTACTTAAAATATTTTTTTATGACAGAGTCTTAGATTCCAATGATAAGGCTTTAATTCTATGACCCGTGCATTGACCAGTTAAATAATGGAAGTCTAAGATACGCAATTAAACAACCTACAATATTATTTATAACTTTTATAGCAAACAAGGTTAACCAATTCAAACATACAAATTTTTATAACACAACACTTTGAACTAAAATAAAAACGAAACAAATCGAACTCATGGGAAAAATGCCGTAAAAACTTCCGGAAAAACTTCCCTTTACTAAACTTTACCGTTAAAACTTGGGTAAACTTTATAAAGCCTCCAGTATGAAAAGTCATGTATAAGTTGGAAATATTTATATAGAATTCCCAGCTGTGTTTTGTTCCTTCCCAACCGTGAATTACAAAAGTAAACATTTGGTAGGATTATTCCTGTGTTTAGAGTTTTGCTTTAACTTAGTTTATCCTAATTGGGTGGAGGTTAATTATATTTGCTGTTTATTGTTGTAATTTAGAGACTTTGTACTTAATAAATTAAAAATAGAATTAGGTAACAAACGTAATATTCGTTTCTTAAATTACAAACTTAGATTAAGACGAAAATTGGGTTGTTCATTTTGTTATCGTTACATATAGACTAGGGTTTGAAGCCCGGGATCCCGGGATCCGAAATTCCGGGATTTGGGTTGTTTTTAGTCCCGAAAATTCCGGGATTGGGGTATGGCATACTCAAAAATCTCGATTTTTTTTTAAGTGATGAAGCTTTAATCTGTTTATAATGGTTCTCGTATAAAATAAAATTTATTTTTATTGTCCGTTTTTACTTATGATACCTCTGAATACTCTTTACGAAATTAAAAAAGAAAAATCACTTAATGAGCCTAATTTGGTTAAGTTTTAAGAGGTGTATATTTACATCAGTGTTATAATATCTACTGGCAGTACCACCTACATGTGTGAAAGATAAAAGAGCCTTTCTTTCGGCAGTCACATTTGTGACCAAACTAAAATTACGCTTAAGTGACTTATCTTTAGATACATTTCTTTCCCTAAAATCTGTATACTCTTGCTAAGTTCGTTATTGAAATCTTGGAAGGAGCAGATTTTTCGTCTCGTGGTTTAGCCACGTATCTTATCCGCAGATTCTCCACTGCAAACCACGTGACAAAAAATCTGCTCGCTCCAAGATTTCAATGAGAAACTTAGACTTTGTATGTATTCCAGATCAGACCCTCTTTAGAATATTGTTCTCATGTCCGGGAAATGACGTCTTCTACAATTCTTAGCATTTCTGATTTCATTTAAAGAAGAGCTGCTTATCCTATCAATAATCCCACGCTTACAGGAATCCTTCCTTTTCTTGCCCTTTTAAAGGTATTCTGCTTCTGGCATCTGCTCTGAGAAGTTGGGCAAATAAAAAAGTATAAGTATAATAGTAAAAGTATAATAGTAAGTAAAACGGAATGTAACGATATTTGGCATAATATTTTACCACATTATGACGTTTTATCTGGTCGAATATGAATGTCCTCATAAAACTACATTTTTTTCTTTGTTTCTTTGTTTATTGCTTATTTACAACAAGCGTATTTTTTTGCGATTTTTAACTAATTCCGTCCTATGGGGAATTTAGTTACGAAACTTTTATCTTTATACAATTTTTTTCTACGACCAACATTTACAAAGCCATAGGCGATTTTAGTAATAAAGTGATGTTTTTCAAATTTTGTCTATATAACAGTTTCTAGACCTTTTTGAGAGGGCGCAGATTTCGATTCCTGCTGTACATATTTTTCTAAAGAATTTTTAGTAAAAACAAGGTTCTTACGCGTACATTTAACAACTCTTGTGTTTTTACATATAAGACTTGGTCTAACAAAAAAAGACAGATTTGCAAAGATATAGCCTTAAAAATACAAGTATATTATTTTTAAACTAGAAGTATAATCGGTAAAATTAAAAAAAATCTAAAAAAAATATTCGGTTATTTTTTATTTTGATTTTTACTACCATTTTAGAAAATAATTTTCTTAATTTAAAAATAAAATTACAATTTTCCTTAAGCTTGTCACGTAAAAAAAGTGCATCAGTGCACTTAACTTAATTAAAAACAAATTATAGGTATTTGATAATAAATCAAATAATTATTTTAAAAGTATTTTAAATATTTAAGCTATATTCAATAAAAAACTAAAAACTTAGTTTTTGATTTTATTTTAATTCTGTGTTATTTTAAAATTTGGTATATAACAATAAAAAACTATGGTTTTTACATTTTTTATGGTTTTTATATATTTTTTCTTTTTACTTTAAATAACTAGATCACGAAAAAAGTTATTTGGCAAAAAGACATTTGGTTATAGTATGTGTGTCTGTAGTCAATTTTATTTCTCACGATAAAACACTGCAAAATAAAAATTAAACAACACAAAAATTGTTAGGGTTATGGACGTTCTTTAGCGTTATTTTAAAAGGGTAGAGATTGTAATAAGATTTTAAAAATAAAGAAATTCGTTAAAAATTCAACAATAAAAATTATGAAAAGAAATTATATTTAAATATGCAAAACGTACTAGATTTGTAATAAAAACAGTAGGTGGAATCTTAAAAAGAATTAATCACGTAACAATTAAATTATTGTATCCTGTGGTTAAAAAAGTAAATACAAACTATACAAGTAATATAATAAAATCGTTTTTTGTCTTAAAAAACAAGGTATCAAGGGAGATTTGAAAAAAAAACATACAACCAAAAGAGAAAACAAATGTGAAGTGTATCAGCTAAGTTGTGTTCTCTGCAACGCTAAGTTGTACGAACAGGACATAACTTTACAACCGATATAGCAGAACAAAAAAAAATGAAAAAAATAGGGAATTTAACATACAAAATAACCTTTTTGATGATAATTTTAAACTTTTAGTGGAACTAATTAGTGGAATCTCTGCAAATTAATAGAAATAAAAATACAGCTAACAACGAATAGTTTACCCTTAGTAAATTGATTTATTTCATAATTTAAGTATATGTTTTCGGTTGATTTACCTGTTTATAAACCGGATATCTCCATTTACTATAAACGATGTTCGATTAAACTAGTGAAAGTCAGGAAGTGTCTTTTCTTAATAAAGTGGTTACGTTTTTCTTTTTTTAATTACCTTTATCTCTATGTTAAAAAGTTTAAGGATGCCAAAATTAAATTAATTATGACCTTTAAAATAATATTCTTTTTACCTGTAAGTTACTAACCAAAACCAAAAATCCTTTTTTTACTTACCGGGCCGAATTGTTCGAAGTAGTTCTTTACGTCTTCCAGTGTTGTGGGAGCCGACAGACCGCCCACAAATATTTTTTTCGTTCGGGTTACCATCTGCAACAAAAATTAAGAATTAAAAATTTAATATTAGCAAAATATTATTATTAATGCCATTTTTTTAAATTGGAAAGAGCATAATTGATTTTATAACCAAGAAAACATTATGTTATTCAAGAATATTGCAGTGCATTTAAAACTACTAGACGTAAATTTTATTAAAATGACTAAGCCCAAAAATTATCATTAACCTATCTCTCAGTTACTTTAACTAAGGCGCCATTTTTTATGAAAAATAAGTTATTTGCGCCATCTTGTGGCAAAATCTAAAACCTACAAGATGGCAAGGTAAAATAGTTGCAAACGTGCCTTTATAAATTAAACTCTGAAAACGACAGTTTGTTGCAAAACTCACATTCTCCACAACAGATTCTATACGAAATTAAATAGTGCCAAAAATCACATTCTCCTATACTAAATGACATTAGTTGCATAAATCACATTATCCATGGTTAGTTCTGTAGTAGACGTTAGGAATACCAGACGATTAGAGCAAAGCTTTTCAGACGTTATTTTTATTGTGTTTCTTTAGAACTTTTAAATATTTCTCTTTAATATTGTGATATGGATATCAAAGTTACTCCCTGCCAAGAAGGCAGCAAAACAAGGAAGCGTCAAAAAAATCCGGAGAACTGGAAACGAAATAAATTAAAAACCAAAAGGTATGTTGTAGGTTGTAGGTGTTTACAATTTTTCCTTAATACTTCTTTTTAAAGGCATGCTGCCAAACAATTTCCTGAATCACCGCAGTGTTCCCACAGAGATGGCGCATTAAAATGTTATACCTTAAAAATGCAAGAAATTCGTAGATTTTACCAGAACTTTTATAGTATCGTAGCAAAAGTTAAACAGGATAGATTTTTAATTAAATATTAACCATAAGAAAGGGCTGAGACCTAAGAATGGACGGAACAATACATCATCTTTTCGATCCAAATATTTTGTGCCAGATTTAAAGATGCGCTTAATACCCGTTTGCTTGAACACATTTTAAAGGATTTTACATGTATCCAGATTTCGCTTATATATTTTGTCAAAAAGTTATTATGCTACTGGTCAGCTGCCTTCTGAAAAAAGGGGTGGTGATAGGAAAATTGCTGAGTATGGACAAAAAAAGAATTTTTCAAATATGTTTAAGTGTGTAGAAAGTCACTACTGTCGCTCCGCAGTTTTATTACGGATGTATCTATTATCAGATCTAAACATAAAAAAGATGCATAGGATATATCATGGAATTCCTGTTAAGTCTTTAATACTTCATACAATCTTGATCCGCGTACTGATGTGTGCTTTAAATGCTTACATCTTAGTGAACAAATCAGGATATGTAAAGACTAAGCTGCTAAAACAACCCTTATGACTGAACAACGAGTCCACAAGCTGAAAGCCAATGTTTTTTTTAACTTTTTGAAAAAGACAAGGAAGACCAATTAATTTTATCATTTGATTGTCAAAAAAAATCAGCCCCTCCCAAAAATTCCGGACCAGGCGACATACTACAGTCGGCAACTATATATTCATAATTTCACAGTGATTATGGGATATTTCAAAGGAAAAATTAGCCCTCAGACAGTAACTTCTTACTGTTGGACAGTGAATCAATTTCCAAAAGGATCAAATGAGATTTTATCACGGGTATATGACACTCTTCAAACAACTGACCTCACGAATTTTAGTAAAATAAGAATAATGTCAGATGGCTTTTAGGCCAAAACAAGAATTCTACTTTGGTCAGAATGATATGTAAATGGTTGACTTGTGCACCGGAAAATATCAAAGGGGTAGAAATATTTTTTACAGTAACCGGTCACAGTTTTATACCACCAGATCAAGTGTTTGATCTAAGGGAAAAAGAAATAAAAAAAGGAAATAATTCTTTTTTTTTTAAATACCAAGAAAGATTTTTTCTCAACTAATTAAAATTAGTTTACAATTAATAAAATCCCAAGTTATTTTATATAATTTTTATTTATATATCCAAGTTTAAATTATTATTCCAAATAAAGATAAAAAAGCCGAAAACAAACTTCATTTTTCGAGCACACATACTTACAAAATCATATAAAACCCTACAACTGTATTCGCCTTTCTAGAAAAGTAATTCGAAGGCAATAAAGGCCATAATATACATTATTAGAAAGAGATAGAACCAGAAAAGCCAACGTTTGAGTCGGAAAGACGTATTTATTATTGAATAAGTGCGCGATGAAAAGAAATACATCGGTAATGAAATAAAAATGTTGGAGGGATGAGGCGAGCGAGCAAATGTGATTTACACAAATGGTGCCCGAGAAAACTCACGAGATTGAAACAAAATTCGAAAAAAGGTTTGCGAAACTGTTTTTCTCTGTATGTATATATGCCCGAAAGGTCTTTTTTCGGGAGTTATGAAGAAAAACGAATAAATAGATTTGGGAACTAGTTTTTGCTGATTTTGGATTTAATATAAACGGGAACAATGGTTCGTGTGACCTGTATAAATAAAATGCTGATGATAACGCAAAACCTTGTGTTATTAAATGATGAATGAATCAACCAATTTATAAGCGCGTATCGTTAAAATAGTATAATGGCACAGATTAAAATAATATATTAATATAGAGTGTTTCGAAATTACTTGCACAGGGATATTTTTTTAAATTAAGCAGGGCTGTATTTTTAAACTTTTCTGTACTTTTTTAAAACACGGATGTAGCCATTTCGTGTATATTTTTCCGTAGAAATCAATAATCTAACCAGAAAAACATTTAAAACAAAAACAAAGGAGTTACAGCACGAGTGACGTATTTTTTAAATGGAATACCCCGTATACTTTTATATGGGGGGGGGGGTTTATTTCCTGCGGTTCTGCTGCAATTCTCTAAAAACTGCATGATACTATAAGGATAGTTTCACCTGGTCAAAAGTCATAGGTGCTTATTTGACAATGTCAAGAATTTTAAAAATACGTTTATTACTTTTTGGAGTAGTTTGATAATGAGGTTTTCATCATAATAACGGCTTCAAATTATAACTCTCTATTATAAATGTGGAGAAACGCCAGGGAAACACAACGAAGATATGTTGCAAATTTCCACCAAATATATCAATAAACGATTTTAAAACTAAAGGTCTCTATTCGAAGAAACAAAATCGTTACATATTAGAAAAAATGACTACAATGAGAAAAAGAAACCGGGATCGAGCTATTCTAAATTATTTTACTTTGGCTCCCATAAAGTCAATTACTGACGCAGTTAGAGACTTGAGGTATGGCCTTGCAAGAAGAAGAGTAACTATGCGACGGTTCAGAAAACACTGAAATATTTTAAGTATCTTCCATATAACGTTCTTCCAGTGCAGCATTTAACATGTGAACAAAAGGAACTTCGCTTTCAATTTGTTTTTTTTAATTTTAATCCATCAACATGATAACGATCCTTTCCTGTCTCAAACGATTCTTTGGACGAATGAAGCTACGTTCACTACATCGGAAATGTTTAACCGACGCAATACGCACGGCTGAGCAAGACAAAATCCCGGAAAATTTCAGAGATTAAAAACCAAGGAGGTCTTCTCTTCATGTCTGGTGTGGTGTGCTTAACAATAGAATTGTCGGGCCAATATTCTATGAAGGATACTTAACTGGAGAAAGATATCTCAATCTTCTTGAAAACGATATTGAAGACATTTTAGAAGAATTGCCACTCGAAACGTATCGCAAGATAATTTGGCAACAAGACGGAGCGCTGCCCCATGCTGTTCGTCAAGTTGGGCAGTATCTCAATCGCCGATACAATCAGTGGATTGGACGTTATGGCACTATCAGATGGCCACCTAATAGTCCAGATATAACAATTTTGAACACTTTTCTATGGGGTCACTTAAAGAATGTTGTTTACCAAAATGGAAACACAAACACGGAAGAAATGAGAGAAAAAATTGTAAATAAAATTAATCGTCTTAACCAAGAACCTTAAATAATATCAGCGAGCTTAGAAAGGCTAGTAAGGAGTTATAGATCATGTTTCAAAAATAACGGGGGTCATATAACACATTTAAATTATTAGTAATATTATAATTTTTTGTTCTTATTACCACCATATTTTACCTCGTATTGTATTTTAATTTTTTCCGTTTATTGTAATTTTGCTGCTTGGCTTAGAAATAGATATATTATATCATTTTTAGCATATAATATAATTTAAAGCCGTTCTTTTGATGAGAACTTAATTATAAAACTACTCAAAAAGTAATAAACGTATTTTTAAATTCTTGACTTTGACAAATAAGCACCTGTGATCTGTGGCAGCCAGGTTTTTTCAAGTAAAGCTATCCTTATAGTATCAAGCAGTTTTTAGACAATTGCAGCAGAACCGCAGAAAATAAACCCAGCAACCCCTATATTACCGAATTCCTCGTGAAAATCTCTATCTATTGATATAAAAATATACGGGGTATTCCATTTAAAAATACGTCATCCGTGCTGTAACTCTTTTATTTTTGTTTCAAATGTTTTTTTGATTAGATTATTGAATTCTACGGAAAAAAATACACGAAATGGTTATATTCGTTTTTTAAAAAAATACAGGGAAGTTCAAAAATAAAGCCCTGTTTACTTTAAAATGAATAACCCTGTACAAGGTGCTCCAACAAGGACTAGATCCAATAGCTCTTTTCTTAAGATCAGCGAGGTTAGGTGACACTGAGCACTGTTAGTAATTGGATTGGTGACCGCCAGTGAACACCGTTTGCCGCTGGAAGTGGTTCGAACCCACGTTAAACTATAAATCCCATCCCGTCTGACTGCCATTAATGGGGGTAGTTTAAAGATAGTAGTCATTTTTATAAGTTTCCCAGTGGCTCAACTGCGTTGGATTGAAGATGCCGTGAAATGTAATATATGCATGTTTCGGTGCTTGGATAGTGTTGACAAAACGGGGAGATAGATAGGGTTAAAGATCTAAAACATTTATTTAAAAAAAAGCATGTAACTTGCTTAACCCACTTTTCCGTTAAATTATATTCAATTTTTCTTTTTTTTTTTTTTTGACGTTGCGGCAATATGTTTATCAATTAATTACTTTTTAAAAGAATAATTTGGTTTGTTCAGCATTTCAATTGTTTCACTTCCATTTTACGTGGCTAATATGCCACATTTCTATTGTTACTTTGGTGGTTTTGTGTGTTTAATTTTTATCAAATTGTCCATGTGTAGAGATAACACATGTTTAAATAGAAAGGTTTTTGTGTAGGCTTAAAATGATGTTAGGGGGATAAAAATTAAATTATTTTTAGATTGAGATTCGTTTAATTTTTTTTGTGGTGTTACATTTTGAATCTTGCTATTTTTAATGAAATTAAACAGTTTTAAAGAGTATTTGAGAATAAGTCTTTAAACATACGAGATTGTTTTAAAAATGGTTCAAGTTAGGCTTTGAATAATCATAAATATGAGGTTGGTTTAAATAGGACCTATAATTTTATTCTCGAAAGCAATTGTTTTCCTTTAGTAACTAATAGCCAGATTTATCGTAAACAAGGGTGGTAAACCAAGTTATATTGTGCAGAGACTTTAAGAACGATACCGGAAATCAGGTAGTGGAGTAAAATTTGGAAGAAAAGTCGCTTAGTTATCGAGAAAAAAAAACCGGCGTAGAACCAAACCAGACTTAGTGGGATTCTTTAATAAGGTAATCGTGTACCCGAAATCACTTTTTACGACATTTTTTAGCTTTTTTATTTCGAAAAAACCCCAAAAAAATCGGTTTTCAATAAAACACGTATTTTAACATCTCCACTGCTATATCTTTAATAATATTCATGCTATCAAGTTAATTTTTTTTTGATTAAAGTAGACACAATAGCGCTTTAAACAACGTCCCACTTGAAGCTGATATTTTTTTGTTAAATTTTTAAAATAGTACAAAACTCAAAATTGTTATTTTTAGTAGCGTAATTTTAGGCAATCGAGAAAAAAAGTTTATTATTGAAAATTTATACATACATGCTGCGTAAAAATTGTAGCTAATATTTAAAAAAAGTTTTTAAAACAAAATTTTTAGATTCCTTTTATAGTATTAAGTCAGTGATGTTTTTTAACGGCCAAAGTCATATTTTTTGCGCGCTTGGTTAGCGAGCCGGCCGACTACAAAGATCTTACGGTCCGGTGGAAGTGTAGTAGGTAGTTAAAGTTGTATCAACAGGTTTAAACGCAGATCTAAGGGCTGCTTTAGTTGTTAAGAAAAGAAACAATTTTACCTATCCAAAACAGGTGGGTAGATTTTTAAACCCATACAAAAATATCGATCATTGTTATTAATTACCCACCTAATTAGTAGGTTTATTCAACTTTTTTTTATTGGTTGCTGGTAAAGAAAACCACCGGCGGGATTCGTTATTTTTTTGATTATACATTCAAAACTTCATTATTTTTTAAACATTTTTAGCAACAAAAAATTGCGGATGCTTTATGTCTTTTAATTAAGTTTAGAAATATGTACCATAAAAATATAAACTAGGGCTTCGTTAAACGTCTTTTTTAAACAGGAATATATAATTCTTTTTCTCCATATAAAGACATGATACGATGCTATTCTTTGACATGTCTGAATGCTTTTGTAATAATTTGTTATTATTAAAGGTTGTTTTTTATATAAAAAAAAATAACCAGAACTAACAAACAACCTCTTTTAAACTATGATCTAGTTCTGGTTAGTTCCGGTTGGTTTTCCTCGTTAAAATGTATTTTTTTTTTTAATTATAAATGCGCCGTTCTGGTCGGTCATGATTAGTGCTTTAATTAAAGCGGCTTTTTTTTTTCCCTAATTATATTTGTAAAAATGGCTTGAATTTCAAATATTTTTTGATTTAATAAAAATTATCCTTATGGTAACGGCAAAGTTTTTTATTATAAATTTTAAAAATATTTTCGTTTAGCAACACTGTAAACGTCTTGAAGCGATGTGAATTTATTACATGTAAATCAAATATTAAAAAAAAAATGTCAAAAATGACCAATTTTTAGAATTTTTATTGCGCTTTTCTTGGTAAAAAACCACATCATTCGCATTTTTTTGCCTTAAATAATAATACTTAAAGTATATTTTTTGCAAATTTAAAAATCGTCCAATTCCGTGAGTTTTTTACAGACCCAAAAATGTAATATGTAAGTGTTTTAGGCGCTTCATTAGTAGCTTTTTTGCGAAATTTAATCCATTTCTCCTTAAATTCTTTTTTAATGATATTCAGGAACGAAATTTCCTCCTTACAATATTTTAGTCCTTCTTTACACAAGTATATGTTAAATTCAATTTTGGGTTGACAAAACCATTGCACTGTATTGTGGCATCAGCTCTTAATAAAGTTTAAATTTTGAAATTTCTTTGGAGTAAAATATCTGAACATCACACCAATACTTGCGGAAAGGTAGATATTGTGAACTATTTTCGGGTGGGTTCGGAAACCGTTTTTCTATTTTTGTGCGATTTTATGTTTCTTTCAGGATGTAGTGGTGTACCATAATTTATGTATTTCTCTAAAACCCAAAATAAATCTTTATAGCCACGTAGGTAATTTAGATATCATGTTAATGTGTTTCTTTTTTCTGGCGGCTTTATTACTTTTTTATAGGTATTTTACTCCTAAAAAGATTCATTACTATTTAAAAATAAATACGCTAAACGTTTAAGGATAAAATTAAATTCGTTTTTGTTTCAGTACAAAATATAAACTAATTAAAGTACCAACTATACTATGTAAGTACATAATAATATTTAAATTACTTGTTTAAACAGATTTTTTTTATAACTTTTCTTCTTTTTTATTTTTACTATTGTTGCAAAAAAACACATTTTCCTAATATTAAAAGTATCGCATTTAAGTTTAGTGTCACTAATTTGAAGGACGGGCGCCACTGTCTGATTGCAAATTATGATAATAGTTTTGAGAATCTCTGTAATATTTACGACAGTCTTTATAATTTTTATTTTCATTTCGCCATTTAAAATAACATTTTTGTAACAGAATTTTTTTTTGCTAGATTGTCCTGCCCTTTTTCAGCACTTGATAATAATGATAACAACCCTTGTATTTTAGGTTTTTTGTAAAACAGATTTGTATTCATCATATAATTTTTCAAATTAATTCCTTCATTGTTTTAAAATTCTAAATAATACAACCTCTAAATTTCGACAACCACCACTACTAATTATTACTACCCGCTATCCGCATGCGGGGCTATTGGGTCCGATAATACTTTTTTACTCTAAAAAAAAAATCGCTGTTCCCAAACGATACGCTCTGAAAAATTTTTTTAAAAAACTTTTGTTATTAATTGGCTATATTTTCTTTGCATGTATGAAAATATTTTAAAAAAAAAAAAGTTTATCGATTGGTGAAAATTTCAATACAAAAAATATTATTTTTAGTTTTCGTTTTTTAAAGGCATGAAAGTGCAAATTGTGCCCAAACAGTTTTAAGGTTAAAAGCGCTACAGTTTGAGCTTTAATTTAACAAAAAAATTTTTTGTTTTTTGATAGTTTTAAAGTTTGGCGGTGGAAACGGAAAAAAAATATATTTTTAATTTAAGAAAAATACTTTTATTAATTTTAAAAAAATTCGAGACC
The DNA here is from genome assembly GCA_019359885.1 of Listronotus oregonensis. Classification (NCBI taxonomy): domain Eukaryota; kingdom Metazoa; phylum Arthropoda; class Insecta; order Coleoptera; family Curculionidae; genus Listronotus; species Listronotus oregonensis. Next base: position 147,177 of record JAHBCN010000326.1, read on the forward strand.
ACAAAAAAAGTCGTAAAATACGATTTCATGTCCCGGTGACTACTCAAAGGGAAACCCAACTGATTTCCGGTTCTCCAAAAAAAAAAGACACGATAACTCAAAATCCCCTGGTGTTTATCGAACGTTAGGAATTATTCACCGATACCGGTCTAAGGGGCCTTGCGAACCCACTTATCTTTAATAATAGTTATTACTATTAAAAAGAGATGTTTTTGCACTAATTTGTTGACTTTGACAAAAAATGGCATATTTTATTTGGAGAAAGTTACTTTTCATGGCTTGCTCTCTATAACCAGCCTCACTCCGTTCGGCTCTTAAACATGAGCGCGCCATGAAAAGCTTCACTTTTCCTCCATATAAAATAGCATTACTATTTTTAATATAATATGTTACTCCGGCACTGTCTTACGTCCCCAAACTTGACTCTCAAAAATATTATCGACTAAAGTGGAAAAAGTTTTATCTCGGTAGTAAGCTGGAAAACAGGCGAAGGTAGAAATTAAGAGGGTGAAAAATATCGCCGAGAATTAAATTCAGCTTCATGGGCAGGAATTTAAAATTTATTTTCAAATGTGAGCGAATTAAAAGTTTCAACTTTTAGGAATAGGACTTTAGATTTATCTGAGAGTTTTTCTAGAGGATATTGGAAAAATGAAGAGCCCTCTTTTGGAAAGTAACTTTTATGCTACAATTTTTAATTTAAAAGTTTTTTTAATTTATTGTTACAAAAAGATTTTTTCGAAAATATTGTCGTATTAGCCAACAAAGCAATAACACAGTGTTTTAAACAAAACTTATAGTTTTAATAACACTAAAATCTTGGACTTCCATTGTCTTTATTTGTTTATTTATACACAGCATTTCGATTATTGATGCACCTCCAACAGTTTTCAAGTAATAACTAAAAACTATTTTTAAAAGCTACGACTTATACAGGGTGACCCAGAATACGTGGGAAATGTCTCGGAATCTAAATAATACGAGAAGTTCCCATAAACTTTTTTTTTACTAGCCTTCCCTACGGTGATACAGGTACATAACGGACGACCCTGAAAATCGTTTTTTTTTTAATAACTTTTAAAAAACTAGGCGTAATTTAATATATTTTTAATATGATGGTTACTAGATATGTCTTCTTAAAATAAACCCATTAAATCATATTTGGCTTATTTAGTTTGCCAGAAACGGACTAGCTCTGCCACAATAATAGCAATTTTTTAACACCCTGTACGATAAAGGCTCAACAATATTATTTTTGGATAGCTTTAATCTTAAACTAAAAAATATTTTCCTGATTGACATCGACAAAATAAACTGTGTACGAAAAATAAAATATCAAGTTTGGTATTTTTTTAAATTATACAGGGTGTTTTCTAATTGTACAACAATATATAAGAAGGCAATTTTTGGGTCCATTTTAAGAAGAAAACTTTATATGAACGTATGTCCTAAACGACTTAACTTTTGATACAGAGTGATAAAATTTTTAAAAATAATTAATTTATTATTAATGTTTCTACTACCACTTTAGATATTTTAATGAAATTTGGCATACATGTACTATGTATCAAGAAGAATTTTTTAGTGTACCACATTTTATTTTATTTGCCAAAAAAGGCAGGTCAAATTCTGTACGAACGCCACTGGTGGAAATAAAAAAATGTGGTACACTAAAAAATGCTTATTGATACATAGTACATTTATGCCAAATTTTATTAATTTATCAAAAGTGCTATTACAGATGTTAATAATAAATGATTTATTTTTAAAAATTTTACCACCCTGTAACTCAAAAGTTAAGACGTTTAGGACATACGTTCATATAAAGTTTTCTTCTTAAAATGAACCCAAAAATCGCCTCCTTAAATATTGACGTACAATTAGAAAACACCCTGTATAATGTAGAAGAAAATACCAAACTTAATATTATATTTCTCGTAAAGAGTTGATTTTATCGATGTCAATCAGAAATACCTTTTTTTTAGTCTACGGGTAAAGCTATTTAAAAATAATATTATTAAGCCTTTATCATACAGGGTGTTAAAAAAATGCTATTATTGTGTCAGAGTTAGTCCGTCCCTGGCAAACTAAATAAGCCAAATATGATTTAATGGGTTCATTTTAAGAAGACTTATCTAGTAACCATCATATTAAAAAAATATTAAATTACGCCTAGTATTTTAAAATTTATTTAAACAAAAACGATTTCCAGGGCCGTCCGTCATGTACCTGTATCTCCGTAGGGAAGAGTCATAGGAAAAAAGTTTATGGGAACTTGTCATAATATTTTTAGGCTTTCTATTAGATTCCGAGGGATTGCCCTCATATTCTGGGACACCCTGTATAATATCCTTTTTTTACCGAAGCTTGGGCGATTTTTCGTGGTTCAGCAATGGCTGCCAGATATTCGAAATATCGATACTAGGTTTGCTATATACATTTTGGATGTTTACAATTATTACAGCTTCTTTAAATGGTCTTTTCTTTCAGTGGATTTCTTTATGAATAATTTTTGTTTCCGACCATTGAATGCATTTTTTCAGAACATTTACCTTAGTAATGTATATATTTTTTGTACACTATCAGAAAGTAGAGATTTAAACGAACAAATAGCCTACGGACTTTTTTTCAAAAGCAGATATTTTAACAGGAGAATGTTCCATTGAATATTAGGGTGGTTTTCGATAATAAGTCAAAACAAGGTAAAATATTTTAAATAAAAAAATTACAGTGTGTTTGGGATATAAAAAATTAGACATGTTTTACTTAATTTCGTCAATTTTTTTTGGAAAAAAAATTAAAAAAGAAAAACCTGGTTATTTGAATTTATTATATAACTTCTGAGGTTATGTGAAAAAAGTGTAAATACAATAATTGCAGATCTTTTTATTACCTACAACCTTGCCCTTTAACTTTTTGCCGTAGGATTCGTAGTTTTGCCGGAAATCAAAATAAACCGTTATTTACCCTTAAAAACTCCCCTTTCACTTGCCGACCTGGATCGCCCGTAAATTATTTTTCCTTTTATTTTTGTTATTTTTTTCTTTTTCAGTGGGTTTCATCCTACCATTATTTTTTTTGGTTTTAAAAATTATTGACCCTGGTCTATAACTTATTGTTTGGCACAAATGAAAATAGGAACAAAATTATAGAAAAAAAGAGCACCAAATAAATGTCACAAAGGCCTGTTTTTTATACCTATAGAGAAAGCCAATCAAGTGACATTGATTGGCGGTCAGCTCTATATCGTACTGTGCTCTGATCGACAGGGGCGGCAACAGAGTATATTTCAAATAAGCAAATCAATACCTACTCTAGAAGTTAAAATAGAAAGCTATTAATATCAGTGTGATTGTATCTGTCAGGCACTTGGACACACCATCAGGCAAACAATTTGCAATTCGATTTAAAAAGAGAGCTCAATTACTTAAGAGATTTATTGATCATGTTTGATGAAGCAACTAATAACTATTTTTATATTAAAATCTCACACACTAAGGCCATTTTAGTTATAAACATATGAAATATATAATTTAGGAAGTCCCTCTTAGAACTAAATCGCTAAACGAGCAACAAAAACTGCTATTGCACAAGTAAACTCTGGTTTACCACATATACCATATATAAAAGGGCCATAAAAAAAAAACCAAAACTTGGTAAAAACCTTTTGTTTTTTTTTTAAAGAAAATGTCAATTCTGTCGGGTCCATAGTATTTTTTGCCTAATTTAAGTTTAAATCTTTGGACAGTCCACGAAGGCTAAGGCCTATGTACTGACGTGCCGTGGGTGACTTAAATATTAGGAGATTTGAAGGAGAAGGGAAAACTTCTGCGGGTAGCAGATTCCATAGTCTGGACACAGGAATGAACGAACGAAGAAATCTGAAAGCTCGGAGCCTCTCTAGTTGAACTGGAAAAGGATGCATAAAAGTTGCATTACGTGTTGCTCTGTGAGGAGCTGCCAGAGGAAGAATTATACTGGCCAACTCCTCTGAGAGAGAAGAGAGAAGAAGCCGTGAAAATACCTATAGAAGAGCGACAGATCCTCTATAGCTCGTCGATGGGCAAAAGGAAAAAGCCTTTCTGTGGGCCTGTGATCATTTATAAGACAAACAGTTCTTCTTTGAATAAAATCGAGAATGCCGAGAGGTGTAGAAGACGCCATTCCCCAGACATGAGAAAAATATTTCAAAGAGGATCTGATTTGGGATACATAAAGAGTATACAGATTGGAAGAAGAGAAATACTTTCTGGCTCAAAACAGGAATCCAAGCTTTTTTGAAGCTGCTGAGGCTATGGATGTAATGTGTTTGTGCTAGTTGAGGTTATTCTTAAAAGTAACGCCGACAAGATTTAACGATTCTTTGTTCTGCAGAACTTGGCCGCTCATAGTTAAGGGAGGTGTATTGGCGGAATTTTCTTGCGACAGCAAACATGACTGTGTTATGGAGGCAGTAAACTAAACAAGATTTTTGGCGCTCCAATCCAAGATAAGTATAAGGTCATGTAAGAGAGACATCTGCATTGACCTACGCTTGGTTTTCAAATCAAGCTTATTGACTGGCTTGATAAATTGGATATTAGAGTGAAGGGTACTATCGTCAGCCAAACTATGATTGGGATTGATTGTAGGAGACAGAAGATCGTTGATGTGTAGAAGAAACAGAGTGGGTGCCAGTACTGAGCCCTGGGGCACCCCAGAAATAATTTGGTAGAAGCTGAAAGAGTGATCATCTACAATAACTGATATACGTTAATATTTTTTTAATTTTTAATTAATACATATCGTTTTGGTTAGTTTGTATATTTAACCGTTTTCAAGTGATAACTAAAAACTACTTTTGAAACAGCGTCTTATATACTACGTTGCATACTGAAATTTCAAGTGGTCTTTGTGTTTCCCCAATGTATAAGTTACCACAATCACATGGAATTTGGTAGTTAAAATCTTCATTTAAAATATATTTGGTTTTAGTATAACTGATTTTTAAAGTGGTTTGGGATTTTATTGCTTTTTTAATATTTTATGATTTTCTTGCAATTTGGCGGATCTTTTTCTATAACCCCTTTAATATATGAAATTGTCACAAATGTTTGGTCTTTCTTAGTCGCGTTTAAGTTTTTTTTCTTCCTAGTTATATCCTCAATTTTTTTTTATTTTACATAAAGTTACTGCGCGATAGAGTTCGTATGACCCATTGTCTTGGTTCCAATAAAGTGATTAGAATTCTAGTGTAAATTATGTCCAGGTTTTTTGTGTACTAAAGTTTATATATGTTTATCATGTTTTTTACCTAAATTATCAAAAAAAAAAGAGCCCTTGTATTTGTTTTTCTTAAATAAATACCTTTGTCTTGAAAACGTGATTTTCTTTGTTTGGTTCATTTGAAAGCGTTTTCCTAAAATTTTTTTTTGGATTAGACTGAAAAAAAAATCCAGGGGATGACTAATTCAATTTTTTTTTAATACAAGGAAAGTCACAAATATGGTGATGTTTGGTTCTCGTTGGATGGCCCGGTACACAATGCACAACCTATTTATTTATAACAAGCTTATTGGTGCTGAAACTATTTTAAAGTGTATAAGCTCTATCTATTTGTGATTCGATATAAGGTATTTTTGCTAATAAAAGTTTAAAAACTAGGAATAAGGGTATGTTTAGTTAGCTGTAGGTTGAGTATAAGATGAGCGATCTGCAAAACGACATAGAGTGCCTCTTCAGCTAGCCTGGTAGATTATAGATCTTCAGCAAGAACATCAACGGATCCAATGGGATTTCCGGGCGTGTGCCAATATTTGGACACTTCTTAGACAATTTAATTAATTGTTACGCCAAGAGGTTCTTGTATTTTAAAATATTTTATTTTATTTTAAATAGGAAAGAAATCAACTACATTTTTCAGCAAAACAGACTATATATTCTCCAGCAAACGAGGATCCAGCTCAATCAAAAACAAAGGATTCAATGGCTTAAAAACAACTGCATGGCCGCCCTTCACACATCGGGCTTATTCAATCCCTTTTTTGGCTTTTCTGTTTTTAGAAAAGGGTCGAAAAGGCCTAACTGACGTGATCGGCAGTAACGTGTATTTTTAATAGGACCTAAATAAACACGAAATAACCAGTGATTTAAAGTAACTTGGGAATTTTAAAATGTGTAAAAGTATTGATTTAAGTTATCGTAAACGTATTTAAAAAAGCACTATGAGTTCTTTGGGAACTGGTTTAAAATAAACACCCACAAACCAGAACAAATATTTTAAAATTCAAGGATTATTTTGGTTTATTAATGTTAATTAGATAACTAAGTCAAAGGTAAAAATTGATGTCCCCTGGTTTCTGGTTTTAATTATTTTTATTAACCTTAAACGGTCACATGTCTCGCCATTGCCAGCATCATCATTAGGTCTCCGCACTAGTGCGAAAAAGTAAAATATTTTAGTTTTTGGAACATAAATTAGTATCTAATTATAAAATAATGCATAATTTTTGCTTATAATAGTTATATATTTAAAGAAACTGAATTTTGCTGTAAATTTGCAGTCTTTTTATAACATTTATTAAATAAAGTAAAATAATCCTTATTTACCAAATATAAGAACATATTTTTAAAAACTTCATATAAATTATCAAAAAAATCCATAGCAATTAACCAATTGTTTATGCATCTATCAAAAACTAATTTTCTGTCACGCATTTTTCAACCAAATTGGAGAAACATCATTAATGGATTCTAACCACGATTTACCAGCATCGATTATCGAAGCAGCAGAAATAGCAAGTATAGATCTTCTGCCCATAAAATCTCGTTACAGGTATGAAAAAGAATTTGTTATCTATAAGAGCTGGTGTCAAAATAAGGGTGTGAAGTCTTTTAAAGAAGAGATTTTTCTGGCCTATTTCTCTTATTTATCAAAAACATGTAAACCCAATATATTTTGGTCTATATACTCTATGCTAAAATGTATCATTAAGTTACGAAAGAACATAGATTAAAGCAAGTTTTTCAAAGTGACGAAAACCTTAAAAAACAAACCATTAGTTTTAGACCCAAAAAAGCTAAAGTCTTTTTAAAAGAAGAAATATGGATTCATGGATAAAGCGCCAGATGATACTTATTTACATATAAAAGTGGCTACGATTTTTGGCTTAGCGGGCGCTTGTCGTAGAGAGGAGTTAACAAAAATATGTCTGGACCATATTGAAGACCAAGAAAATTTAGTATTGATACACATCCCAGACTCAAAAATCACAGCTCTAGAAGCTTTGTCATTTCTGGGAGATGCCAAAAATGGAAAATTTTTGAATCTATATAAAAAGTATGCCAGTTTAAGAAAGCCGACAACACCACATAGGCGATTTTTTGTGAACTATAAACACCAGGAATTGTATACTGGGCATAGCTTTCGCCGGTCCTTTGCAACATTTCTCGCAAACTCCGGAGAACAAATATCCAACATTAAACGTCTTGGAGGCCTGAAGTCTACATCAGTCGCTGAGGGATACCTCGAGAATTCAACAAATTTTAGAAAGAATATTTTAAACAAAATACTCAATTTTACCCAAATACCTTCCCCTATCCGGAAACAACCGTCAATTCCATCTTCCAGTGTACTAAACCTCTCAGTTTAAAAAACTACTTCCATAGTTGCAAAAGATTGGCTCATCAAGAAACCAACGCCGCGCCGCCGCCCTCAACGTTTTCCACAGAAAGGCAACTTGCGTCAGCAATAAATTTGCAAAACGCGACCAATTGCACTTTTACTATAAATATTAATAATAATAATTGGAAAGTAACTTTTATGCTCTTGGCTGTTTACCCGAACTCCGCTGCGCGTCGTTCGTGTAACGGCAGCCGCGTGCGGAAAAGTATCACTTTCCGCACTTGTTAGGAAAATAACTATTGCTGTCGTAAAGCCAAGTTTGTTGGATTTCTAAAAGTTTATTTTAGGGAATTATATTGAAAAAAATACACTCGGTAAACCAAAATGCTTTTTTTCTTTCGCTCCCTTGCTAGTTGTCAGACCTCGTAGTATAATAAAAAATGAAAAGTCTAAAAAAATATTTAAAAAAAATCCTGAAATCATTTTTCAGAAATTTACGTTCAATGTGAACACAAAAAAAATTTTTTTTCGCGTCCGTAAAGACTTTTTAGTTTTAATATTATAGTATTTAGAGGATACAGAAAATATAAAATTATTTGCAACCCGTAAAGATAAACCTAAAACTTTCCGTAAGTTGAAAAACTTTAAGAAATAAATTCTCAATTCAGTTTATCGATTAAAGCACGGATTACGGAAAATCTTCCAGGATTTTCAGTTGAGTGAGCAAGAGTCCAGGTCATCTGATACGCAGATTTAATTATTGAAAACAATGGCTTAGTTTTGCTTAAAAGGGAATCGACAGATGTGGATTTATTAACGGATTTATGCACAAGAAAAATCAAAATATTAGTGGAAAAAACTTATTTAAATTTCTAAAATTTTGCATCTCACCTTTTGCAACTAGCAGACGATCTGGCGTGATAGTTACTAAAAAATGTCTGTAAATGAATTCGTTTTCAAATACATGTGTTATAGGGGAGGATTTAAAGAGAGGTCGACCTTCACCCATCTGATAACCGAATAAAATATTTTTTTAATCAAATTTCATGCATAGACGAATACATTTTACATGTTTTGCTTATCAAAATATGTCTATGGCTATATTTTAATTAAAAAAAAGATAATTACATTTTGATCAAATGCAATAAACCGTTCATGAAATATTATTGTCAAGCTTTAAAGTTTAAAAATCGGAGCAAGTAAAGTTGCGCAAGAGAGAGTTCCGAGTGTCCTATTCAGTGTAATAATAGAGGACGGAGAATCGCAGCTGCGTGCGACGCATTTGTTGAATAGGAGAGAGTGCATATGATTTTTTTACATAGTTTGAAAGAGATAGCATTTCCCTGTTGTCGTGGTAAATCATTTAGATAAAACACAGTATTTTATATTTAAATTATATAAATATATTTTTTTTGGTGTTTTCTTAATTTTAATTATGTAAAATATTTGAATATACATATTTTTTAATTTTCATTATTGTGTATATATTTTATACATTATTATTATTTAGAAAGATCCGACATGACGTATCCCATGGCTGACCCATAGGGCGTCACGTGGAAGGCCATTCGTAACGAGGACCACTCTTTGCGTCCGCTCGGTCAGTGATCTTCGGCCAAATTCATTTGCCTCAGTAAACGAAGGACCCAAGGACAACGATTTCTGCATTTTTCATCACCAGTTGTTCGGGTGAATGTTGAATGCAGGAATACACTTCAGCTCCCCCCAAAACATTTTCCTTATGCCCCCAAAAACGCCGACAATCAGGACAACTAATCGCACGTTATACTCCGGATAAGCCTCCGAAGTTCGCCAAAGATCCTGATATTTTTTGTTCGTTTTTTCGCTGGGGCGGAAAACTCAATCACATACATAGAGTTATTCCTTTTATCAAGGAGAACGATATCAGGTTTATTGGCGCGAATCTTGATGCGTAGTTGGAAATGCATATTCCAATATATGCGACAGTTGTCATTTTCCACTACAGCCTCGATATCGCCGGGAGCAAATGGCAAATTGCAGTTTCGTCGATCCGTAATAATGTCTGAGGTGATAATAAAGTACCCGAAGCGCATCGTTATGTCGGTGGATGTAACCACTTACAGCATGCACTGGAACAACAAGTGCATTAGTGTTTCGGGTTGCTGTCGACAAAGGGTCGACAAGCAGTATCAGGAATGTTAGAAAACTGGCTCCGGTATACCAATGTGTTTATCACCCCATCCTGGCATGCTAGTAGGAAACCCTCGGTCTCAGACTTGAGCTTAGCAGATTTTAAAAACCCAAACGTGAGGTTTCGAAATAGATTGAGTCTTTCTATGTTTCGGTAAAATACTCCGTGTTGCGGTTTATTAATGTGATCTTGTAAGAGCATCTGCTGTTCTGCTCTTTTAACTGCGGTTTTCACAGCTTTAGACTCAAGTCTTATAAATGATTGGTCATCGTTTGGATATATTGCAAATCTGAGACCAAATTTCTCCGCTGCACGTTCCGCTGCCTTGAATAGAAACCCTCCAACATTAGCCATTTCGTGTGCTCTTACTAGCTGCATCAGTGGATCAGTACTATTGACAACTTGACAAGCAAGGCTCAAAAAAAGCCGATCGTGCATATACTCTAAGCTTAAAAGGCCACTCCCCTGGTGGCGTGGGAGGTAAATATAATAAATTATTATTATTATTATTATTATTATAAATTTTATTTTTTTGTAGTTTCTATAAAATAATTTATAAGAAAATAAAAATAAAAATATTATTAAAATAATAAAGATAATATTTTTAAAAACTTATTTTTTTACGCACTTACTTCATGATTTTTTAATGAAATTTTGAAATTCTTCGCTGTATTTACTTTTTAAAACACTAATTTTGCTGTAGCACGTAGAGTGATAACCTAAAAAATCAAGTGATTTTTTAATTAGCCGCACATCATCGTACTTAAAGTTTTTTTTGCGAAAAGCCAGTTTTAAAGGACATTTTTTTAATGAATCTTCGTTAAAATCGATAACAGATTCACTTGAAAAAAGGACTGACCATTTTTTATTAATTTTTTTCTCAAAACAGTAGTATTGTGTAGCACGTATTTAACGAAATGACATTACAATGATTTATCACGACAAGGAAATGCTATCTCTCTTAAACTATGTAAAAAAACATGAGCACTCTCTCCTATTTAACAAATGCGTCGCACGCAGCTGCGATTCTCCGTCCTCTATTATTACACTGAATAGGACACTCAAAACTTTATCATGCGCAACTTTACTTGTTCCGATTTTTAAACTTTAAAGCTCGGCAATAATATTTCATGAACGGTTTATTGCAGGCCATACTATACTATTGCGTGGGTTATTAAATAATCTTTATTTTCATATATATTATTATCGGTTAACACATTTTAAAATTAACTTACCTGTTTACACCTGCTTGTCAGGTAGCCGTGAATGGAAACACGTAGGCAAGACCTCACAGGCATATTGTCTAGATTTTAAATTTTAATTTTCAATAATATATTTTAAGTTAACAAGTAGGTGGAACATTTGATAAAAATGTAATTATTTTTTTTAATTAAAAATAGATATGAACATATTTTGATAGACAATACATGTTAAATGTATTCGTCTACGTACGAAATTTAATTAAAAAAAGTTTTCATTCGGTTATCAGATGGGTGAAGGATGACCTCTCTTCGGATCTTAGACTATTAAATGTAATAGCCGTTGTCATGACCAAAGTAGATCGCTTGACATTTTAGTTAGTAGAATTCTCGGTATACATTTATTATGTCAGTCTGTCTGTCAATTTTCTAGTAACAATTTGGCAGCATCTACATTCTACATCCTTCTACCAGTAAAAATGAAGTGAAATCTTTTTTCTTTAAACGTTAGAAAATCTGTTATTACTCGACTGTGTAGGCGACTGCGAAGTTTTATGTTTCCTCCGCCGGAGCTTTACTTTTCACTTTTTCGCCGTCGAAAAACAAGCATCAACAACTCAATAGTTATTAAACTAAAAACAGAACTAAAATTTTATTTATTATTCAGTTGAATATTAAATGTACTCCACTGACAGCTTGTTACATTACTATAGCAACTATTCACCGACGCTGGTCTAAGCCGTCTTGCGAACCCACTTATCTTTGATAATTGTTGATATTAAAAATATATATTTTTGCATTAAATGGTCGACGTTTAAAGAAAAACAGCACATAATATTTAAAGGAAAAGTTGCTTTTTATGGCTTGCTCTCTATTAGCAGCCTCACTCCATTCGGCTGTTAAACATGAGCGCGCCATAAAAATATCACTTTTTCTCCATATTAAATACTATACAATTAAAATTCCTATTTTTCCTCTCCTGTAATATTTATGTTGTACGACTTACTATAATTTTACTTGCAATGTGGAAAACAACTTTTAATTGTAATAATTTTCATACTGCTCAAAAATAATTATAACAATAAAATAAATAATAAATAGAATTTGTAGTTATTAATTTATTAATATTTTCCCAAAATCGGGTCAAAAACATAACAATGGATTAGGTAATTAAATAGTTAATTATTAGGGAATATAATTTATTTATTTTATTAACGATTGATAGTGGCAACTAAAATTGTAGATTTAGCTCCAAATAAAATATTAATTTGTGTAATGGATATATCAGCCGTTTGGTTGAGTTAACAGTATTATTAATAATGACAAAATTTGCTGTGATTGCAAATATATAGTTTAAAGAAAAATGTAAGTTAAACTTTAAACTACCATATTCTAAATAGTTATACTTCTATATTAAACTGTTCAACTTCTATAAAAATCAGAACTCGCTAATTTAAATTTGCCAGTGGCGTATCCAGAAATGATTTCTGGGGAAGGGGGTAATTATGACATAAACGTCCCGACCAAAACAAAAACAGTTGTTTTGTAAAAATCCTTTATATATGTAAATATAAATATTATGTACAAAAAAAACAAATTTTGAGGTGAAAAATTTAAATTGTTCATACTTTTAATGTTGCCAGTAGAGGGCGTCAGCTACGGCCTACCCCACATGTTTTAGATGGCATAACTTTTTTTAAGCTTTGTTTATTGACCTGTTTATTAAAAAAGAAGTTACTATAATTTCCGCTGCGTCAAAAATGTATACCTCATTTGGGTCTTTAGGAGCAACTGTTTTCAAGATAAAATCTCTTAAAGGACCCCGCAATTTTCCTATGGAAAATGGGTTTCGGCCAATTGTTTTCAAACTTTGCAAAGTAATAGTTTTTAACACGCTGATTGACAGTCTCCACGGGCACAAAACCCAAAAACCCCTCTAACGTCCCCAAATCACCCTAAAAAGTCTCCAAATGTCTACTGACCTTTAGGGCTGATTTTGGGGGGGTTAGAGGGGTTTTTCGGTTTGGTGCCCGTGGAGACTTTCGATCAGCGTATTGAAAACTATTACTATGCAAAGTTTAAAAACAATTGGCGGATACCCATTTTCCATAGGAAAATTGCGGGGTCCTTTAAAGTGAGTTTATCTCGAAAACAGTTGCTCCTAGAGACCTAAATAAGCTATACATTTTTGACGAAGCGGAAATTATAGTAACTTCTTTTTTAATAAACAGGTCAATATACAAATCTTCATTATGCCATCTAAAACAAGTGGTTTAGTCCGTAGCTGGCGCCCTTTACTAGCAACATTAAAAGTATGGACAAATTTTAATTTCTCGCCTCAAAAAACTCCCCAACTCCCCAATTTTGTATCGCTATGTCATTCAGTGAAGAAATTAAAACAAAACAAAATTAAAAGTTTGATACCCTCTATCTTAGTTATTATCAACTTTGTAATAAGGCAAGTTTACGTTAATTGCATTATTTCGTCTTAAGGAATCTGCTGTTGCTCTGTGTCCCATTACTTTTGGGACACCCTGTATAAAGGATTTTTACTAAAAGACTCGTTCCTTCTAATGCAAGAAAATACATTAAATTCGACCAGTTTCGGAACGGATACTAGTTTGTTGAAAATAATATCTAAATTAATTGTTAAAAAGGGTTTTAAAAAGTAAAAATTAAAAAGAACATAAAATTTCTTTATGTTTGGTTGGGCGTCAGTAACCAGTATAGTTATTTCCATCAACTTAAAAAAGCTTTGGAAAAAGAAGATAAACCCCGCAAAGCTTCCCTTAATACGTTACTTTCTAACAATCTATTTATATTATGTCATACTTAAATTTTGCAGTTTTTGACAAAATGGTGAACAGAAATAAAATTACGGGAAAAGTACTGAAAAGAATTAATGTTGGTAAGTATCCTACCAAAAATACCCATGTTCAGAAAGAAGAAGTTTTTTTACTAATCTGTCAGTGTTAAGAACTCAAGACAATTATGGCCTCAGAAATTGAGGTTGTTGTTTATTCCTCACCTTTTTTGAAAATAACGTAATTTGTGTCATAACATAATTTTTGTACTTTGTACCTAGGCGTAATAGATATTTACCCCAAAACAAACTTTTACAGTATAAATGAGATGTTTACGGACGAGGCGACGAAGGAGCCGACTCTGGAGTTTCGAGACGAACACTGTAAAGGTTTCTCGGACCAATAATGTACAATCTTTTATTTCATGCCATACTGTCTAAATTTATATTTTGAAATAATAAGGTATTTTTCACCTGCTTCGTATATCTACACAATAATTAATTTTCTGGTTTGGAAACGAATTTTAAGATTTTTGTTTACTGGTGGAAACATTGTCAGCACTGACATGAAATTTACATTTGACGAAAAGATTACGTTAATATGTCCAGGAAACGTAACTGTCCTGTTTTTTTATTTATGTTAAGGTAAAAAGTAAAGTCAGTTGAAAATTAGTGTTATTTTACAATTATTATTGGTAAAATTGACAAAATGGAGGAAAATGATAAAAATTTTGCAAAAATCTAATGAGGCTAGAGGGCAGCTAGTACCAAGCAGAACGGTATAAAAAATAATTATTTTATGTCAACAAATCCTTATAAAAGTTTTACTGGACTGATCCAATATTTTTTTTTACCTGACTCAATCCTGTAAATGTTCATTTTTCGGACCAAAACCAAGTACAGTATGGAATAAATGCGTTTTACTTTTATACCTAGGTAAAGAAGTGGTTTGCTTTTTCGCCTAGCAAAAAAATGACACTTTTATATTGTCTATCACGTCGCAAATAGTTTTTACATTACAAGATGCGAAAATTTACTTTTTGGTGTGAGGTGGTTTTAAATGGCCGAGGCGAAGCCGAGGCTATTTAAAACCTCCGAACACTTGAAAGGCCTTTCGCATCGTGTAATGTATTATATTTTTTCTGCTACTGTTCTATGTATCGCATAATTTAATAATCATTAACATCATGTTTTAATAGAAATATCAGAGATGTTGAAATTTTACCTGTTAAAAATTAATCCATAGCAACACATTTATTGTTGACATTGTCTGTCATCAGCACTTGTCAGATTTTGAATTATTGTTAATTTAGTATAAATCCATTCCCATTTTAAAATGTTAAATGAATATGAAAATGGCATCCAAAAGGCAGCTGACCTTGCGTGTGCCTCACTTCTGCCAGACAAATCTAAAGAGAGGTACCATCAAACATATAAATCGTTTTCTGAATGGCTTGCTACAAAAATGTGGGGCAGATTGACGAGAATGTGATGTTGGCGTATTTTCAAGAAAAATCCGAGTCTTTATCACCACCAACCCTCTGGTCTGTATATTCCATGCTCAAGCTAAGAATTTCCGTAAACAAAAATCAAGATATTTCGGAGCTCAAGAAACTAGTTGCTTTTATTAAAAGGAAAAACGATGGTTATGAGGCAAAAAAGTCAAAAATTTTTAAAAAGAAGAAATCATAAAGTTTTTACTAACGCCTGATCAAAGTTACTTAGCAATGAAAGTAATAGCCATTATGGGAGTGGCTGGGGCATGCCGGACAGACGAAATATACAGAATGGAGCTAAGTGATGTAGAAATAAGAAATGACGTGGCTATAGTAAAAATAGTGGAGTCTAAAAATAAGTTAAAAGAAACTTTGTAGTAACCAACGATGAAGGCTCAGTTCCTTATGTCAGATTTCTACAGGAATATATTAGCTGAGACCAAGGAGTTTATTGTATCATTTGAAAGAGTGAAATGTGTTAATCAAGTAATTGGAAAGCACACTATTTCAAATGTACCTACAAGAAATTGCGAAGTTTTTGAAGCTTGAAGACATCAGAAAGATACATGGCCATTCTTTTAGAAGAACTTCAACTACGTTCCTTGCCAATGCTTCGGATGTCGATATTTTGGACTTAAAGGCATGGAGGTTGGAAATCTTCTTCTGTTGCGGAGGGATATATTGCTGAATCCCTATAGTAATAAGGTGGAAATGTCAAAGAAGATTTTACACGAAATTCCTACCAATATTTCCTCTAATGAAGTAACAGTGAAAAATATGAATATTAACGTAGTTAAAGGTGATAACGATACCCCAACAACAAATTTAAAAACTTTAATTCAAGTATTATTTCTCCAATTTCTTTTGCTAATTGCTCAAATTGCACAATTAATTTTAATGTTAATACCTAACCTAGTTTTTTAAAATATTTTGTCATAAATTATTTACTTTTATAAATAAATCCTAATATTTCCCACAAGCATATTTTCTTTTTTACTCTTACTTTTTTGTCCAGGCGCTGAAAATATTACTTTCGTAGCTAGCAAAGCTTAGCAACTAGGTAACACGAAGGTTCTCTTTCGTTATCATTCGTGTTGCTAGGACAACAAAGTTTTCTTATTTATACAGTAGTAGAAAAAATTAATTTTTATGATGTTTAGAAGAAAAAATTACAATAAAAATATTTTTTGCTGATCAAAAACTTTTAATATAAAAACTTTACAGAGGTGTCGATTACCTCCATATTACCGCAGACCTTTTGTTTTCAATAATTTAATTTGCTTATCGAATGATCCTATCTCCCGCTCAGTGGACCGAAATCAATGCAAGACTTGCTGCGATTTAAACTTTAATCGATAACCCAAACTGCGGATTTATTTCTTAAAGTTTTTCAACTTACCGGAAAGTTTGGGAGTTATCTCTATGGGTAATAGCAGGTTTAGGGTGGTCGAGATGGAGTCTCAGAAATATATAAAAATTATTTTGTTTAAGTCTTATTTTATTTTAACAGAGCTGGGTAGGAATCGAATCCTTTTTAAGTCGAATCCACGAATGATTCGATTCCAAACGGAAACGATTCTTTATACCGGGTTCCCCATAATAGACTACCTAATTTGATATTAAAATAAGTTCTGTATAAGCTAAGTCAGTACGTTTTTTTATTATTATTATGTTCTATGGCCTTTGGGATTTGAATAAACATATTTTATAATCGAGTAGGCACATGGCACAAAACTAAAAAAAAAATATTTTCGTAATAGGTCATTTTTTTAATAAAGCAGCGTTTCTCAAACTTTTTACATATATGGAACCATTTTGAACTGGAAAAATAAACACGGAACCCTCTTAATGCTTCACAATTATTTTTTGAATTTTAAATTATAGGGATCAATAGACTCGTAATATCGTTGTAATTTAGTTTTTACAAAATATATTATTATTAAAGAACTTTAAAGGAATTTAAACATGAAATAATAAAAATGATAATTTTATACATAGATAAGGTTAATAATGCAAGGAATTAAACTATTTTCACTATTCACACATTTTTTTTTATCTTGGGACAGTCCACGAAGGCTGTGGCCTAAGTAGGGGAGACCGGGGACAGTTGTAACATGGTACAATTGTAACATTAGCCATATCTATTGTTGGGATGGTTCAAATTTGGCGCCGGTTTGAGGTTTACTGGGTCGACACAAGAGGCGTGTGATTCTGTAAATTCGGCCCGCTAGTTGTGATACAATTGTCTCCACGTGAACTTGTGCAAAATTTAGACCGGTATGTAATATCTGATTATCATAATTATTTTGTGAAAAAAGGAAGCAAATATGCTGCAATTGCTTTGAAAATATCACTGTATATGTTGTGAGTGTTCTATTTTCCAATGCCAAAGTTATAAAGGGCAAAATTAAATACTCACTTGTAGAATTATTTTTCGGACAAAAATGATGTCGGGGACATTTGTAACAATCTAATGGAGACGATTGTAACATGTTACAATTGTCCCCATCGAAAATGATACAACATTAAATTTGTTCAACTTTATATTTTGGTTTGCAGAAATATGCCACGTTCCAGAGTAAGAAAAACGGAGAGAGGTCCTTCGAGAGCACTATTAGAACAGGCAACTAAACTGGTTCTGGACCAAAATATTTCTGAAAGAGAAGCGGCATAGCAATTTAAAATTTGTCATGTAACATTGAACAGATACATAAAAAAATTAAAAGTGGCATTAAGAATCCTAACATTGGTTACAATTCGCATAACAAAGTATTACCAGCGGAAGAGGAATTAATTTTGTGCGAATATATACGAAAATTCGGACCTTTATTATGGGCTTACACCAACTGACGTTCGTTCTTTGTCCTATGAATTTTGCGTGAAGAAAAAGATAAAAATTCCTGAACAGTGGCATGTTACAAAAATGGCATCAAGGGATTGGTTTTCTAATTTTATGAAGAGGAACTCCACGTTATCAATAAGAGTACCAGAAGCGACAAGTCACGCAAGGGCTATGTAATTTTAACAGGGTAAATGTTAGTAATTTTTTTGATAATTTGGCCAGAGCGATGGAGAGGGACAGATTTGAACCTGCGAACATATACAATCTAGATGAGACAGGGGTTACAACTGTGCAAAAGCCGAGCAAAATTGTGTCTACGAAGGGGACAAAACAAGTAGGAGCCGTTACCTCTGGGGAAAAGAGGAACGTTAGTAACCCTTTGCCTAGCTGTAAACGCAATAGGAAATACGGTTCCACCTATGTTTCTGTTCCCAAGGAAGCGGTTCAAACCACACTTCATGACTAAGGCTCCAGTTGGCTCAATCGGAGAAGCTAATGGTTCCGGTTGGATGGACACTGATTCCTTTTTCACCTTCATTAAACATTTTGCAAAGCATACTAAGCCATCCCCTGAAAACAAGATACTTCTTGTACTGGACAACCATAGATCGCACCTAGGCCTTCAAACAATTGATTTCTGTCGACAAACTGGCATTGTTCTTCTGTCTTTCCTCCCCACACATCCCACAAGTTACAGCCCTTAGACCGCAGTGTCTTCGGACCACTAAAATCTTATCTGAATAACTGTATGGATGCTTGGATGAAAACTAATCCCGGTCAAACTATGGTCATTTATGACTTACCTGGACTTGTTGCTGAAGCACTACCCAAAGCTACGTCTCCAGCCAATATACTAAGTGGTTTAAAGTGACTGGGATATTTCCTTTTAATAGGGATATTTTTGAAGAGCACGAGTTTGCACCGTCTTTACCCACTGACAAGCCATATGATCCTACGCTTATTGAATCTACCTCAAGAGAATCTGTCCCATCACTGCCATCTACCTCCAAAGAACCACTTCAATCTATAATCGAAGAAGCTGGGGAGAACGAAACAGCTTCCGAGATGGTTGCAACAACATCAGGAGAAGCGGACAAGTTAAATACATCCAAGGAGCTATTGGAAAGTATTCGTCCCTATCCAAAAGCGCCTACGATTAGTAAGAAATACGACGAATAGAAGAAGAAAAACAGCTATATTAACAGAAACGCCAGAGAAGATCGCACTTGAAGAAGAGGCAGCTAAAGTGAGGAAAAAGAATGCGATTAAGGTGAAAAAAACGATTTCGAAGAAAAAAAAGGACATTGAGTTACGCTCGTCGGATGATGATGATGATGATGCTCTGTGCCTATATTGCCTCCGGCCATACTCCAGTGACAAGCATGGTGAGGAATGGGTGAAATGCCAACTCTGCAATGGTTGGGCTCATTCTCATTGCAGGGATGATGATGAAGATTTATTTTTTTACTGCATTAATTGCAGAGAAGATTAACTATTTGTGTTTCATATTTTTAAAAATTATAGTTTTTATTTAATATCATGTTCTTAGTTGTTTCAAAGAAATAAATATTATTTTGTATTAACTTTTTTTTTTAGTTTTTGTGATATATATCAAGTTGTTACAATTGTCCCAAAGTGTGTTACAATTGTCTCCAGTGAGGGTACAATTGTAACAATTGACATCACTATATAAATGACGTTTTATTTGGTATATTGATTAGCCATATTATGCTTCTATCGCCCCTAAAATACAGCGAAAACTAAACTTAACAGTTATTCAAAATTGCATAATATTGTGGTTACAAAGTACGATGAAATATGCGATAATATAAAAATTGTTACAATTGTCCCCGGTCTCCCCTACTAATGTACCGTGGGTGTCTGAAGTGTGGTAAAAGGAATTTATTCACACGAGACCTTAATATTTGGAGATTTGGAGAAAAAGGGAAAACTTCTGCGGGTAGGAGACGCCATTCCCCAGACATGAGAAAAACATAGATAATTTTGCGATGAGATTTGACGATGAAATTTGGTCAAATTCACGAAAAAATACAAATAGAGGATTTGCTTCTGATACTACGACTTTTCACTGGCAAATTTCAAAATTAAAATTTTCTTTACCACAGTGTTTCCCTTAAGGCCAATAGCATCTTGTATATATTTGGTGTGTTTCACTATTTAGAGAATATTTTTTGAAAATCCTAGAGCTGCAACTGGGTCTTAGTGATGTCTCATATCGGGCTCCTCTTCCAGCTTATTGCATGCGATACTTATTTTTCGGTAATACGTAAGTCGAAAATCCAGTCAGGATTCTGGACTCAGAGTATTGTTTTTTTTTTCGCGGAACCATTGCCGAAATCGTGTGGTTCCGCGGAACGCTGGATAAAGCATCATTAGGTTTGAACAGATAATTTATTTTTAGTCTTAATTCTCATGAATTATTCAGTTCAACAACGAGTTTTTTTGCGTGAAAACTTAAAAGGTAACTTAATAGAAGATGAAGCGACAGTCCATACCGCTAAAAACTCTAAAAGAGTTCTGCGAGAAGTGTTTATTGGTCGACTTATTTCACTATTTGTGGATTTAAATTGGCTTTTAAGGTCCCCGGGCTTAGCTGCACCAGACTTTTTCTAATTAAAGTCAAAGAAAAATTTAAAGTCCGAAATTTTGAAGAGGTCCGGTAAATAGATCAGGTTTTCCTTCATCATGTCAACATTAAGTCGTATGTTATAGTAAATACCAAAAGTGAATTGTAATTAAGTGTAATAAAATGTTAGTTTTATTAAGTTTTAACAATTTTACTGAGCAATTAAAATGGGTAGTTTATTATGGGGAACTCTGTATATCTTGTTTGAGACAAATCGGTTAATATATGTCAAAATCCGTCATTTCAAATTTCCAAATTTTGACCTAGGATTAATAATTCCAGATTTTGACCTAGCCCTTTTAAAAACCCTTGTATCTTAAATCCAAGACAAAAAGGTTTATAAATGCCACAATCCACCATTTTGAATCTCCCATTTTAAATTTTTACCCAAGATTCTTAATCAGCATCACATTGATTTTTGGAAATAAAGATAGGGAATTTTAAAACATTTGCCTATTAGAATCTTTAAATAAAGAAACACACCTAAAATGTGATTTTTAACTTAAATATATTGTTTAAGAGGTCCAGAGAAACAGCATTTAAATGATTTTTTTTTAGTTACCAAAGAGTGTGGTATCCAACAACAGGCATCAATTTTACTTGCATTTGACCCTAAAAGTTTTAATTGCTTGATCTAAATATTTTTTAATATGTTATCCTTTGAAATTACCCTGAACTTTAAAACGAGACATTTTATTATTATATTCAGGGTATGTCTACCAAATGTAAGTAAAAGTTTTAATTAAAATTTCGCAGAGATATTCGGTTTGTATATAGACAAAAAATTTAAACAACTGCTGAGGGCGCCCAAATGATCATTTTTGGTTTAAAAACCTTGAAAACCTCTGGTATTTGTAAAAAAGTTATTCTAAGTTGCAAGATTTTATTTTTAAAAGAAACTGGATGCAATATTATTCTGCAAAAACAACCGATATTGTTAAAATTTATCATGATATTTATATATAACATAAAAAATTTCCAGCCGAATTTGGAGGTTTAAATCATGCAAAAAACTACGGTTTTTGTTTTTTTCTCTGTTTGTTCCTGTTGTGCAACAAGCGTAATACATTTAATAATTTTAAGTAATTTTATCTTTTAGGACATAAAAACAAACTTTTATTTTAATTTTCCTTACGATTAATAGAAATGTGCGATTAAAATGAAAAAAAAAAAGCGTTTTTTCTTCGTTTTTTTGTAATTCCTAATTAAACAACTTTCTTAGAGGGAGCATATCTCGGTTCTTATAATATACAAATTTTTAAAAGGTTTTTAGCAATAATATGCCTGCCACTTCTTGCATTTAACAAAAAACAGATGGCTTTGTTTAATTACCATTTAGGGGATACGAAAAGCATCAATATAGTATACTAGTCGTAGTTAAAAGTGGATGTAGAGTTTTAATTTTAAATCTAAAAAGTGACATGGTTCTACACCAAATAGATACAGATTTTATTGGGCTTAAGGGGAACACATTGGTAAAAGATAATATTCTAAATTTGCAAAAAAGTTTTTTGCCCTCTCTAAGTTTCAAAAGCTCCAATTGAAATTAGAAGCATTTTATTTGTATTTTCTTTTGAATTGTCGAATTTTACATCATTTTTAAATGATGTAAAATATTTAATTTTTTTTAAATTAGGGGCAAATAAAAAATTTGCACAAAAAAAACGCTGAGTGAAAAAAATTTAACTGGCTATGGTTTAACTTGGGATGTGGCTATAAAATTTATAAAAAAAATGCAAATTGAGGATTCACCTTTAAAACTTACATTTTCTTCGGGGAGGAGGATGGGACCAACAAAAAATTCAATTTTTTTTAAATATAAAAAAATGAAAATCCTAAATGCGTCCTTGGTCATAGTACTTCAAAAAATTAAAAATTGAATAGATGCAAACGGAAATTATGTGACCATTGTTTGCTTGAAAGTCATAGACAAAGATTTATTATAACTCTTTAAACTTTACTGAATTATTAAAAGCATTTACTTTGCGTCTAGGGTAAAATTTAATAAAATTTTCTTTAAAAAAAAGGGCCAATTTTCTTTAATGAAAAGCTTCGGCAAATTAAATATACCGAAAAGAAAAACAAAAATTTACGTTACTTTTAAACGTTCTTTTACTGCTGTTTTAAAGCCAAAACAATAAAATTCCCGTAAACTTTTATCATGAATAAAAGCTTTCGTAATAAACACGTAGTTATCGAAACAAAATAAAAATAGTATAAAAATAAGACTTTTTAAGTAATTCCTGTAAAATTAAATTACAAAGAGAGTTTACTTTAAGTAACATTTTAGCGAAGAACCTTCTTTATGTTAAATTGTTTAACGGTGGTAATATTAAATTTTTATCCCAAGAGATTAAGTTAATACTAAATTCTATTTCACACAACTGCACTTAACTGGCAAAATTTGTTTGATTTATAATATAATTTATTACACCTAAAACATAAAATAGTTAAATTAAAATAATCATGTAACTATTCACATAGTGCCTTTGATGCCTGCATTAACGTATTTATATCTTGTTCCACAAGAAAAGAGTTCGTTACCGTTACTCCGAAAGCGTATTAGCATTGTCTCCTATGGCTTGACTTTAACTATAAAAATGTATGCCGAATCACGAAATCAATGTCCCAAAGATTTCTTTAAGGTGCTCGCCCACTAGCGCGAGCTTTAATGCATCGGGATACTTACATAATCAAACTGAAGCCCACTCATGTAGGCGACGGACGCGACACCTCGAGACAAGTCGGTAGAGCAAGCAAGCGACATCGTGGCACGAGTCTATCGGCCTCTTCGGGTATCATCGTGAAGAATCTCATATGTTGCTCTGTTCTATTACATGCATTTGTTTATTTATTGTTATTTTTGTGACATTTGTATTTTATTATTATTATATATTTTTAATTAATCTAAAATTGTTTAGTGGATTCTGATTTCAAGGTATGTGAAAGTAACTTTTTTTGTGTTCTATAGACGTATGTATTAAACTAGGAAATTAAAAACTTTTCTTTCGACATGCGAAAGATTTGAAAATTTTCTTCATCTTTTCTCAAATCTGTAAATAAGTAAGGATTTTTCAAACGCATTTCTCTTTCATATAAATTCATAGACCCAAACTTCCTTTTCTTTTTCTTTTCTTCTCCTCCTCTCAACACAATTGCAATTACTCCAAATCACATTAGAAATATCTTCCTGCGCGTCGTCGCTTGCTTTTGCGGTCGAGCGCCTTAAAAAGGGTGAAAATTCTCTCCTACATTGGACAATACGTAATAAATATGAAGCTTCTGAATGCAGTGGATTTTGTTACGAGTGGGAGAGACAATATCTCAAATCAATTGTTTTAGTTTGTAGTTTAGCAACTCCTTCTAAACATTGCTCATGGTTAGTTCTGGTTAGTAGTAATTTTGCCAAAATATCTTCATTTTGCTTGAAACTAGAGATATTTTAAATATTTGCATAAGAAAATTGTTGAGAGAAAAAATTTAACCTGCCCGTGGCTAATGGTGGATAATTTTAGGACTGTTTACATTCGATCTGTAGGCAAAGCAGTAAATGAATTGTTTCGAGTTAAATAATTTCCACTGTATACAAGCGGACAATAGCATAGCATAGGTCAACTTACGTTTAGCACCACTTCAAAAAATTAAGCTTTTGGAAGAGTGGAACATGCAAAAAATACTAACTTTTTCAAAATCGTAGAAAAAAAATATATATTTTTTAAATAAAATATTAAGACACAAAAAGAGAACAAATAAATACTTTAACTGATAACTCAAGTACTTTTATAAAAAGCTTTTGTAGTTTAAAAGTTTTTATACAAAAATATAATATTTGTTATAGGTATTGAAAACTTTTCTACCAAAAATAAAAATAAATTTAATCAACTAAAACTTTCCGAAGTTTTATTAATTAAAAGAAAGCTTGAGTAAATTCTATTAAATTTAAATCTAGCTAAGCTAATTTGATTTGAATTAAAAAGGTTAAAAAGATAATTGTAAGATTTAGATTTTTCTTTTGTTTCAGATCTAAGCTAACAAACAATTCTTTTTGCGTAGATTCTTTTTTACTAAAAGGCTTAAAGTAAGTAAATGCCGTTAACAGCCAAAAACAACCAAAAACATTTTATAAATAAATAAATTGTAATTAATATGGCCGCCGACTAATTGTCGTTTTGGTCAAAGAAATTTTCAGTCGAGCAGCCACCCAGGAAGCATCACTTGAAAATGCCCACTGATATGTTGGCGAAACGTCGTGAAAAATCATCTAATGCACATTCTACCATTCGTGAAAATCGACGTTCATTGATTGTAGCATGGAGAATGAACCAAGTAACTTTGTTTATTACAACTGTATTTTAATAAAAACGTGTAACTGTAGTTTCGTAGATTTTACTATACAAGGTGTTTGGAAATTGTACGGTCTTCTCCTTATAAATATAATATATAAAAATATTATATTATATCTATTATATTATATATATATATATATATATATATATATATATATATATATATATATATATATATATATATATATATATATATATATATATATATATATATTATATATATATATTATATATTTAAAGACTAAAGCTTTATTGGACCCGCATTTATATAAACTTTAATTTATATTTTTCAATGAGGAATTACTTCCTGAAATTTCCGTCATTGCAATTTTACAAACTCCGTTTATAAAGCTAAAAGATTTTTTTTAAGTTCTTTTTTAAATTAAGAACATTTTTGTAGGTACATACATAATCATAAGATTTTTATCAAGCCCGAAGTAACTCTACCAGAGAGTTATATTAAATTCGGGTCACTTAGTCGATTTTGACAAAGCTTTTAAGCTGCTAACTTTACTCAATACGGTCGATTTTAGAAGGTACATTTGAAAGCAATTAAAAATTTATAGGCGTATCTACTTTTAGAACGAATTTTCTCATTCTTTCCTTTTTTCTTCCAGAAGTTCGATAAAAGTTGGCTGGCTTAAACTTACAATAAATCGACCGAAAAACTTTCCTTTTGTACATGGTGTCAGCAGTAGGTTGTAGTTTAAATACCTTTAGGTTTTTATGAAAATTAGACTTTTGTGAAAAGTATCATTTAAAAATTTTACTTACTTAAACCTCAACATTATATATTAAATAAAGATAATTGTATAGCTCTGGTCTCTGTAAATTTGGATAATACTTGTTTACCATTGTTAAAACTTAGATAAATTTAGGAAACCTTTAAATCAATTAACTTGCTACCTTACTTTATATGGGTAACGGTAGGTTTATGACATTCAGTCATAAATTTTTTGCCGCGTTCAAAAACCGCTTTTCGTGGGATTAGTGAAGTTAAAAAATGCCGGGGTTAGTGTTTCGATGGGTGATGAGTAGTGAACACCCTCTGACGTTAGTGTGGTTCTAAGTCCACGATAAACTGTAGGTCCCGACTGGATGACATTACTCTAAATAATGAGGGGTAGTTTACAGGTAGTAGTTATTGGTATAACGTCCGTGGTATTATAATTAAATTATAAATTTTATAATAAAAGAATAAAAATAAATACATTTCTTAATGCGCTCTATAAGTAGAGCATGTTTAAAAGTAGCTAGGGAAAACAATTAAGGTAGACTTCTTGAGAAAAAGAAGTTCTTAGATTAAATTTCATAGAATAAGTATTTGTAACGACTTGTATTTTAAAACGTTAGTAAAAAAATAAGTAGCGGCTCGTCGTTTCCTTAAAAATGATGAAATTTTTAAGTAGCCCCTCGGTTGGGCGCCCTAGTTACATTAAATGGTGTTAAATATGTATATTTTATTCTGAATTTATCAATTTTCTTGTAAATTGAGTTAAGTTAATACTTTTTAAATGTACCCTGAGGCAAATCTTCAAGTGTCAGCAGAGGTCGAATTTGGACATTGCATAACATTAAAAGCTGCCAAGTTACATTATCTTCAATTATTATATTAAGTTTTACTGCAAAAAACCTTATTTTATAAATCTTTGTCCACAGTTTTTAATATGCTAAGAATTTCCAGACATAGAAATAATATTTCAAAAATGGTCTGATTTGAGTTTTTTAGAAGCTGCTTTGGCAATGGATATAACGAGTTTATACCAAATAAAGTTATTTGTAAAGTTATCCAGGTTTTTACTGCAGTATTTGGCCGCTTAGAAGTAAAGGATAATTAATGACCGACTTTTTTGCGACACAGTATTAAACTAAACGAAATTTTTAACGCCCCAATCCAATATTGGTTTAGCGTCCCGCAAAAGTGATTTCTACATTACCCTGAACTTGTCTTTCATAGACCAACTTAAGAAACTGAAAATTGAAGTAAATGGCACAATTATCCTCAAAACTATAGATGAAAAGAAAAAAGTTTATTAAAAAAAAATAGGGCAAGTACCGTGGTACCCCAGCATAAACTTAATGAAAACTAGAAGAATACCATCTACAATACGAAGGATGTTTGTTAAGGAGGAACTTAAAAGACTTGCTTCAGTTATGTGAGGTAATGAATAAAAGATCTGCTGTGGATCTTTTGTAACGGAATTCGTATTATCTGTCATGTATAATTTTGTGTTTTCTAAAATACTTTAAAATTTGGAAAATATTAAAATTTTCCATAATTTGGCAAACAACTGAGAGAGGAATTATAGATCAGTATTTAGAAGAAAAAGTTTGGGATCCTGAAATCTTGAAGGGGTGTGTTAAGGTTGATGCAAGTTTAGAAGTTTACTTTCTTAAGACAATTGCTTTTAGGTTAAATATAAATCCAATGTCTATATCCAACACTTAAGGGGGAAAAATACCTGTAATTGATTTTCATGATTTTTTTTACATGAAAAAGTTATTATATATTTTTAAAATTGGGCTTCTGGTTTATTTAAACATGGTTGCTGTCTAAAAACGGGTACCTGCCATTATACCCTAACCAAACCACCCACTCTGTCTCCCTCTACAAATTAGTATGGCCCATACAAAAACCCCTTGAAATCGAGTAAAATTGGTATTTATCCAAAAGCTTTCTTGAAGTTTAGTTATCTGAAAATCAAAGCAATTCTTGATCAGTTTTCGTGTTAGTGTATTAAGTGCTAGTGCCAGAAAGCATCCAAAAGTTATAGTAATTTTATTGGTGTTATTCACAGTTTAGTTTAAATACGGTTACTAAGGTTCTAGCAACTTACCGATTTTGTAAAACAGATACATCTATTAAAACTCAAAGATACCATGTCGTGGCACTGTAAGTATTTTTTAAATTTCATTTCAAAATATGGTTTATTTATGTATATTTTTTTAATATTTGATATCGGAAGACCATCTTAAGATACTAAGTATATTTTTAAATTGTAAAATTACTACCCAACAAAAATTTCTTATAATTTTCTAAAAATTACAAAAAAACTGTTGGGTATACTTTTTGTCAAAAATATGCTTTCCGTAGTAATTTTATCTCCTAATCACAAATTCGGAATCAGAATTCCACATCACTCACTATTTTTTTCGAACCACGTAAAATGAAGAATTTATAAAAATTAACTAGGAAAATAATTTTTTTAACATCCAAATTTATTTTCATTTATAACTTCATACAACGGACTTAAATCTATTTTCAAAATGCAAATTTGCCCAAATTTCGTATAGGGTTTTTTTGGGTCGCTAATAACGAATCTGAAGATGGCGGATGTGTTTTTCGAGATGGTGAATAATTTTTTCTAAAATCAAAGGATTTAGGCGAAATTTTGCATATGGTGGTTTTTAAGGTTGCTAATTTCGAATTTGAAGTCAAGTTTTAAAACATTCTAGTTGGCGGATTCAATATGATGGATAAAATAAGCAAAAACAGATGAAAGGCAAATATGATATATGCAAGTTTAGGTAAATATAAATAACAAAAACATAATAAACGATCAAAAAACCGCTATCGAAAGAACTAAAAATTTATTTTTGTTTTAAAATGTTTTTTTTTTAAAGTGTTATCGACTAATTGAACTTTGTTCATCAGGTTGGGCCGGTCTTCTTGAATTTTGATTACTAACTTAAAATTTATACTTATTAACCTAAACTTGCATATATTAAATTTGTCTTCAATTTGTTGTTTATGCTTCTTTTATCCACCATATTGGATTGGTTTTAAATTTGACTTCAGACTCAAAATCTACCTCATACAAAATTTAACATAAATCCGTTGATTTTTAAAAAAATATTCGCCATTGTTCCGCGATTAGGTCCGCCATCTTCAATTTTCAAAGAATCTGAATTCAGATTTTTAATCAAGGACAAAAAAATACCTTATAAGAAATTTGGGTAAGATCCGCCAAAATTTTGAAAATATATGATTTTTTAAATTCTGGTCATGGATTTGGATTCAGCTGATCCTTTTACATATAAATGTAAAGTTGGTGTGTAAAAAACAGTGCTCCTAGTTAACTTTCATATATTTTTACCATTTTTTATTAGTTTTTTGGGGTTGGGACAAATATGGTGACATGATGGCGGAATTTCGAGATCGGATGGCAAAATTACTAAGAGAAACATGTCTCATAAAAAGTATACCCAACTTTTTTTGTGTGTTGTTTAACATTTGCAAGAATAAATATGAAAAAAAGAAAATATATAAAATATCTAAAAATGGCAACTTCATAAGTCTGTAAACTAAAGTAAAAGCGAAACTACATTGTGCGAAACTTCCTCGCGAATCTGATGCGTGCTTCAAGTCTCGCCGTGTGTAAAATTTTCAAGACTCCTGAGTCACGATGCGCGAAGACCATGCTGGGCGAGGCAATACATGGCAACACTCTTTGGTTTTTAACCTACATCAATGGTGTCCATATTATAGCGGAGGGGTATTCAAAAAGCCAAGAATTGCAATATGAAAGTTTACTATACAGGGTGATTCATAAGGAAATGTCAACACTTCAGGTACGTATTCAGGGTCCATATTATAAAGTATTTTTGTTTGTTTTTAAATACTCAAAATGGCGGATGAACACTAAATTGTTTGAAGAAGGTCGCAGCGAGATTTCTCCATCCGCGAGCATTGTGCATCGGATCTAGTGATTTAAAAACGAAAACCAAAATACCGCGTGTTTAATAACGTTGTTATTTCTAGATGAATAAAAAAATAAAAAAAAATCGCGGCAAAAAATACTTGGAAAAAATAAAATGAAAAATGAATTTTTCAATTGTTTTTACTTCGATAAAATAATTTTTTCAAAACATATTCGGAAATTTGTAGGTTCAAATAAAAAAATAATATCATTAAAAAGAAGTGTGCAAACTTTCAGAGGGACCAATCAAAACTTTTTACTAACATTTATTGAAAGAAAATTTTACAGGAATTTTTCCCTTAAGAAAGAGTTTTAGGAAAACTGCTGTACAAAATTAAAAATGAAAACAACACAATTAATTTTTGTTGTGTTTTATCATATACTTCAATCATCGAAAAGGGACTTTTAAATTCCGGACTGTCTTTTAAAATGGTTTTCGTCTCTTATCAAACTTCAGTTAAACGTCTAATTTACCCCTGAAGTCTATAGAAAGGTTTTTCACCCTTTCACAATTTCAGAATTTTAATTCCAGCTGTACAAACCATTAAAACTCGAATGTACTGTATCAGCATTCGCTTCCGCAATTAATGGTTTATTTAAGCGCGGCCCAACACGAAATGCCATCGTTAAAGGGAAACATTTTTGTTTAGATTTGCATCTGGCCACATAATAATAACTGTCCATTTTTTTGTTTTAACGTTCTTATTTTATGTACAGATCAAATGAAAATATTGATGTGGGGTTAAATTTACATTAATGTACAATATCTACGTTGAATAAATACAGGTTGATTAAGATTACAGGATAGTCGCGTTACAATAAAACTATACCCATTACTTTTATAATGGATATGTAGACCAAGCCAATGTATATAACAAGAATTGATATATGCTTTTTTTAGGAAGTTCCGGAAAATTTGTCAAATATACAGGATCTGAAAAATATTTTTAAAACATTTTTTCTACTTGAACCGCTCCGAACTTTGTAAGTTTTGGTTGGAAAAAAACGTGGTGAGAAAAAAATTGTACAATCAAATTCTCTACAAGACAAGGTTGGTTAAAAATCAAAAAATTCATTATGCTCGTTGCAAATTACCAAGAAAAAAAGTTTTTACGATTTAACGACATATGGCATAATATTTGCATTTTGCTTAATATAAATGGCATTTTAAATATTTGCATAACAAAATTATTGGGAAAAAACTCCTAACTAGCCTTGGTTTAAAAAAAAAGATAACTTTGCCATATTTGAAATGTGTCGGTAAGATTTAATCAAATTAAAAAAAAACAAATATGGGATTTGCTTTCGAAAGTTTAATTTTTTACTAGAAGCACCAAAAAATATACCTTTTTTGCAAATTCCAAAATGTTTCTTTACTAAAGTGTTTTTTTGAGGCGAATAATTCAAAAAAGATAGAGCTGCAGTTACAGTTAGTTCTGCTTATCACCAACCAAAACTAGCTGAACTAAAACTAAGAACTAGTTCTGGTTAGTAGAGACGAGAACTAATCAAAAAGAAGAGCACTTATTGGCCAGTCTGTTGAGTTACTTGCCTAAAAATTTTCTAAAGAATGTGACCACTTAGGTCCTGGTCCCGGGGTATGGCGAACTAGGTGTGTTCAGTTCCGTTGACCTCTATATGAATTGGCAGATCGCCCCAGACGGAAAAAAATCTTCAAAAAACTAGAAAATTCTTAAAACTTATCTACCTCTTGGTGCCAAGTCTAACACCGTTATCAAGGTGAACTTAAATAAAAAGTAGAATAGAAAGTTAAAACCAAATTTGTAAGAATTTTGGTCCAAAATTAAGGAAATTCTTAAAACTTTTTAATTATCTATAACCTTTTGTCATAAATAATATGTCAATTTATATATAATCAATATTTCATCTATGACAAAACGTCATAAATAATAAAAAAATTAGAATTTTCTAAATTTTAGACTAAAATTTTTACAAATTTAGTTTCTATTTTTATTTTATTTTGTATTTAACTTTATTTTGATAGCGGTTTTTGATTTGCCAGAATTTGCTGCAACTTATAGTAATTTAAAGTTTATGTAAAATCAAAAAATATACTATCATAGTGGTATTTCCATGTGACTACAATAGGTAGAAATCTATGCCAAAACTTTTTGAAACACCATTTGGTGTAATTTTTTCTTCACTGAATACCAGGCGAAATTAAATTAAATTCAAAAATTTTACTCGCTTATGAATATTTGTACAAAATTCACATTCACAATTAACAAAATTATTCGTCGTCTTCGACTTGAGATATTTTTAAAATAGACATAATCCTAAAAAAAAGAAACCTAACCTTTTGTGGAAATACTAGTAAATATTACCTTTTTGGGTTTCGGCATTTTAAGTATTTGTTATCCTTTTTTATTTTTCAATGCAAATTTCTTACAAAAAATTTTAAAATTTTTAAATTTTCTAAACCCTTTTTTCATAAATAATATGTCAAATTTTATAAATAATATTTATTATAAAAATATAAATAATAAAAAAATTAAAAAAAAAAAAAAAAAAAAAAAAAAAAAAAAAAAAAAAAAAAAAAAAAAAAAAAAAAAAAAAAAAAAAAAAAAAAAAAAAAAAAAAAAAAAAAAAAAAAAAAAAAAAAAAAAAAAAAAAAAAAAAAAAAAAAAAAAAAAAAAAAAAAAAAAAAAAAAAAAAAAAAAAAAAAAAAAAAAAAAAAAAAAAAAAAAAAAAAAAAAAAAAAAAAAAAAAAAAAAAAAAAAAAAAAAAAAAAAAAAAAAAAAAAAAAAAAAAAAAAAAAAAAAAAAAAAAAAAAAAAAAAAAAAAAAAAAAAAAAAAAAAAAAAAAAAAAAAAAAAAAAAAAAAAAAAAAAAAAAAAAAAAAAATTTTTTTTTTTTTTTTTTTTTTTTTTTTTTTTTTTTTTTTTTTTTTTTTTTTTTTTTTTTTTTTTTTTTTTTTTTTTTTTTTTTTTTTTTTTTTTTTTTTTTTTTTTTTTTTTTTTTTTTTTTTTTTTTTTTTTTTTTTTTTTTTTTTTTTTTTTTTTTTTTTTTTTTTTTTTTTTTTTTTTTTTTTTTTTTTTTTTTTTTTTTTTTTTTTTTTTTTTTTTTTTTTTTTTTTTTTTTTTTTTTTTTTTTTTTTTTTTTTTTTTTTTTTTTTTTTTTTTTTTTTTTTTTTTTTTTTTTTTTTTTTTTTTTTTTTTTTTTTTTTTTTTTTTTTTTTTTTTTTTTTTTTTTTTTTTTTTTTTTTTTTTTTTTTTTTTTTTTTTTTTTTTTTTTTTTTTTTTTTTTTTTTTTTTTTTTTTTTTTTAAAAATTTGTCCAAAAATATAAAATCTAAATTTTAATATCTATCACCTTCATAAATATATGTCAATTTATATATAATCAATATTCTCTATGACAAACGTCTAAATAATAAAAAATTAGAATTTTTAAATTTTAGACCAAATTTAAATATTTAGTTTCTTTTTTATTTTATTTGTATTTAACTCTATTTTATAACGGTTTTGATTTGCAGAATTTCTGCAACTTATAGTAATTTAAAGTTTATGTAAAATCAAAAAATATACATATAGTGATTTCAGATACATTGCCTAAACAGACTTGGAAACACCATGTTGTAATTTTTGTTATGGGATGGCGAATTAATTTAAATTAAAATTGATTATTTTAAATTCACTTCAAATAGAAAATATTGTGTTGATTGAGTATTTTTTTCCATTTTAACTAGTTTTGCTTTTTGTGTTTCGACATTTTAAGTTTTGTCATACAACTATTTTTCAAATCAATTTCAAAAAAATTCAATTCTGTAGCTCCTAAAAATAAATACGAAATCCTTTATAATAAAACGTGTTAATAAAATTATACGCTTTCCAAAAGGAACCAATGGATAAGGTGTTTTATTTAAAAAAAAAGCTAATTTTATGTCGTATGTTTTAATTCAAATCATGGTTTTGAGGTATTCTTTCAGATTCTAAACAAAAAATATACAGGGTTGTTATATTTACTATTTTTTATACAAGGAAAGCCACACATATTTTATTTAGTACTCGTTGGATAAACCTGTTAGATTCTGCCAGAACACGTACGGAATAATTATACAGGGTGTCCCATGACGAAACGACGCGGTCGATTTCTCAAAAAATTAGCAACGGAAAATTTTTTGGAATTATAAATCAATAGAGCCCGTAAAATAAGTTGGCATTGACCATTTTTAAATTTTTCTTTTTAAAAAATTTAGATATATTTTGTGTAATATGTATACCTGTCTAAACCTTTTTGAATATCTTGAATTTTATGTAAAAAAAGTTTGAGACCCCAAAATAAGAGAAATTTTGCAAGGACTCTATTTAATTTAATTTAATTCCTTTTAAAAAAAGGCCCCAAATTTTTTATATTTGAATATTTTTTAAATTAATAAATAAAAATTTAAATACAAAAATTAAGGATGAAAAAATCAATTTTTTCAAAGGGAAAACCCCCCCCTTTTTTATTTTGCATTAAAAAAAAATTAAAGTTTGGTCTTTGAAAGCATATTTTTAAATAATTAATTTTAAATTTTGTATTGAAAAAGGGTATAGGGCTTTTTAAATTTTTTTATTAGTGGGCCATGCGGCGGGGGGGGGAAAAAAACAGGCCCCCCTAATAAAAAAAATTAAAAAGCCGTATAACTTTACAATAAAAATGTTAAATTTTCAAATTTTTTCGAAAATTGATTTTTGGAATAGACCACCTAAAAAAGTTACCTTATTTTTTAATGCAAATACGATTAAAATATAAAAGTAGGGGTTTCCATTTGAAAAAATTGACTTTTTTTCGTTTTTTATCACTTAATTTTTGTACTTAATTTTTTGTCACCCTGTATTAATTTAACCCAAATATTCATTAATATAAAAATTGGGGCCCCTTTTTACAAGGAATTCAATTAAATTAAAAATAGAGTATGCCGTATAGGGAAAATTTCTCCTTATTTTGGGGTCTGCAAACGTCATTTTTGACATAAAATTCAAGATATGTCGAAAAGGTTAGACTTAGTTTTAGCAATATACACAAAATATATCTAGAATTTTCTGGGGAATCCAAAAATGCAATAAATATAGGGTATTCCATTTAAAAAAAAGGAAGTTACATCGACTTCCGGTACAACCGGAAGTCCACCGTCTTAAAAATATTTTGGACGAGTTGCTCTCATCGATATTAGTAAACTTCCAAATTTTCAAAATTTTTGTTGCTAAGTTTTTGAGAAATCGACCGCGTCGGTTCATCGTGGGACACCCTATATTGTAGGGATAAATATCTAGAATTAGATCTCCCATTAAATGGATATCAGCCAAAACTTGTTGCTGAGTTTTTAAACAAGATAAAAAAAAATTTATAAAACTAACCATAACTGACTACAACGACAACCTATGTTTTTCCTTCCATATGTTAAACAAATTTTCAAATAATAAGAAAACTCAACCTTGTTACTTTTTTTAATTTCTTATTTAAATCGCAATTTTTTTATATAAATTATTTTAATTCTGCAGCTATTACAAATAAACACAAAACTCTTTATAAGAAACATGTTAAAGAAATTAGACAAACCAATAAATAGGGTGTTTTTTTTTAAAAAGCTAATTTATGTCGTATCTATTTTGTTTTAATTTAAATCATTGTTTTGAGGTATTCTCTCAGATTCTAAACAAAAAATATACAGGGTGGCTATTTTACTATTTTTGTACAAGAAAAGCCACACATATTTTAGTCCTCATTGGATGAAACTGTACCGATCGTGATAAAACACTACAAAATAATTTGTTGTAAGGATAAATATCCAGGATTAGATCTTCCATAAAATGGATATCAGCCAAAACTTGTTGACTGAGTTTTAAACAAAATTAAAATAAAACTTATAAAACTAACCATAACTTTTACAACGACAACCTATTTTACCCTTTTAAATGTTTAACAATTTTCAAAATAATAAAAAAAACTTTCCCGATCCAGTGAATTCCTAAAAAACCACCTGGCAAAGACCAAACCAGAAAGTCTAAAGGATTAGAATTACATTTATAAAATTATAATTTTGTTTTAAGTAAAATTCTAAAAAAAATAGATCAGTTGTGTAGTGTATAACTCATTAATATATTTTGAATTTCCGAAAAAAAAAACAAAAAGGTTAAAAATTAGTCTTAAAGATAACAAATTTTACTTAACTAAGTCCCACATTAATCGTTCCTCAGAGGTATAATTCGGACATTAAATTTAATTCAGTTATTAGATATTATTCAACGGGGAATTCTAAATTTAGGTATTCGCGTATACCCACGTCAACCGAACTACAAAACTAATATTTCACAAATTGGCCATTTGTTAGGGAACATTGTGCGAACGGGGTCGGCGAAGGACAAACCACGTGACCGCGAAAGGGAAATTCGACCTCGACAGGCCAGCGTGGCGGTCGAGCGATAATAAAATATAATACATCATTTGCATGCCTCTTGCGGTTGACGTTTATTTTTCATTGTATTTCGCTAATAAAAACGATTTGGTTGAATTGAATTTATTTACTTTACGAGATTTAGAGTAGATTAGGCGTTAAAAAAATATATAACAAGAACGTAAATGGTTAAGTGCATGACTAAAGACACGCATTAGCTTAAAGTTTTGTAACAACTAGAAAAGCTTAACACAACTAAGTCGATTTATTAGAGGGATACTCTAAATCAGGGATTTCCAAAGTGGTCGATATCGACCCCTTGGGGTCAATATCGGTTTCCTAGGTGTCGGCATAAACAAAAACTGATTTTGGGGGTCGACGAGGTCTAAAAATCGACCCCTATTAAATTAACACAAGTTCTTATTTAAAACTTTTAAGATAGGTAGGTAGGTACTGTATTGTTTATGTTGTGTTACGTGTACTAAGAATAATTAATATTTTTGTAGGAAATAGCATTGTTGTAGTAATGTAAAGCCTCAAGTTCGTACAAGATGAAAAACAACAACCAAGGCTATCAGAAGTTCTGGTTGCAACGCAACATTGAAACACAGTATCCTACATTGTGGAACATTGCTGAAAAATACCTTATCGCTTTTCCATCATCATTCCTAGTTGAAAAAAGCTTCAGTGTGGTAACAAACATTTTGACGAAACAAAGAAACCGTTTGAAAATTAACGAACGTGGAGATTTAAGGCTGCAACTCACCAATATTGACCCGGATGTAGCTAGATTGGTAGATAGTCACCAGGTTCATCCATCACACTGAAAGTTTTATTTTCTCTTTGCGAATTAATACTTTTTTAAATATAATTTCCTACCTACTTAAGATTCTTTAAGTACCTAATTTGTGATAATCATTATAAATTAAACTTGATATTTACTGATTGTCTTTTACTTTGTTAAATTTTGATGATAAAATGAAGTCAACTTTACTCACTTAACCAAGTGCAAAGTTTTCCAATTGGTACCTTAGTACCTAGGTATTTTGTATCAATAGGAAAAAATTAAGAAAGGTACCCTTATTTATAATAGTCTGCTAACTTAAAGCATTGCTAATTCTCACTCTGTCTTCTTCTATTGACCTAAGTCAGAATGAAAAATAACACTCTGTAGCAGCTGTTTTAAGTTAGCGGACCATTATGAATAAGGGGGTTGATCTTAAAAGTAGGTAATTTGGCCATGGGGGTCTGAGGTAACAGTTCATTTTGGAAAAGGGGTCACTTGTCCAAAATAGTTTGGGGATCCCTGCTCTAAATCTACACTTCGTTACAGCTGTAGCGGGCATACCATCTATTCCGGGAGGCCACCGCAAAAAACCAAGCCAATAAGAGATACGCATAAATTTTTCTATATTACTATGAACAATAGTCAATTTAAAGCCGCTTCAGCTCAGCCGGTTCAAATTGCATTTTTTTTTATTAAAAAAAAATCGTGAAAAATCGTTTTTTTTTAAATATAACTCGATGACTATTGATTTTAGGAAAAAGAAGTAAATAATCAAAATTAATGGTCCGATAAAACTACGTCAGTTTTTTTATATTTAAGATATTAACGATTTAAGTTTTAATAAAAAACGCAAATATCTCAAAACGAGTTACGAAATAATTTAATGAACAAAAAGCATGTCTTTAAATAAGCTATATAAAAAAGGTTAAATACATATATTTTAATAAAATAAGTAGTAAAGAAGATATAAGCAAAAAAGTGATTTAGGCCATCAAAAATTTTGTAATAACAATATTTTTTGGTATTAGTAAGTATGCCGGATCCGATCTATCTTAAAATTAATTTAAAATGTTTTATTCATTAAATGAAACAAACTAATACACATCTGCCTCAAGGAGGGATAACCTGGTGGCACGGATATTTTATTTCATGTTTTTTTGGTCCAATAATTGTACCCATTCCGATCTACTTAACACTTTAATTAAAATAAAATTTAAACTATATTTAATTGAAAAAAAGAATAATAAGTGTCTCCTTTATCTGGTGTTTATATACTTGACAGGACACTTAACATTTCACGATCTCCTATGGTACTAGGTGTATGGCTCATCGTTTAAATATTTTTATTATAGATTTAAATAATAATATCAATAATTTATAAAGACAATTACTCGTTAAATGATCTTAAAAGTTATTTTTTTTTTATTTTAAACTTAAAAAATTATAGTATATTAAACTTAAAAACATTTCTCTTACTAAACTATCTACTTTTCTAGGCTTAAGAGACCATTCGCGCCGCGAAAATTGAATCCAATTTGGGGTTCGGGGCATAATGTTTTTCTTAAAAATGGTATAAGTTATCGATAATTTTTAAAAATTATATGAAAGCCAACACTTAAATCTAGGCTTCTGCTGTAATAGTTTTTTAAATTTGGATTTAGTTTTTAATATTTCCTTGAGTGAAAGTCACCCTATAATCGGTTATGTTTAGATACTATTTTCTCTTAACTCGACTCATATTTTAAAAATCCGTTACAGCAGAGGCATAGATTATTTCCTTACCTTTAAAATGGTGTATAATTTACGTCATTTAAGTCAAAAATAGTTACCAAAACACGTTATCTCCTGTAGGCTTGCAATCGGAAACAACATCGCATCGATACACCGAATTTGGAAGAACCTAAATCCGCATCCTTTCGCCCGATCCCTAATGTGTAGCGTAAATGCACTCTTAAAGCTATTCTTATTTAAATTATGGTATTTACCCATTTATTTACTACTTTAAAATAAAATCAAATTAAAGTTTAAACATTCATTTAACTGAAATAAAAATAAAGAAACTATAATTTTTTTTCATGTTCAGAATATGATTAACATTTTTTCAATATCATTGTGAACGAATAACTATTATAAATTATTAATATTATTATTGAGAGATAAAGGAGGCAATTATTATTATTTTAGTTAAATAAGGTTTAAAATTTATTTAAGTTAAAGTTTCAAGTGTATCGGAATGGGTACAGTAATTGGAAAAAAATTAAATAAAATATCCGTGCCACCAGGTTATAAATCCCTCTTTGCCTCGAGGCACATGTGTATTAGTTTGTTTCATTCAAAGAATCAAAACATTTTTAAATGGATCGGAGCTGGTATACTTACTTGTAAAAAAAATTGTTATTAGCAAATTTTAATGGTTAAAATGACTTTTTTGCTTATATCTTCTTTATTACTTATTTTATTAAAAACATGTATATAACCTTTTTATAGAGCTTAAAGGCATATTTTTGTAAGTCTTTGAGTTTTTAAGATATTTGCGTTTTTATTTTAAATTTAAATTAAAACGTTAATATTTTTAAAAAACTAAAAAACTACTAAAAAATTTCATAAAAAAAACTGACTTAAGGTTTATATTAGATATATTAATATTTTAATTATATATTACTTTTTCCCAAAATCAATAGTTTTCAAAAAGTAATATTTAATATAAATTTTAAGATTTATATATATATATATATATATATATATATATATATATATATATATATATATATATATATATATATATTATATATATATATATATATATATATATATATATATATATATATATATATATATATATATATATATATACATCATACATACATACATACATACATAACTTCTCTAAATTTTTTAAAGGTTTTTGGAGTTTCTGCAAGTTTCTAAAGATCATTGATTTTGTGCATTCTATTAGTGCACCTTGGGACTTAAACCAAAGAATTTTGTAATGGATATTTTTTGCTACTTTAACTATTGTATATTAGTTATTCTTATTTTTAAATTTTTTTTATATTTATTTGAGTATGCAAAACCATTTATATAACCACAACACCCTGTTTATTAAATACACAAATTTCTTACGTATCAATTCTGGGGAACACTTTTCTTAAAGTGATCCCCAAGTTAATAATATTTAAAAAATATGTACTCAAGCATATGTTACCAAAACGACGAACACAAGCATTAACGAGATAGGGGCAAAAGGGAGATAAGCCGGTAAAGTTGCAGATTTTGTGCGTGAAAACGATCGCTTTGACAGTAATGAAGTGTGAACAAGATAGGGATATGCTCAGGTACTCATATTTAGGCGCTTCGGCCCATACAAAAGTATATCTGGGCCAGATAATGGGGTCGTATTTAATATTTGATTAAATTTCAAAGGGTGGGAAAGGGTTAAGCTGATGCCAAAGTGATTTTTGAGTAAAATCAATGCAGCTAAATTGCGTGTATATTTAATTTAATAATGGACGTGGGAAGTGGTTCAAATCTTTTCAAAAATAAGCTGAAATTATGTTCTTTTATAGTGCATAAAATATAGTTTACAACTATTTTTAGGTTTTTCTTTCGTTAAAATCAGTGCTCATGCATGCGAAATAATTATATATATATATATATATATATATATATATATATATATATATATATATATATATATATATATATATATATATATATATATATATATATATATATATATATATATATATATATATATATATATATATAAAAAAATTATTAGCGTAACTTTTTCTCTAAAAAGCCGATTGCTTTTCTTAAGTCGAACCAGCATGCAGATGTGTCAAAGGAAACATTCTAAAAGCATTATTTAATTTGTCTTTGATAACCAGCCGCTAACCACAGTACCTTGACATCATTAGATAGTATTATACTTTTATGATAACATCTTTAAAGCATTTTTAAATAAATTAGTTTTTTCGTTTTACTTTTTAAAACAAAATACCTACTAAAAATAAAATTCAGTTTTTACATGTACTAAAAGGAAAAAATACGCGTTAAATTAAATTAAATCCATTAATTTATTACATTAAATATTTTATATGATATAAAATCTTGGGCGAAATTTACCTATTTTTTACATATATTTTTTTCTTAAAACAGCTTATGTTAAGATCAAGTTACCTATATACCTTTATAGATAAACCTACTTTAACTATAAAGGTAAATCTCGTGACAGTTTTTTTATATCCTATTAATTGTGTAATGTAATAAATTGATGGGGTTTATTTAATTTAAAGTATATATTCTTTTTAGTGACTGTCAATAAAAGCTTGTGTTTAATT
This sequence comes from Listronotus oregonensis, assembly GCA_019359885.1. NCBI lineage: Eukaryota > Metazoa > Arthropoda > Insecta > Coleoptera > Curculionidae > Listronotus > Listronotus oregonensis. The sequence goes on from JAHBCN010000326.1 coordinate 188,514, forward strand.
TTTTTATATTAATTTATTTTTTATTTTTTAGTTATCACTGAACGTGTCCCTAAGCCTGTTTACCATTAAACTATCCCTCACCTTAGCCGAGTTATGACTTTTAAAAATTGTTATGGCGCCCATCTTGTTTTTCGCCATTTTAAATTTTTTTCCATGAACCATTTTATTTGATATCCATATAATGGGCGTGTATAAAATAAAACAGTGTGCATCATCCTTGGGACTCCGCAATATTAGATTTATAGTGACGTTATTTTATTTTTCGTAATCTTCTTAGAAAACTTTTTTGATTAATACTCATATCATGGGAGTGCATAAAAAATAAGTAGTCTACCATCTTGGGTGGTCAGAGCTGTCGCAATTTCCTTTAAAAAGTAATTTAATTGCATTTACCAATTACTCTTTTAAGTAGTAGTAAATTACTATTACCAATTACTAGCATGTTTGTTAAAAGTAATTCAATTATCAAATTAAACCAAAAGTAATTAAATATTTTAGCAATTACTCTATTTAAATTACCACATATATTAAACACGATTCACTAATAAAATAAAATATTTATACTAATATGCATCATACGCGCACGCCACACTATTTAAATGCTTATTCGGGAAGATCAACAATAAATGATTCTAAAATAAAAATGTCTTTTTATCCTACCTCAAAAATTATCAGATTTTTTCACAAAAAGAAGTATAAAGATGTTGGCGGTAAGCATCAATTGAAAATACTAAATCGACGCGGAGGCAGCTTTCGCCCAATTCAAAGCGTCCCGCCATGTTTCAAGATTCTCTTTCTGGGTGGCCAAAATTTTGGTAGTTTTTCCAGAAAGAAAGGTTATTAAATTTATCGTAGTAATTCAATTATTATCTATTAGGTACTTTAATAAATTTTTAAGTAATTTAAATACTTTATAAGTAATCGAATTACTTTTCAAGTAATTGAATGCATTGTCATCAAAACTTAACGTGTATGCAACATTTCAGCTCAATCGGTTGAGGATACTTGCTTGTAATAACGTCCACTATCTTTGGGAGTTTATCATATTGAATTTGGTGTGACGTCACTTTATTTTTCGTATTCTTCTTAGCAACTCCTTTTTTTTGATAAAAAAAAACACTAGTCCGTCATCTTGGGAGGTCCGCCATATTGATGTATAATGAAGTCACTCAGCTAACCATGCATTGTAATCCTAAGTAAAAGTGTATGCAAAATTTTAGCTTAATCAGTAAAGGATAACTGCTTTAAAATTTAGTTGCAAGATTGTACCCCAACAATCATACATGCATACAAACATTGCAAGTTAAATAAAAGCTTGTAAAATAGGCCTTACTTTATCAAATTTAAATCATGTAATGAATATTTCTGCATTTTAAATATACTTTTAAAAAATAAAACGGTATGTGTTTACGGTTTTTAAAATTTCATGGTTATTTTTAACCCGCTCTCTGTTTTTTTAAAGTAAACAAAAACAACACAGAGGGAAACGCGCATTTTAACCTTTTATCAATAAATTAAAAATTCACAAAAACACTAACCGGCGATATAATGCATTTTGTAAAAGGATAGTCAATTAAACAACTATAATAAAAGTTATTAGGTTTTCATTGGCTACGAGCCCATATTTATATACATTTGTTTTTGTGCTCGTCGATTGCACATATTTGCTTTTCATGCGTGAGGCAGTTTTGCAATTTTTGCAAAAATACATTTAAAATTGCTAAAATTATTTTTTTTCTTTCTTGTTTAAATTTGGACAGGACAATTTAAAACATAACCATAAATATTTAGTAGTACATTCCAAAAGAATGTAACGTTTCTATGGACACGTGAGCGTTTATTTTGGTGAGGGAGGTACCTACTAGCGTTTAGCGTCGATCATAACACGCGTTAGTAGATTCACACAACCGCTGTGTTCACACGTCGTCGTCGTGGTTGGGCCCAGTAGGATCTTTTGGAACATGCGCTAGAGTTGCTGGTTATCGGCAACTCGTCAACAACAACGGCTAGCATTCGTAACGGGATCCGAAGCTAAGATGAACACAAGGCTTAACTCAAGGTGTTAGCCATTGTTAGCATACCGTGCTGATGAGTGAATGACATCCTGTGCCTTAAACAGGTGTCTCCAACGGTGCCATTGGAATACAGGGCGACCTCTCAGAGTATTTCGAGCCTTACTGCGGTAATGCGGGGCTCTGCTGTGGTGGACTATTTCATAGGAAAAAAGTGACAAAGGTGCGCTGACCGAAACGGATAAATCCGTTTCGAGAGGTGCCACTCAAGGTCACAAGCAGACAAAGGTGAGCCGACCGAAACGGGTGAATCCGTTTCGAAAGGTGCCCCTGAAGTCACCGGCGCCTGTTCCACGGGCAAGGGCTAGTCCATCCCGAACAAACAGGTGCATAGGAAGGGATCCCTTAATCCGAAACAGAAGGCGAACAGAACCGCCTTTATAGGGAAAAGGGTTCCCTGGCTTGGAACAGAAAGCGGATAGGACCGTTTTCATAGGGTAAGGCCGGAAATGCGGCCTCAGAAAGAACATCTGGTTCTTGTAACAAGGACCTGGTAGCTACCCACGTCACTTGACCAGAAGAGGAGGGCTTGACGGATCTAACCGTCTGCTCGTCATACTCTCCAGGAGACAGGGACACCAGAACACATATTGTGCTTGTGTCCGGTCGCGACACATGTAAGAGGATATGTAAGAACTCTCTCCCAACCTGATATCGGATTCATTAGAAGTCTGATCCTATTGGGAGAAATATAAAAAGGTGTAAGCCACAATAGACCGAGCGGTCGCAGTAAAGGGCGTAAAAAGTCCACTCATTTTAAACCTACCTTCCTACCTAGTAGATTCACCACACGAGAAAATGTAATTTAGAAAACGCGCTTTACGAGTTGAAGGTATCAACGAAAATAAACAGTAATAAGGTTACCGCGTTTTTCTACCTTGCTTTTCAGTATTTAAAACTAAAGCTGGCCTTCCAGTGGCCTAACCTCGAAAAGAATAATCAAAAAAAATGGCACTTTCTTAATACCAAATAATAGTTGTGGATAGATCAAAAAAGAAGCATCAGATGGGCACCAAACAGCTCTGATTTGTTTCCTCTGGATATTTTATTAGGGGTATTTGAGAAATAATATTTATTATGACCGCTCTGTGGATATTGCTATTTTGGAACTGGGAAAGAAAATATAAACTTAGACTCAAAGTTATAGTAAATCGATATTCGCTTTAGCAAATAACAAACTTTGGAAAAAATATTTAGGTGTTAAAATAGTAATGAGTAGGGCGCTAAGCTTAACTTATTTATTTAATTTTAACTTCAAATATATTTTTTTTGTTTTTATTTAAAATGAAACTTTTAAAGCTGGTTTATGCAGACAACTTTAAATTTAATTTAACTATAATTTAACTTTAGTAAGATCATTGCACACCAATATATAAGCGCGTTTATACACACTTTAAGAAAACTTTAACTTCAACTTTTATTTAAGAAGTTGGCCAACTTTTATCTTTTTAAAGTTAAATTAAATAATCATGAAAATGAGCATGCGCGAGCAGTGTAACCAAACTTAAAATTCTCCTAGACCGAGCTGTCAACTTTAACCTTCAACCCGATTTACGTAACGGACAATACGAATATCCTTATTAATCATTTTATTTATTAAAATATAACAAACCAAGCAAAAAAACAGTCGAAACCTTGCCAAAACATAAAATATGGTTGAACTGTAATATATGTCATTATGTTAAAGACATTTGACATTTAAAGTAAAAATTCCTAGATTGATACCAACCCGACGAAATTTTCGTATTTCTGCGCTTTGTAAAGGTAAATGTAAATATTCTTTATAAATGGTCTAAAAATTCTTAAAGTTAAAATAAATTTAAATAAAAGTTAAATCAGATTTAAGGTTGTCTGCATAAACCAGCCTTAGGATTTTAATTAATAGAATGGGGTGTTTTTGACAAAATATCCTGGCGATTTGGGACAATTCTTGTAACTTTTGTATTTACCATGTTTTAATATAACTTATAACAAATCCTATAGGTGGCGCATCAATTTATATCATTATATCATATATCATTTTACTTAAAATCATTTATTTCTAAAATATTTACATATAACATTAAACGTATAGTTCAGATGTATCCTTGAACAAACTCATTTTTTTACCCAATATAAAAAGTAATCAGCAATGAACAATTTCTCAAGCTTCCATTTAAAAGAAACCTTAATTTTCCTGCTTATTGAACGAATGCAAAGTTATTAAAAAGAAATCAAAGAAAAATATATTTCTTGCAAATTATAAGTTATAAAGAGTTATTAAACATGGAAACTCTTTCAATAAATAAAAGCTCAGCATTTTGCAAGTTTTCGTAACCATTTTCTCCTTTAAGCATTTTAAAGTAGCTGATTTTCCGAATAATTCTAAACAAATAAAAGTGTTGGATTCCAGTAATTCTGTTCAAACAACAGTTTTATCCAGGCTTGCCGTTACAATGAAACCAAAAGAAAAGAAAAAATAACGGTTATCTTGGAGATTTCTTTATTCCCTATGTAATTTAACCCTCTTCAGGGTATTTATTGATATTGTGAAATGCTCTTTATGATTATCCAATTATTTTAAATTGATTGTATTGAAAATAAAAATCCGCTAACTGCTTTTATTCTATCTATAAGTTATATAATTTAATGTTTATTCAAAAACTTTATACATTTTTCATTTAATATAAAATTTTTATTATAACGTAAAAATAAGGTTAAGGGTAGGTAGAGCTGGAGGCACCGGACGTCATTGCAGGAACAAGAGTGCGTCAAGATCACTTACAAAGGCTTTTGGCTCTTATCCGGTGGATGAGTAGTCAGGATGTATACAGTGTATTGCCAAATAAAAAGTATTGGGTTTTTACCGTCGCAATTGGGACTTGCTATTGACTCCTAATCATTAACACAACAGACTGCAATGGTAATCAGGAATGGACCCAACTGATCTTTAGTAATGATCTGCATTTCTTTTGGTATGCATGATAGTCAAGCAATGGCAAAAAGCCGACATGGTTATATAAAGGGAATTTTATCAAAAGGTAGGTTTTATGCCATGAAGTGTCATCGAATATTTTGGGAGGACTATCTATTTATACGGAATGGTTTAAGAACCATAAACCATAGGCGCGTTGGTATATGTATCTTTATTTGTAATTGAGGGATCTATTTATCTTTAATTGAGTGCAAATAAGGTTGATAATTATTAAAAGTATTCCGATTTATTCCGTTGTGTCAACTAAAATTATACCGATTTTTATTCTTTACTTCAAGTATTTTTTTGTACACAATTGCACGGTTTAATTTTTGAGATAAACACAAAATAATTTATCCTCTGCCACCTTGTTACTGCGAACTCAACCCCATAGAACTTATATGGGCGCAAGTGAAAGGTAAAGTTGACAGGGACTCCAGAACACATTTTGTGCTCGTGTCCGATAGTGGCACGAGTAAAGGGAGATGAAAGGGCCCTCTCCCAATTTTACATCGGATTCATTAAAAGTCTGATCCTATTGGGAGAAATATAAATAGGTGTGAGCCACAATAAACCGAGCGGTAGCAGTGGAGGGCGTAAAAAGTCCACTCACTTTAAACCTAATCTAACCTAACCTAACCTTTGATTTGTATTGAATTAGAAGTTTTATTATTTGCGATTTTTTTCTTTCTCTAGTCCTAACTTTGCCGTTTTACCCTTTTTTGAATTGGTTAGGTGGGTTAAAATTAAATTGTGGACAGAACTTGGTCTTATCTTAGATTTTAGTACTTTAACTAACTAAGATGTTTAAATAGGAATCCTATTTTACATAAGTGTCTTTGAAATATAAAATTAAAAGTACTTTACACCTTTTACAGACGAAAAATATTTTAATCTTGACATGATATTGTCTTTAGTCTCCTAATATTTAATCCTGTTTTGTAAATAAATTCCAATAACATTTTTTAATAAAACATTTTAATTTGAATAGAAAATAAAAAAGTCAACAAAAAATAAAGTAAGTAGTCTTTGACGAAGCAAAACTAGTCCTTCAAAAAAGGTTGCTGAACTTAAAAATTATTTTCAAGTTTATAATAATATGCGTAATACGCCAAGACTTCCCCAGTATTTTTTTGCGTAAATTGCCAACTAATTATGAAACTCTCACAGTTGCACCCCAAATTTCGTACACTATAACGATCCATCACCCAAGTTTTGGTAACAAAAGCGTCATTAGGACTAAATTTGGCAGTTTCCTGTGATGACAAGGCAAATCTGAATATACAGAATGTACACTACCCCAGCTGCTCCTTATCTTTGTTTTGAAAATGTTATAAGCAGTTTTGCGGACAGAAGAGCCGGACGGAGATGTTTGCCTTTACTACAGTAACTTAAACAATCTCTTTCCAAAGATAAACCCCAACTTTACCTGATAAAACCAGCATGTGTTAGTTTTAACTCTGGTTAAAGTTGATGCTCAATAGAGACTTAGTAAAATACACTCTGCAGAAAAAGTATCGCATAAATTATAAATTTATGTTTATTTTCTGCTGCGCCTATAACATAAAGATTTGTTTCTTTTCTGCTAAATGCAGAAGAAAAACGGTAAAACATGCATTTTAAAATCTGGTCAGTGGTTTACCAAAGCATTTGGCGTTCACAACGTATTTTAAGTCTAGAGCAAGTGGCTAGGATTGTTGTTTTAATCAAAGAGGGCATTAGCGATATTTAGAGAAACTGGTAGCTATCGTAGAAGACCAGTACCAGGCCGTCCGAGCTATACTACCCCAGGATAATCGTTATTTGAGACTACAAGCCTAACGTCGGAGACATGTAACTACCAGACAACTACAAAATGACTTGGTTAAAGCCAGAAATACTCGCGTGTGTACCCACACTATACGAAATGGAATAAGAGCAAGAGTAGCCGTAACTGCTCCAGGTCTTATTAGGATGAACCGAGTAACCCGACTAAGACTTGCAAAGGAGCATGTTAATTGGAATTTTAAGAGTCCATTCGCGCCGCGAAAATTGGATCCAATTTGAGGTTCGCGGCATAATGTTTTTCTCAAAAACGGTATAAGGTATCGATAATTTTCAAAAACTATATGAAAGCCAACACTTAAATCTAGGCTTCTGCTGTAATAGTTTTTTAAATTTGGGTTTAGTTTTTAATATTTCCTTGATTGAAAGTCACTCTAAAATCGGTTATGTTTAGATACTATTTTTTTCTTAACTCGACTTATATTTCAAAAATCCGTTACAGCAGAGGTATTGATTATTTCCTTACCTTTAAAATGGTGTATAATAAATTTCATTTAAGTGAAAAATAGTTACCGAAAAACGTTATCTTCTTTAGGTTTGCAATCGGAAACAACATCGCATCGATACACCGAATTTGGAAGAACCTAAATAAAATATAATATTTTTAATGCGGCTATACGAAAATTGTGGTAGTGGGAGTTTGTTAGTCTCCGCACACCGTCTCCGCGTCCTTTCGCCCGACCCCTAAGGTGTAGCGTAAATGCACTCTTAATGATTGGGCAAATACACCTTTAACAGATAAGTGAAGATTTAGTCTTTATACCTCTGATCGACGTATACCAGTATACAGACGAGACGGCAAGCGATATTTCTCAATTAATATCAGGCCAGCCTCTAATTACAGAGATGGTCCGGAGAGGTACCTCTTTTCGAAGCCGCACAGAATTGGTTGCAGTTTATAAAGGGACGCTGCCTGCGGAGAGATATGTAAGAGACATTTTACAACTCCATGTCGTACCCTATACTCATTTAATTGGTGATGACTTTGTCTTATTGTATGATAATGCGCGTCCGCATGTAACAAGGATCGTTCGCAAATATCTGAAAGACGTTAGTCTTCACTGACCTGCTATCAGCCCAGACATGAAACCAGTTGAGCATCTTTGGGCCTAACTTTATAGAAGGATACGGGCTCGTGATATTGTTCCAGTAGATCGACAAGAACTTAAAAATGGTCTGCGTGTAGACTGGAATAATTTGGACTTAGATTATATTCAAAAGGTAATTTAATCCATGCCAAATCGTATGGGAGCTGTCATTAGATCTAAAAGTGGCAATACAGTATATTAAATAGGAATTGTGATTATTTAATTTAAGAATACATTTTGGTTTTAATTTTCATTTTTGAAATAAAATTTCAAACACAGCATTTTTTTAAAAAACATCCACATTACTTTAATAATGATATAACCTATTTTCTAAAATAATTGTTCTTTCCCTTAAAAGCATTTATTTGGAGAAAGCAGCTTCTAGTTCAATATAACTTAGTTATTCAATACTTTTTGTGCGGAGTGTATAAACTTAGTTGCACACCGAATAAAACTTTGTCTTAAATTATTTTTCGGTTGCATTTAATTCTATCTACCATAATTAATAGACGAAATATCACTGTTAAAATATGTTTTAACTTACAAAGGTATTACACAAATTATATCTACAGAGTTCTTAAATTTAACGTAAAAAAAACCATTCTTATTTTTGCACCCTGTATAAGCCTAAGACTATAATCTAACAGAAATTGTACCACAGTGCAATTACCAAAGAAAAAGCTACAGTTCAAAAAATATATTAAAATCGAATTATCAGTAAGCGAGAAAATCTACTTTAAAATTGAGCATAATTTTTGGTAGTATAACACACATCAAACATACCTTTCCATCCTAATTAAAAAAAAAAAAAAAGTTCATGTTTTTTTATAATATTAGAAAACCAAGAAAACATGTACAACTAAACTTTTAATTTTGTTTATTTCGATACGGTACTTAGATAGGCAATTTGCATAAAAACAACAAAGAAACCAAACAAAAATACTCCGTTATTTATTCAACAAAGTTTCCATGGATCGAAAAGCATATATTTGATTCGGCTATTCCTTTGTGATGTGCACTAAAAACGTACTATTATAGAAATTATAAGAGGCCTGACATGCATAGCTTAAAATATTAAAAATGCAACGGAAGGCAAAATTTAGATAATAGAGTTGACTACAAAAACCATACCGTTGTGGACGTATTTTAAAATTTATTTATCTGTTCATTTGCTTTTTAGATTAAATTCTGCATAAAGTAATGTTTTTTTATTATTATCATGTTTATTATAAGCTGTAATTTATATACAGGTTAAGTTTACAAGCTCTCAGTAGTGCTAATTAACTTTTGGTCCAACGAAATAAAAATCAAGCTTTGATAAAACTAGCCCTGTTTCTTTCTTTGAAATAAAGACATCACCTTTGCTGATTTTGTCGAAAATTGTTTGTATTTGGCTGTCGGTTTTACCTTTCCTGGCTAAGCGGTACTATCAGTAATACTTTTACTTTTGACAGATGTTTTTGCAACAAATATTTATCAGCCATTTTAATTAGAGTTCCGCCTGTCCAGTTTTCTCTCGGGCTAATATATATAGCCAATTTAGGTTTTTTTTTACATTTTAATCCCTTGGTCGGTATACCAGATCATGTCAGCTTTGTGAAATGGATCCCTTTCAGTCATTTTTTCCTGTTATAACGTTTAAAAGTGCTTGCTTAAATTACAGTAAGGGATCATTTTATTGGTGGGCATTTCATACAGAAAATTTTCTCCTGACCCTTTTTTATTTTAAAATTGTCATGCTTTTTTGGTTTTTAAAAACAGGCCAAAATGCTTGTATTTTGCATTTAACCAATCTAGTCAACTAAAATAGTTTTAAAGCGATGGAGAATTTTCGTTTATTAGGTTTATAAATTTATATCATGGTTTTTATTGGGTTTATTGGGGTAAAAATAATCAACAATTTTAAGGAACCCAGTAGTTTGAGTTACCTGCCAATAGCGTACATGTTTTTGTCAATAGGTTTGGTTAAAGTGTCCCCCCGACGTGAATGGACCTAGTAATTTTAATCTAGTTAGGGCCTCTTGCTATAAGCAATAAAAATGACCTAAAAAATTATCGCTCTAAATACTGCATCGTATTTTTTAGACACCCTATATATAACAAATTATTACAAGTTTTATACTTTATGAAACTTGTAATAATTTGTTATATATAGGATGTCTAGAAAAGACGATGCAGTATTTAAAGCGATAATTTTTTAGGTCATTTTTATTTAAAGGGGTTTTACTTATAATTTGGTATACTTTTAGAAGTATTATTTAAAGGAATACAAAAAAATGGTTTATACATTTTAAAAGATTTTAAAATGGCATTTAGCAAAAACAGCTTACCATCGAAAAATAGAAAAATCATGAATAATATATTTTTTTAATAAAAAACTATATTTTTGAAAATATAAAATCTTCAAGTTTTCCCTTTCCTAAAATTATATTAAACGTCTATGTTTGGATAAGCAGTGTTGTTACAATCTGACTTTAAATTTTTATTTTATACACAATAAAACACCCCTCCTTAGGTCTAGTAAGCCGTAAAAGTCAAAACAGAACTTTTATGTTGAATATCGAAAAGATAATATGGAAAAAATCCTACCATTTTTATATTAAACATTTTTTTCTGCCTTCAAAAATAAGGCCTCAGAAGTCACGTAAATATAATTAAAGAGCCTGTACAAAAGAAAATTAATTTTGTCCCTTTGAGGAAAACATAGTCCATTACACGAATTATAGTAAGAGTGACACGCACAGCCTTAAATATTTAAAATGAACCAAAGTAAAATTTGGTATAACAGAATACAAAATAACGCAATTACTTTACTGTCTTTATGTTCAATGTAAAAATAAATATAAAAATGATTATACAATGTATATGCCCTCAACTGGAAGTTATTGTTGTGATGCATATAAATGCTTTACGCTAGAAACGTAGCCAATAATTTTTTAACAACCAGAAATATTAAATCGATAAGAAACAATATGTAAACTATTTTAATTTGTTAACCCTGTATATCTACTTTTTTGACATGTCAATATTAAATCTACCCAAATTAATTCCATACAATAAATAATTTTAATGTCAAAGTAATAATTAATTACGTGTGGTATCATTGAAATTATACAATTTCCAAATCAATATTTAAAAAAAAATAAGTTTTAATCCTTATTAAAAACAAGAAGCAGAAAGTATGCCATTACTATGTAACGAAATATAAGAAATATGTTTCGTTAGAGGTTTTTCTTGTAATCCTAACTACTAATAATTAATTAATAAGTTGGGATATTTATAAAATATTTTGGTGCATGCGCCGGTGAAAATATTTAGGAAGAAATATAATACAAGTTCAGCCGCTATATAAGAATATGGTGGGGGATATGATAGCTTACTTGCGTACTAATAAATAATAAAGGGATTATCTTGTTCCTGCTCCTCAACGTGGTAAGTTGTCTATCATCTATTTAAAAATCAGTTTCTGCCGATCAATTATGATTTTAGGAGAGGAGTAAACTAGAGAAATCTAACCAAAAAGAGACCAGATAAACGAAACAACGAGTCCTGGATGAAAGTTAACTTTGAAGCAGTTTTGAGGAGACATGCTCTAGTGCATCAACAAGTTAAATACAGTATGGTAAGTTTTCCATTTTCCTATTAAATTTTTGATATTTTTTATGTCTATTTTTTTTTATTTTTAATAATTTAAATCTCGTTTGAGGAAAACTTACCATATCTTGATTTGTGTAACGGTACCGAGCATTTCTCCACTTCTGACTGAATTTATCTAAATTTCTCTTTATTTTATCTTCAACTCGTGTAAATTTTATGAATTAGCAAATATCAGACAGCATAAATCATAGTGGGGTTAGGCAGGGAGAGATCTATCGTCAGCTATTTAATTATTTTAAGTTGTTTTTTTTTCTTTATTAATGTAAATTCATATCTATTTTTAGTAAATTGCCTCTGACGATATAAATCAAATTTTATTAGTTATAAGAAATTAAATAATTTGGAATATTATTTCCGAATTTAGGTTACTTCTACCTGGAATAAGGAGAAGAATACAGGGAGATTCTCGATAATTTTTATTATTTCTTTTAAACATTCATTACTTAACTAAGATAAAATAATTTGTCGTTCAGCTTAATAATATATTTTTTTTAACTTTATTACCGATATAAACTTATTTCATATCTGTAAAACAAGGAGATTGGTGTACTATTACCAGTGTTCTTGGGATATCTTATTTTTATTCTAATTTTATACTAGAAATTAGACATTTATCCTTTTTGCATGTAAAACAAAATCCAATGGCGGAAGAAACTCTCAGGCTGTCAAGAACCTAAGAGATAGAACACCTAGTCAACAGCTTTCAAATCAACAAAGGCCAATCCGAGGAACTCCAGGCATAGGCTCCCTGCATCCCAAAACAAGGTCTCCACAGTCAGATCCTTCTAACCTCAGGAGACAACTTTCATCATCAGGACAGAGCTGCCTTGCACTGGGAAATATCCTCTAGTCAACACATACACAAAAGCATAGTTTGAAGAAAAAGGTACATGCATCCAAATAACACATTATGCCATTCTGAAGATGTTTCAAATATGTAAAAATGTCTAATAATATCAAATTTTAATTCAAAATATTGATTCACTTTAAGAAACTAAAATATTGTAATCACAATTATAATTTTAACTAAATTATTTGTAATTTATAATATCTTTCTATCTCCTTTCTTCGCAAGCAAACGAAATTTCAAGGCATTTTAAAGTCTCTTATCATTTCAACAACCTCACCCGAGATGAGTTTCATATAGCCGAGTGGAACGTGGGCTTTTTATAACAATTTACAAGTGGTGCCCAACGCCCTTTTTTTCAATCAATTACAAATAGAAAGATTTGAAAATTTTCATAAGAAACACTTATGCAAATTTTGTCAACTAATGGGTAGGACACGTAAACTGCATAAGTAAAAATAACTGCTAAATTAATTTTCTGATAAGAAAAATAATTATAAAATTATAATTGTTTTGCTAGGAACTCGGTTTTTTGTTTTTTTTTTTATCAAATCTGTAAGTTAAATGAATTTATTAAAAATAAACCAGGTAGAGTTTTCTACTGTACCCGACATTTTGTTATTTCCACGAAATCATTTGTGACACAACAGAATCCCTTTTCGGTTTTTTTTTTCCATCAGCAGTCCATTTCACCTTAAGTGCCCGTGCTACATTTAAATTTTCACTACGAACTCTCTCTTATTGAAATCCCCGCTATTCAAAGTAATGTGTTTTTACAGGGCCGAATCGAAACCAAAAATTTAAAACGGAAAATTTTTCATAAAATATTTATATTTGAATTCTATGGTGTTTAATAAGAATCACGGATTATTATTGCCCTTATAATGCTTCGCTTTCCCGAAAGTTAGTTCATTCATCAAAAGTGTTTTTTTAAGAAAACGCTTGACTGCTTAATTGAGTACAAATGTCTTGAAAAAAAATACATTGGAACGTTCTTCCATTTCCCTTATAATCTGGACTCATCACCATGTGATTTTTATCTCTTTGGACCAGTGAAAAAGGCATTGGGACGCTTAAAATTTCAAGATGATGGGAGGATGGCAAAAACACATAGACTTAGAGGATGACTAGGTGGAAAAATAATGTAGAAATCATATACCTACTTATTGCTTTAAAGTTAAAAGTTATAGTCACACCAGATTTAAACCCTAATCAAATTTTAGTCAATTGTTTTAGCAGGCAGAAAAGCACAAGTTTAAATGCACGGCTGGTATTTCATAGCCGTGACGTAGGTGAGGTAGCCAGCTTTTAAAGTTTATTTTAATTAACGTAAAATGGTTTTTTTGTAGTTATTAATTGCATTTTATAATCAATATCCCAATATTTAAATAATTTTTACAAAAGTAACTGGTTTTGCCTTACTATGTTGACCGCTAATGACGCTTGTTAATTTTTTTTTAAGACCAATCGAAAAATACCTTTTCCTGAAGAGATTTTTGGACAGAAAGTATTTTTTTCGGACTAGACCGGAAAATGGTTATCAAGGAATGGAAAAATACTTTTGCCGGCTCATTTGTCATTTTTCTAGTCCCATTTGTCACATTGCAGATTCATTAAATGAAAAATAGGTCGCTAATTTAAGCATAGCCGTTTTTATTTAGGCTTGTTACGGAAACAAACTTCAGAGGATTGTTACAATAAGTATTAAATCTATGTAAAGCGAATAAATAGACCTGTTTTTGATCAGTAGAATATGTATTATTCGGATTTTAAAGAAGAAAATGAAATTTCTAAATAAATTTAGGAAGCAGCCACGAAAGCAGCTAATAATATTCTGCCGAAAATATCCAAATTGCGGTACGAGAAAGCTTACCGTATATTTGAAAATTGATGCCAATCAAAAAGCGTTAAATCTGTGAGTGAAAATATCTTATTGGCTTATTTTTTTAAAAAATCTCAAAAATTTGCCTTATCGATGCTGATATTATTTTATTTCTATATTATAGCATTGGTTAATAAAAATAAAATTGTTAATAATTGTGTTGGCGCAGGATGTGGATTAAATCTATTACCGCATAAGTTAAGAGCTTTATATGAACGCACATACAGCACTTTTTTGGAATATAAGCAGAAATAGTCCACTTTTTCACTTCTGTAGTAGAATTCCCGGTAATCATTTTAGTACGTATCATGGAAGAGTACTCTTATGTGCTCTTAAGGAACAGATGGCTGGCACAAAAAGCTACAAGTTTTCCTAGTACTTTTATCTGTGCTAGTTTTAATGAATGTTTTTCAAAAACAAAAGAAAAATTGCCCTTGGAAATTAAACAATTTAAATTTTTTTCTAAAAAATTCTAAAAGGGGTAAGCAATTACCAACAATAAGCTAGAACCTATTGGTAATCACTTGCCACCAGATCTTTATCAATTATTAAATACTATATTTTTCAACTGCACTGAAGGTTTTTATGATGCATGTAGTCGTAAAAAATTAGGACCCTGCTGTTTCGGTGTATGTTGGCATTCCCGTGGACAATCCTGTTTAAATATGGATCCTGAAAAGACTGGACATAATATAGAGATTGTTAAAACATTGGTCCCATAGCTTTCTTAATGCAATTCATAGAAGAATCTACAAATAAAGATGGCGTTGAAACTTTTGAAGATCAGGAATACCGTGTGATATAGATCAAGAAAACGATCAAAAATAATTTTGCAATTTCTGGAAATAACTTATGAAAGAATAATTTGGTAATGTAAATTGGGTTAGAATAGGTTAGGTTATCACAAATATAACTAGGTTGTAAGAAAAATAGTAGGTAGTTTAAATACTAAACAAATAATTCTACAAAAAAAAAAGTCCAAAAACCTTTCTCTGCAGAATTTTATCAGCTACAATTTTTCTCTAGTAAATCTATTTACCCTTTTAGACGTATTTGCAAAAAACTATAATTTACTCCCTTTCACTTCACAAATCAAAAACCCCACTAGGTTAGAATGTTTTTGAAGTTTTACCTTCCTTTGTGTTTCTTTATTCGGCTATTACAAAAAAAAAAAGATAATTAGCTTTATAAACAACCATAATCGCCTCCCTTAGTAATCCACCATTTAGTTCAAAATGTATATTCTTGACAGCTTCCTATCCCGATCCTGTGGATCCCCATTGTCCTGCCGAGTGCGTGATTGAATTCCTGCAAGGAGGGTTATTCGTCGCAGGACTGGTTAGATTAAAAGTTGTTTTGAATGTTTTGTCCTGTGAGATAGGGTGGATAACCTTGCTTTTTATTTCGCTGGTTTTCAAAGGGGTATAAAGGGGATAAACCCGTTTTAAAATATTCAAGACGTAGGAAACCTTATGGGGTATAAAGAAAAACGTATTGAAAATGATACTTTGGGATGAGGCAATTGCGGTGTGAGATAATATGTCATATTTTTTTATTGTGTAGAGTTATCGAGTACTTTTTAATATTTATATAAGCGTTTTTTAAAATTTAAGATAATATATAGATACCGCCAGTATTTACGTTTCTGAAATATCTATAGGCGGTATTTTTAAAATTAATAAATAATACTTAGAAGAAAAATAATTTGAAATAATCTTAATATTATATATATATATATATATATATATATATATATATATATATATATATATATATATATATATATATATATATATATATATATATATATATATATATATATATATATATATATATATATATATATATATATATATATATATATATATATATATATATATATATATATATATATATATATATATAAAAATATATATTATATATATATACATTGACTATTCTGGACACCCCAGGAAAACTGACCTAGCTTTTTATAGCCCAAAATTTATTGGTCTAAAATGTTATAGTCAAACCTCAAAGCTCCGGCGTTCCTAAGTTTGACTACTTAATCCTCAGGTCTGACTTGAAGTCTTAGTCAAAGCCCAAACAAGTAAGGTTTTTCGGCCTCTGACTAAAGAATTTTCGTCAAACCTAGGAGAAACTAATTTGGTGAGGCAAACGTCAAAACTAAATTTTATGAAATCGGGGTTTGACCAGTCAAACTTTAATTAGGTATTAGAAAGTCTCAGTTTGTTAAGTTAGATGTAATAAAACGTTTTTTTTTTTATTTTAATGTTTAATGTTTTTATATTGTCATGGTTAAAATAAAAAATAGTCTTTATTTAGACATGGTGAGGCATTATGACATTTAGAATTGCACACTACGTCAGATTTCTTACACTTACAACTAACCAAAACTAACCAAAAATAACCACAAGTAACCGCAAGTGTAAAGTTATTTAAACGTGTTACAAGTACCGTCGACGTTTGACCAAGTCTACCAGTCGCTTCTAGAATCGACCAGGCAAAGCCCAAAACAGATTATTTTACTTTCGACTTTTGACTGAAAAGTTAGGAACTTCTAGGTTTGACTAAAACTACTTTAGTCAAAGGCCAAATTGGAATTTATTTCGGGGTTAGCCCGAAGGCTTTGGTCAAACCTAGAATAAACCAGTCATTTCGCGAAGACACTGCATATCGACCTTTGACTATGACATATATACAGGGTGATTCATAAGGAAATGTCAATACTTCAGGTACATAGTCAGGGTCCAAAAATAAACATAAAGCTATATACAAATAGAAGCAAAACTTACGCACCAATATGATTCAAATTTTATACACAAATTATTTATAAGAAGACTTATTAATAACTGATTTTTAACATAATAGACGAGCGTATTTTGAATAATTGAAGCAGTCAAAATTTAAAAAAAACATTTAATTTTTTACATTTACAGTTTGCTTTTGACATTTTTAAGCTACTGTTCCAGTAGAGACTGTAGTGCAGGAGGCTGCACTACAGTCTCTACTGTAGTGCATTTAATATTATTAAACTATGTTTTATTATTAAAAATATGTTATAAAACAACTCTACCCTCAACCTATCCCCTACCCTCAGCCTTAGAAAAAAGTTGTAAACCAAATTCTAAAAAATGAATTTTTTTAAAATTGGTTTTTTGCATTTATTTTGCAAAAAAAAACAATTTAACCTAAGAATGTGTTGTTTTGACAGAAAATTTTATTTTTTACAAAAAAACTTTTTATATTTTTTTAATAAAAATTTATAGAGTTTAAGATAATTTTTACTATTTTTAAATAATGAGAAACTTACACCATATTTAAATTTGTTTTTTGCATTTATTTTGTAATAACTATTTTAAAAGGTGCCACTTTCATTGGAAATTATATTTTTTAAAAAACCTCTACATATTTTAACTAAGACTGCATGAATTCTGAGATAATTAATTTTTTTTAAATATGATACATTTGGCCCATTCCAAACAGGGCCGTATCTAGGTATGGCCGCGTTCTTGGCGGGGCTTAACATTTGCCCCCCCCACACTCACCAGGGAGTCGGAGAGTATGAAATACCCCCCAACGAAAACGGGGTATCCGGGTGTTATTGCCCGGAAATTTTACAAAATTAAAGTGCAAAGTTAAAGGTTTAAAGTTTTTTAAACCGAGAATTTTGTTTCTTTAAAATACCAATTTTGTAGATGAACTTGTGTCAGATTTTATATTTTCTTTATATGAAAATATTAGTCTACCATTTAAAAGGGACATAATTTACATAAAACAACTGGTTGTATCTGACCGAAAGAAGTGAAATTTAAATTAACAATATATTCCTATTTGCAGATGATTAAACTGAAAATAAGTATTCTTAAGAATAAAATCGTAGTTCCAAAAGACTGAGCATAGCAGGCCTACTAAAACGTTACATTTATACTTTGATAAATTAAATAATATGCAACAAAAAAAAAAGAACTCATACTGCCCCCAAGAAAATACCAATTTATCCTCAGCTTAATATTAAAAAAAAATCAAAGAGTTACTTTTTTGTTATATTTTATTAGTAATTTCCACATTTTTTTAGTTAAAAATTTGTTATCGAATTGCTTTGTTGTAAATTATTTATTTAATTAATTTTGTCAATAAAATAAAAAGAAAATACGGCCCCATTTTTAAAAAAAACGCAAGCCCATAATAAACAAAACTTTGTAATTTATTCATATTTAGTAGCAAAGTAATAATCAGTTATAAAATTGCCCGAAAGAATTTGTTCCTTATTACCCGCCTAGATCTATATGAAGATAAATTAAATAGGGGTTTTTTTTTAAAGACAAATACATGTTAATAAAAAAAAATTAAAAACAACTGGCACACGTCAATTATATTTCTTTATTTAATAAAATCAAAAGACAAGCAAGGCGAACGACATATGAACCTCTAAAAAGCTTCGCACACGTTGAACTTGCGCTTATTAATTTAAGTTTCCACAAATTATCAAGTTCGCGTACAAAGCGTTGTGTATAATATATAATAGAACGTTTAATAATTTTGCATATGAAACGACGGCGCCCCAAGCGTGATCCTTCTCCATTTATCACGACATGTCAGTGGCGTACGCGCACCCCATTAATTAATTTTAAAACAAATTGCATATCTTTCACTTGCATACGATGCTGACACACTTTGTTATTTATATGTATATATATTTTATAACACTTTATAATGTGTTTAAGCGTGAAAACCTGTCATAATATTAGTTACATGCAAATATGTTTTATTGGCGCAGTTTATTATGAAGTTTTTGATTGGGATATTTATTATTTTTAGAGTCTTAAGTTACCATTACCCATAAATAGTTATGTATCTAAATAAATTTATACGGTATGTAAGAAAAATAGCGATGATATAAGATGATCCGCTTCTTTAAGTGAAAAAAAAAATGTGTTTTTTCGCATAACTGGAACAAGCCCCATAAGTTTTTGGGTTCAATCTGCATAATTATTTATATATATATATATATATATATATATATATATATATATATATATATATATATATATATATATATATATATATATATATATATATATATATATTTATTTTATTAATATTCTTGGTTATAGTTTTTTTTTAAATTTTTAATTAAACCAAATTATTAAAAAGTTTGACGTTTCGCTTATCGTGGTAAGCTTTTTTAAAAGATGTATTGTTTTTAACAATATGCGTTTCCTAATTATCAAAAATGTTTTTATAAATATTCTACCCAATTAAACACCAGTACATTTAAAATTAAATTACTTAATCACTTTACTGCTAAATGTGTCGGTACCTGCCTTGTGATTGTTTTCTTTTATTAATAAAGTAAAATGTTTGTAAAACATTTTTTAGTAATTAAGAAATTATAAAGGAACCCCGAAAACAAAGATTTTTTTTAAAAAACTCCCTATGAGCAAAATAAATAACTTTCTGAATAATTTTTTAAAAAAAATTTAAAAAAAATCCCATCCCCCGAAACTTAGAAAAATTTTTTGGTTGGGGAAGAAAATTAATTAAAAAGTAAAGTTTATATATATATAATATAATATATAATATAAAATATATATATAAAATATAAAATAAAATATATAAAAATATAATATATATAAAATATATATATATATATATATATATATATATATATATATAAAATATATATATAAAATATATATATATATAATATATTATTATATATATATATTTATATATATATTTTATATATGTGTCAAATAAAGTTATATTTTTTTTAAAAAGAAACCCCTATTTCATTTCATTTTAGCCTTTTTAAAAAACGAATCCAATGATATATATGAATATTTTGATTTACGTTTCCTTTTAAAAATGAAGTTTTGAGATTGACGGTGTTTTTAATGCAAAAATTTTCATATGGTTTGAAAAAAAGGGGTAAAATTAAAAAAAGAGATGAAAAAAAACTATTTTACTGTTTTAAAAAGCATGTCGGATGTTAAAAAGTAAAGGCGTATCTCAAAATTGGAATAATGAGTTAGATACGAAAAATAAATATATATGTCCTCCCTTTTTGGGATGGTTACTAATCTGGGAACCATTTTTAATATGAACCAAAATAGCCCTACTCAAAAAGAAAAAAAATATTTAACCATAGGCATATCTGATTTTCGCCTTTTTTACCAACTCAAACAAGAACATTAGGGACTATTAAAGTATCCACATTTTCAGTCGTTCCCACTTTGGATGTTTTTTTACGGGCAGAAAAAACAAAAACTCTGTGCGTGATATTAAAAAACTTCCAAGAAAAA
>JAHBCN010000327.1:0-208581 GCA_019359885.1 Listronotus oregonensis
AAAAACCAACCGATGGGTGAGGTTTTATTACACGCCCCCTTTACTGTTCGAAACCATTTTAGAAAGATCATTTTGATCTCGAAGAAAAGGAGAAACACCTAACGTGTTCCAATTTCCGTTGAATGGATTCTAACAATTTTGAAACCATCTAAGGCGGAAAAACCTGGTTGGAAAAATTATTATAAAAGTTATTATACAAAGATTGATCAAAAGTTTGGAATGTTAACCTTAGCGAAAAATTTTTTGCACGTAGGATAAAAATGGTAACTTTAAAATTTTTTTTTTTTTTTTTTTTAATAGTTAAATAATGACTCTTTGGCAATATTTTTAACAATGTCAAATTTGAGGTTAAACACGTCACACAACTATTATCAAAATTTTTTTTTTTTTTTTCACAAGATAAAACAGTTACCAACTACCCATGTCTCTAATAATAAAGATGTATCTCCTTTGATGCTGACTTTTTGCGAATACGTAATATATAAAATAAGATAATGTTATCTTTTTTTTAACAAATATAAATTTTTTTTCTTTTTTTTTAAATTTTAAAAAAGATACATTTGTCTTTAAAATAAAGCAATAATTTGACTCTAGTTTGTTTATTTCGGTAGAGCAAATGGACTTTATTGTTAATTATTTTTGAAAATTAAAAAAGGGTACACTTGTAATAAACTTTGCCGTTGTTTTACAAATAGATGTCCCCTTTAAAAAAAGCAATGGTAAAAATTAAGTGTTTACCTCCTGCAAACGAAAAAAATGCTGCCCTAAAAATTAAAAAAATTTTTTTTTGATATCCTTAATTTTTTTATAATTATTTTTAATGTGCCAACATTAGAACAGAAAAAGAACATTAGATTTTCCTCTTGTTACAAGAAAAAGCACTTTGTAAAAATACACATCATCTTGCTTAAACCACCACTTTTTTTAGAGAATTTAAGCAATAATTTTTATAGTGTTACGAAGCTCTATAGTGCAATTTACGAAAAACTGTTTTTTAAGATTCATGTTTAAAGCCGACTGGTCATCTTTTTTTTACTTACGGTAGATCTATATTTTGTTAAATTTTAATCTGACTTTTTACTGTTTTAAGCTTAAAATCATTATTTTAATTATTTTGGAACCACTTTAAAACTATTTATTGCTTTTTTTGTGTCTCTTTTTCTATCCCTAATTACAACGTATCGTTTTTCAGTATCCAGATGATTTCGATATCTTACTCTTACTTTTCTATTTATGGCAGCTGTGCTGCGCTATGGACATCCTGACTATGTAAAGCTAACGTGTGTAGAAAGCTTATATTTCCTCCTCTTGCACCAAAAAATAAAATACATTACCGAGTGATGATCTTTATTTGTAAATAACGGCAAACAGCTTGACTATAGATTTCAATATGGCATGTTTGGTTGTTCATAATACATAACTACTTTGATTAACTTGTATTAACATGCTGTTTAAAAAATGCCGTGAAAGGCAATATTAACTGTTTTGAATACATAAGCAACATTAAAAGAATGGAGAGAGTAGCTTAAACATTTTTAAAGCGGAAGTATTGTTTTTCTCAGTCGCTATGAAAGAAATCGTTTAGAAACTTGGTTTGCGTATATAAAGTGAAAATGGGCAGTCTAACTGGATGTAAAATACTAAACTCAGTTTTGTCCCGAATTGGATCCAAGTCAATAACTTTAAATAGAACCCTAGAATTTTATATTCCAGGCCTTAAACTCCTTTTTTATGATTTTTTTAACAACTGGTACCGACAACTATTTAAAATGATTAATTGTTTGTAAAAAAATATTTTTTTACAAACTTACAATATTTTTTAATAAAATGATTTTTTAACATAAATGTTCTACCAAATTATAAATAGGATGTAGTACAGATTAAACATTAGCAACAAATTGTGTTCCTTTACCTACAAAAATATGTCTGCCGTAGGGCGTATTAATTTTTAGTTTTGAAAAAAAATATAAGACAAAGTAGGAAAAGCATGTGTTCGCACTGTATAAAATAATTAATGTTTTTTGTCAAAAGTAAAAAAAATATCACCTGTAAGGAACTAAACATGGATCTTAAAGTAAAAGATGGAGTTAAGAAAGACACTCTGCTCTAGGTGTAGGAAAATACTTGATTTTGCCTTAGCGATTGGTTTACTATGACAAAAGAGAGTATTTTTTACACGACTTACGTTGTAAAGTAGACAGAGATCTTCCCACCAAAAAGTTAAATTTGCAAACAAACGGCTTATAGTTAGAGAATACATACATGGCAATTTTCTCTCCCTTTAGGTCGCATTCCCATCATGCCGACTACGTATGTTCTTTTCCTCTATAGTATGTTTTATATAAATGTATATGAGGAAAACAATCGTCAGACAGGTCACCGTTTTGCCAGATATGAAGCCATAATATGTGTAATTCGAGATCGTAAATACGTCAAACTTATGGGAAAAACAATTTTTGAAAGATGTGACGTTGTTGATATTGTTAATGGAAAACGCTTCTTTCGTTTGTTTTTCCGTACTTTACATTCCAAATAAGGTAATAGTTATGTAAAAATGGCACAACCTTTTAACAAGTTTACTGCAATAATACGTTATTTATGTCAACATATCAGTAATAATAAATTAAATTATTTGAAAATTGTTTGTTTTTTTAATATACCCCACGCAAGATGGATGTTGTGTTTCATGATTTAAATATTTTTTTTAATTACTATTTACTCGATTTTTTCTCAAAATACAGTCTGCATCCTATACACACACGGCAGCTGTTTTCTGTGTGGAATCACACAAAAAAATTGAAACTTTCTGTTGATGACCTTTTGGCCATAAATTTTTCTCACTAATTCGTCTAACTTAAATTTGGGCGTAATATTAGTTGGCTAATAATTTGTATTCTTGGGCTCCTATTAGAGTGTCTTTTATAAAGGACGTGTTGTATGCTGTTGTCAAGGAATAAGAAAAGGTAAGGTAGAGATATAGAGTGCAGAGGGAAGAAGAACTATCTCATAGGGGGACGAATTAAAAAAGTGTTTAGCTGTAAGCAGTAAATACCAGTTAAAAAATCCTCCATAAGGGGAGCTAGCATATACGGAGTGAAGTGTGCTAAAGTGAAAGCGGTACTTTTTCTTTCTCTGTTTAGTTTTCTATCCTATTTTTTTATGCGCTTTCTTTAAAATTTACAATTTTGCCACAAAAGCGCCACCCTATTTTAGCACATTTCGACAAACACCTTTTCAACACAGAGATAGTTCTCCTTACCTCTGCCCTCCATAAGCAGAGAGAAGAGAAGAGGCGCAATAGGCGCCTTAGTCTTAGTCAGATAAATATTCTATTCTCAAATTATATTTCTCTGGTCTTAGTCTTCGTATTGTTTATTTGACTCTCCTTACGCGGGAACTCGCCAGTACTCCCCTTTCCAGACAGAGCCTTCCGGGGCTTTATATGAGGAAAATCTGGATGTCGGGCTCGTAGCCCCCAAAAATTCCAAAAATTTTCACAAATTTAAACTTTTGCAGTTTCTTTAATCATGAAGGGCACATACAATGGCGGTCCAACCAAGAAGTGCCACTAGTATTACGTATAACTACTTTCTGTCAGTACTATCGCTTCCTGCAGCGCGCGCAACCCTTTTACGCCATTTGGAAAATTCCTCGTGGGCCCACGAACAGAAAGGGATAGGTTTAGGAATCTCCCGATCACAGCGCCTAGCCCCAGAAGAAGGACTTCACTATTTAGCGTAAGTCTCTCTTTGATCCCCGAGGGTAAAAAAATCACTAGACACTGTAGCTTTTCATCGCGTGACCTCACTGGTCAAATGTCAAACAGAAACTGGACGCAAAGCCTAATTCGAGAAGTGGCATAATTTGAATGAGGTGTTCTTGGGATTTCACGTCCACTACCACTCAATTTTAAAAACTGGCACTACGCATGGCACGAAACTCCGAAAAAAGTCCTGTGTTATGTTGACAAGCGGACTGATTAAAGACATGATAATAGTGAACCCCACACAAAATCATTACATTTGATGTTTGTATTGCATATTTTTTTACCAAATTAAATATAAACCCATACTTTCAAGCAAACTCGTTTTATACTTTTTTTTTTAAATACATGTCATATCCTTCTGACATACATGACAGCAGTCAAAAACTAGAATGTGTTAAGCTGTTGCTGCTACCACACACATAGGTATCCTATTATGGCTTTTATGAAGACACACATATCCTAGTAATGACGGCTTCTTTTTCTCTTGTAAATATTTTATAATAAAAGACAGTTTGTTAACATAGGAGATTTGAAGCTTTGGAGGGGAAACAAAGATCCTTGCAGGCAGCATAATTCACAGATTAAATACTCTATGATGACCAGAGCGTCTCCAAACTGTAAAAGGTTTCATGACAGAAGCACTGGAAATACACTTAAAAGAGGACAGCTCTCGTACAGCTACAAAATCCCTCTAGAACTCGTAGATGAGCAAGAGGAGGAAGCTTTATGGGTGGAGTGGGTTCATTACTAAGAAGATTTTTCTTTGAATGGAATCAAGAATGCTGCGTTGTGGAAGAAGCTATTCCCTAGACATGGTGACATGGTCACAGTATTTCAAGCAGGATCTGATTTAAAATCCATAAAAAGTATATAGGTTACTAATGGGGGACAAATAGATTCTGGCTGAAAAGCAAAATCTAAGCCTTTTATAGGATGCGGTTTCTATAGATGCCCAATATGTTTATGCCATTTAAAGTCATTCTTAAAAGTAACGCCTACAAGACTAAATAATTCTTTGTTGTAAAAATCTGCCGCTTATACGTATGGAATGAGAATTTGCTGACTTTTTGCGTGACAGCGAACATAATTGAGTATTTAAAAGATTAAAATGGTCAAGGTTTGTGGTACCCCTCCAATATTAAGTAAATATTCCGTGAAGCAATTATTTGCATACCCTGGGATTATTTCCTAAATTAATGTTAGACTCGAATTTGGGAAAATGATGATAAGACTAAGCAGCACAGTGGTCAGCAAAAAATGAATTAAAATTATCGTGGAAGAGAGAAGATCATTAATGTGAAGAAGAAAAGTAATTGTCTAGAAAGTGGCCCCAAATTCGATTTTGGCCAAATTTGGTACACGGGGGTTTTTTAGTGCGCTGATCACGAATCTGAAATGTTTCGTTTTCGAGATATCTATCATCAAACTTGACAATCAAACTAACCTTATTTACACTATTCCTCCTTCTTTTTGCACAGAATTCTTGTTTTTTGCACTAAATTCGAACCCAATAGTTTATAAACACCTTTTAAAAACTTAATTTTATATTTACTTCATACCTATTTTTCATTTAATTCCAAACATTCACTTTCAAACGCCGCAGTCATGTATACAATAGAGAATTTTTAAGCAAACATGGCCTCCCCGTTTAAAAGTGATACTTGGAAATTTAATGAAAAAAAGGTGTAAAATAAACATAAAAAATTGGTCAAAATCGGAGCTGCGGCCACTTTCTAGACAATTACGTACCCGTACCAAACATGGGGTACCCTACCATTGATTTGTGAACAGCTAGAAGACTAGACCACCTACCGTAAAAAATATACCTCGGTTAGAAAGATTTGAAGATTCCTATTAGCGCAAGTTTTTTTTGTAATACTATTTATAGGTCAATTTTCTTTGAAATACCCGGTATATGTATACCAAAATAAATATCCCCAAATTCCATTTTTTCGTTTAAAGATTTCTTATTTTAATCCGTGTGAGTCTTAATGTAATTACAAAATTTATTTTGTAGCAACAATGTTGTTTCTTCATAAATCCCGAGTTAGTTTAGTTTTTGCAAGACATTCCAAAGCGGTTTTTTCGCTTTGTTTTTAGCTGGTCGTGGACGATACCAAAATGCGTTTTAAAAGCGACATTCTTTTATAAAACTTCTTGTAAGTGACATACAATAATTCTAATAATCTGCGATGGTGAATATTTAGTGACCTGTTTTTTGTGTCTGGTATTAGGTAAGGGGTAATAAATTTCCTTTTTTTATTTTTATGATACCGCGTACCAGTGAGACATAAAAAAAAAAAAATCGTATTTTTTATTTAAAGAGATATTTTAAAACTTGAAGGGGTTCTATCTTTCAGTAATACCCTTTTTTAGAAACCTGATTAGCCTTGTCTCCTACTTTTATTGAGAAAACGATGCACTTTTTTATTATTTCAAATAAAACACCCTTTTATAAATTTCTGTAGCTTATCCCAACTTCTCTTAAAATTATTCTTTTAGTGATATATCACATTCTACCATTCACTTTTGAAATAAAACCAATAACAAAATAAAAATAATAAAATTTTATTGAATTTATTATGGAAAACCCTGTAGACCTTGAAAATAATTGACAGGACGGAGTTCCAAAGATATGAACCTCAATTTTTTGTTTGCCGACGTACTTACTATCTTACCTTTAATTCCTTATAATATATTTTACTATATCCCATTTTATTTTTGGGATATATAAGGAAAATTAGGAATCGTACAAAACCTTTTTAAACCTGATTGAAACATATTAGGTAGGCTGTGAAAAAAAAGAATAATACACCGCACGATGAATGCAGGTTTTTTAAAATTGTCAGTGATCACATTATTGTGTGTGTTTAAAAATGTTCAATTTGGGATTTTTTTTTAATCTTGGCGAATGCAGAATTTTTCCTATTTGAAAACTATTCAGAAAAGTAATGTAAATTTAGTAGGTACTATGAAAAAAAGTCGACAGGTACTTCGGATCCGTCTTAAGATAACTTTTTAAGCTAGACACGTTTTACAATACAAAAATTATTCGCAATTCCCAATAAAACTTATAAATATATTTTGTATTTTAACTAAAAAAAATAAAGAAAATACGAAAGTATTGCTATTAACACAGAAGAATTTCGGGGCTGTAATTTGCAAAAGTTCCCTTTTTTGTCATTTCTTTTTAATATTTTAACTTATTTTAAAAATTTTGTAATTTCTAGGGCCGAAAGATTTTACCAAATTTGTATACGGGGTTTTGGGGCGCTGATCACGAATTTAAAAATTTTTTTGGCGAAAATTTGTTTGGAATCCCTCAAATTGAAATTTTGATTTTTTTTTGATTTTTACACTAAACTGAAACACAATAGTTTATAAACTGGTTTTTATATTTATTTTACACCCATTTTTCATTTAATTCCAAACATTTACTTTTAAACGCCCCAACCATGTATACAATAGGGAATTTTTAAGCAAACATGGTCGCCCCGTTTAAAACTGATATTTGGCAATTTAATGAAAAAAAGGTGTAAAATAAATATAAAAAAAGTTTTTAAAAGGTGTTTATAAAATATTGTGTGCCGCTTTAGTGTAAAAATCAAGAATTATGTACAAAAAGAAGGGGAAACATAGTGTAAATGAGGTTAGTTTGATTTTGAAGTTTGATGAAGGATATCTCGAAAATTAACCGTTTCCGCCAAATATTTTTTTAAAATTCGTGATCAGCGCCTAAAAAAACCACGTGTATCAAATTTGGTCAAAATCTGAGTTGCGGCGACTTTCTAGACAATTACCGAATTTTATATCCTAAAAACATCAGTAAATAAAGACATAAAGCTATTTCCCATATTAGGAAATATGTCGAAAAATATTTAATATTTACAGCAAATAAATAATTTTCCATAAATTTATGTCCCTATTAAAATTAATATAAGTCGATCACTGATGTTTTTGTCCCTTATTTAAATAGAAGACTTAATGTACCCCCTTCCATTTGTAGCCTCTTTTTGTCAATTGTAATCTTTCTCGTTTTTTTCCATAAATATAGAACTCTTACAGGATTAAAAAAAAACACGAAACGCTCTTTTTATTGTATTAATTTTTCATCTTTTTAGGCCATGTTGTGTCTCTATTAAGAGCTGTTTCCAAAATATGTATGCGTGTGTGCGCATGAATATCACATGAATTATAGAAAAAGTTTTACACGAAATTTATGATAACATAAATTAATGTACTATTATCGAAAGTTATTAAACCTTTCCTCAAAATTTTGAAGATAATTTTCGTCATAAATTTCAGTAGAATTCTCTTATGTGTGTAGGGCTCTAGTCTTTTACTACGTTTATTTCGGGGGCTCTATCCCGGTAGAATTTTAAGCACCTTGGTAGTTACATCCTACTGAAATCCTCGTTAATCCTCCATATAAACACCCAGGATTAAGCATTTAAACGGGATAGAAAAATAAATCCAATCCCGGCACTTTGGAAGCTAGTCAGGCCAATTGCACTTTACAAAATAAACGGGTTAATTCCACTTTTAATCCGAAACTGGTTTTTTCTTTAATAATCAAAAATTACTGTTCTAGAACCGTCCGGCGCTTGCGCAGTTCAAAATTGTCTGTTCGGGCTTTAAAGAACTGTTCTCGGACTTTTTAATTCTAAGTTTTTCTAGGACTACATTGGGACAGTTCTAGAACCGTCCGTATCGGTGGATTATGATTGCGTTCGAGGTTTTCAAATGTCTGATAATCCTGGAACTGTCGGAGAACGATTCAAAGTATTGAGCTACCGCGCATGCAGTTCTGGGCCGTTCTCGGATAGTTCAAGAATCGTTCGTAAAACGAAACCCGAAAAAAGCTATTTACTCTTCCTTCAAGGTCTTCCTTTAGGAATTTCGCTTATGGCCGGTTGCACCAACAATTTTAAGGAACCCTTGGCACAAGGTTTGTTTGTTATCCAGAAATAGAGTACACTATTAAACACTTTTTTGTCAATAAACCGTTTGTTATCGTCAGTGTAATTAGGACTGGTGTAAACTAGTTTTCACTTAATTAATCTAACTCTCGAAGTAATGAAGTTAGATGCATTTTTACTAAAAGACTTGAATTTGTTTATATATAAACATAACCATAAAGCCATTTTTAAATTTCTGAAATAAGTCTAAAACGCGTTTGAAATAAAAATCAAATACGGGACTTATTTACACTTAGTTCCACTTTTTAGTCCTGCACTTTCCTATACTTGATCCTACTCTGAACTTGATAATAAACAAACCTTTAAACAGGCAAGATTTAGGATTTTTAAAATTAAGCTGCTAGATGTTCTATCCGGATAGAGCCCTTAAAATAAACGAAGCATTTGTTACGACAGATATTATTATTAAATTAATATTGTATCCTACCAAAAACACTTATGTAAAAAGGAGGAAAAGTTCCTACTCAAAAATTTAGCCTCTTAAAGCACTGAGATATAAAATTAGATCAAGTTTTTTTGACTTGGCAGGTTTTTTACTAATCTATCTGTATTATTGAATTATTTTTTTATGAATACAGACAGTTTTTTTTCATTAATACATACACATCAGTAAACAACTTGCAAAGTCAATAAAGAACTCGGTATTTTAAGAGGCCAAGATTTTTGGATAGGAACTTGGCCCTTATTTTACACAAGTATTTTTGATAAGATCACTTCTCTTTTTTTTTTGAATTTAATGAATGAAAAAAAAAGAAGTAATAATTCCTCTCTGAATATGAGTTTAACAGTTTTATTTATAAGGGTCCTTCGGTAATTCTGGATTTAAAGTTACTTTTCAGAGTATCAGCACACAGAGCGTAGTACATACTTCTTCCACCGACCAATTAGCACGTTGGAGCGAGAGAGAAGGGTAGTTGTCCGATTTTTCTTTCCCTCTTGCACGCTTGTTTGCACTGCCGAGTTGCAAGGCTGCCACTAGTAGGTATATGCCCGAAAAAAAAAATTCTTTAAATAGATCAGCTCGAAGGATTTTGTTTAAATTTGAGTATGTTGTTTCTTAGATCAATGGGAACATTTTTTTAAAAAAATCACTGAGAAGTTAAAGCTTAACTGTTTATTCATTTTAATATAAACGCATAAAAAGAGTGAATTTTCGTCTAAATCCAACGAAATAATATTTTATATATTTGTTTAGGGCTAAAATAATTTAATTTTACATTTTAACACATACAGGTTGGTTCAGTATAGTATAAATAATATGTATTATGCCAACTAAAATGTTAATATCGTGTTGTACTTGTATATATTTCCAGAATTTATACATTTCTGACAGTTTATTAAGGTAAATTTAAGTTAAAATATTTTGGTTGGTTTATTGTCCTAAATGTACAGGGATACTTAGAATTAAAGATTTTTTTTTGATTTGTTCCCAAAAGATATTTTGTGACAGGTAAAGAGATACATAGTTGTTTCTAAATAATGTATATGTGGGACAATAAACCAAATTATTTTAATTTAAATTCGCCAAATAAAATTTTCCTTGGCGTTAAATCGCAAGACACCTTATTTTATGCTTTTGGTAAACTTTACTTAAACCTTCGGTAAATGTATGTATGTCTACATTTTGACTTGAAGCACAAGAAACTGGCAGAAAAGTAAAAATTCTGAAAATATATACAAATATATCATGAAATTAACATATTACTTGAAATAAACATGTTTATTTCTTCAATACTGGAGCACCCTGTATGTGTTGAATAGCAAATCACATTTTTTTTAACTCTAAGCAAGTATGAAAAATATTTTTTGTTGGGTTTAGATAAGTCAGACTCTTTAAGCGTTTAAATTAGTATTAAGAAACAGAGAAGCTTTAACTTCTCAGTGATTTTTTGAGCCACTCTGTAGGCCTGCATAAGAATGT
Organism: Listronotus oregonensis; assembly: GCA_019359885.1. NCBI lineage: Eukaryota > Metazoa > Arthropoda > Insecta > Coleoptera > Curculionidae > Listronotus > Listronotus oregonensis. The sequence goes on from JAHBCN010000327.1 coordinate 10,667, forward strand.
CCCATTAAAAGGATGTTCCTATTGACCTAAAGAACAACATAGTCAAATTTTAAAAAATCGTTCGAAAGCCAGAATCCCATGTTATGTGTGCCATATCATTTCAAGTTTCTAATCCCTTGAAAAGTGTCTTATAATTTTAATAAGTCAATGAGTTAGTCAGTCACTCAGTAGTAAAATGTGCGAATTTCAAAATCGAATATTTCAGAAACCACTTGACATAACTTTCTCAATGTTTTTACAGGTACTTAAAATACTTATGTGAATTTACTTACCAAATTTTATACTGTGATGCGGAACGATAACGGAGTTATGATAGGAGAGAAAACACGCTTAAACATTTTATGTAATATACATATATACGTGTGTCAGGCCGGAACTTGGCCTAGCGCACTACGGTATGCTGGGATGACATTTTTCATAGGAAAAACAATCAATGTTGCCAGAACAAAATAAAACAACACATTTTTACTATTTTCACTAACTGTTTTTAATATTGATCGTATTTTTATTAATTATTTAAAATTTTAATCTACAAAGTTGCTTATAGAAATAGAACAGAATTTTTAAATATACCTATTCATTGTTAAAATCACAGTTAGAAAATACTACCTAGGGTTTAAGTTTTTTTAAGTATATCTTTTAAGTAGGCTTATAGTATTCTAAAATACCTACTTTTTTGATTCCGCACCAATTGTACTTTTGTTAAGTAATAGCACAGCTTATGTACCTACGAACAAACTGGTTTACTTGGTCGTGAATTGTGTAGTGTATTTTTTTATTTAAACTTAAACAAAGACAACAAGAACAAATTATGGTTATGGTTTTAAGGGGTAAGATTATTAGTTCGTAGATATATAAACTATGGTAACAGTGACAGTGATATTATGAAAAAATAGCTTGTGTGAGTTAAAATTTAATATATTCTCTTAACATCTTATAACTCTTTGATTAAAGGAAGTCCTAAATAGCTCTCTCTTTCTCTAACTCTTTCCTATAAATATCTATCAAAACCATATCTCTTTACAAAAATACATGACTTCCTCTATTTTTTAATATTCTTCTATACTGAAACTATTAGAATCTAACATTTTTAAACTTTAAACTTCAATATTTAGATTTTATTGTTGTCTATTATAACTAAATCTATTCAAAAAATACGTTTTAAAATTTTCTAACAACACATTTTAAAGCTATTATAGAATACGATCGACTGAACACTAACAGTTTTTCATATATATCTAATATAATTTGCTCTGTGGAGAACATCTAAAAATATAAATATAGATACTACAATATTCAATTCAAAGTGAGACAAGGCCTAAGTACAAAGTAATCCAAGGAGGGCTGGATATGGCCATGTTTGTAGCTTTTCGTTTATTTAATAAAGAAACTGGGAAATAGCATTTTTGTGTATTTTTCCATGGAATCTGAAAATATATTAAAAAAAATAATAATTTGAAATAAATTTAATATATTCTTAATAGGTCACCTTATTTATTGGTTTGTTATTAAAAGCGTCTTATTTTTTGGAAACGTTTTAAAGAAAAAGGATTTCATATTCATTTTTAGTACCAACAGAAAGTTATATGGGAGATTTTTGATTTACATTTAAAAATATAAAATGGTGACAGATAAAATAGGACAAGGCACAAAATATTAATTTTCTGTCAAAGTCTAGACTTTATTACTACTTTTAATACGTACAGCGAGTTGTATAAGGCTTGGGAATAAATTAAACAGGGGCCTCTTTAGTAATTTTTTTTTTCATATAAAGTTTTGCTCTACGAGTATTAGTTTCTACGTTAAAGGGTGTTAAAAAAAATAAAAATTGTTTTACTGTAATAAAGTTTGAATGCTAGAGGGTAATGGCACAGAATTTTAGCCAGGGCATATTTAAATAGTGTCCTAGTATCACCTAAAAAAATAACATCGTAAGTAAATAAGTAGCGATATTGCCTCAGGGTTTTTTTTTTTCAAGCAGTACGCCACTGGTAAATTTTTTTGATCATTTTTTCAAATTTAAATTTTTATTTTAAACAAAATATGGCTCCTGAGTTTTCTTAGTATCTTCCGTCAGTTTACCATAATAAAGTCTTTTGTAAATACCAATTTATACATTGCATACACGGGAAAATGTAGAAATACACAAAGATTATCGGGTATTTTTTGAGTTATTTATAAAAACTTGTCGCATGATCATTTCAAAAAGACTCTTAGACCGTAATCCTTTGAATTATTATTTGTATCGGCGAATTTAAAAAATGCCTGGTATTTTTGCAGTAAGAAGAAAATCCGCAAGGAAAGGGAGCGGTCAAGTAGTATGTAACGCAATTTTTGGCGATTTTTGACCCCCCTCCTCCCATCATGTAACGCGCATTAACGTTTTGTCAAGTGATCATTGTTACCTAAAAGTCATAAAAACAATGTTACGTAAAGCGTAGTTCAAACCCCCCCTTCCGCCCTTGTAACATCGTAAAGTTTCAAAAGACCCCCCTCCCCGAAAATGCGTTACGTAATACTTGAACGCTCCCAAACGCATTGGGAAATGTATTGCTGAAGGAGACAACATTTTGGGCATATTTTGTCATGTTTTTTTTGTTTGTAGGTTAATATAAATTTGACTTTCACAAGCAAATCGTCTATTTGTATTTTTTTCGTGAATTTGATCAAATTTTATCGTCAAATTCCAAATTTTTCAAAAATATCTACGTTTTTTTTAAATCCATAGCCACTTGAAAGTTTTTCATTTGACAAATTTTTAATTTAAAGAAAAAAGTATATATTTTTGTCAAATTTAGAATTTGTCTTTAAAAGTCAGGGTTAGCCCTTGGGGCCAATAGCATCTGGTATATATTTGATGTGGATCCCATGTCTTACTTTTTAGATAAAAAATGTTCTAGGTCCACACCGTCATGATAATTGCCCGATTATTTCATAACAAGTTATTCTACTTCTTCCTCTTATTTTGTAGCGAGTGTAAAGGAAGGATATGTTAACTTCTTATCGTGATTTTTGATGCAAGATCATTTGTTTAGGAACATTCACTGGCATTTCTTACAAAAGTCTTTTTTTTAACTAAGTTGTGCTGTTTAAAGTCGTCTTGCAAGTTCAGTTCGAGCATTTTGAGATTTGCTGGCGAGGGCGAGTCAAAAATTCTTTACTCGGCTAGAATATTTATTTAACTCTTTTAAAGGTCGCTTACAGGACCGGGCCACTGCCCCACCTAACCATCTGATAGCCATGCCACTGTGTTATACCCGGTATAGGCAAAAGGAACACCCATAATCAAATAAATACCAATCATTTTTATTTAAACTTCAAGATGCCTCTAAAAACGAACTACTAAATAAGGTGTCCGATAAAGTAATATTAATTTATGTCGAATCTCTTCTTTCTATTTAAATAATTTTCTTAAATATTCACATAGTATAGCCCCAAATAGGACTCTGTTGAGTCCTCATTGGATATTCTTGTACAGGGTCTTTGATTATATTTACGTGGCATCTGGAGCCTTTATTTTTAAAAATAAAATTTAAAATGTTTTATATAAAAATTGTAGGTTTTTTCCATATTATCTGTTGAAATTATCAGTACAAAAATATTGTATTAAAAAAAAAATATGAGCAACTTTAACTTTTTTAAATGGACCACCCTGTATATTATGGGCTACAACGAAAGATTCTTTTTCTGATTTCAAATATATATACATTGATAATATTTGAGTAAACAGTTTTTAAGATATTTTAGCTTAAATTATAAATAAATTGAAAAGAAAATCATATTAGTATCAAGATGGAAGCCATGGAAACAATAAAATAGGTGTGTTGCTAAATTTGGTGAGGGTGTTCTTTGGACCAATAATGTTTATTCCTGCGATTAAACATTCCTGCTAAAGTGAAGAAAGACTCGTCGGTGAATAGACTTTTACTAAAACTCTGGATCATGCCGCATAAACCTAGCTATTTCCAGTGCATGCACAGGTCTGTCCTGCATGTTTTGTTCAGAAAGATTCTGAACGGACATAAATTTATAAGGATAAAATTTATAGAATTTTAAAGTTGAATAAATTTTATAATCTGTTTCAGATGCCGCATCCAAGATTGATATTTCATGATTTTCTAAAATTATTAAAAGTAGTTAGTGCTAGTCCAATAGAAAAAGCATAATAATTATCCTGGAAAAAAACGAGTATAGCCAAATCTTCGTTTTCATTTCGTGCTACAGTCCTTTTCCTTATTTTTAAGCTTTTCCGGTCACTAAACTTTCTTAATCTCTATTTAATAGTGTCTATAGATGGTACCTGTTGTTAAGGATATAAGTGATATTCCTTTTGCACTGTCGTCACATTAGTATTGTTTCCATTAAAAAGACGCACAATAGCGATTTTTTTTGTTCTACATAATAGCCCATCGACAAGAAAGTTATTCCTAATAGTTAAAATGATAAACTTCAACCTTTTACAATATTAAGACGTCAAATTCATCATAACAATTTTATTGTCATCATGGCTTTCTTGATACCAATATGATTTATTTTCTTCAATTTATTTTTTATTTTAGCTAAAATATCTCAAAAACTATTCACTCAAATATCATCAATCTATATATATTTGAAATCATAAAAAAAAGATCTTTCCCATAATATACAGGTTGCCCCATTTAAAAAAAGTTAAAGTTGCTCATATTTTTTCATTTTTTCAATGCAATATTTTTTTACTGATAATTTTAAAAGATAATATGGAAAAAAACGTATAATTTTTATATAAAACATTTTTCTATCGAAAAAATAAAGGCTCCAAATGCCACGTAAATATAAACAAAGACTCTGTACCTGTAATAGCAAAAATAATAAGGTTGGCAAAAGAGTGTCAAATACTGTTTATTTTATTTTATCTGGTAATAGCCAGAATCAAACCATCCGTTTTAGCCAAACTGCCAACAATCTAATAACACTGATTGTCCAGATGGCTCTAAAATATGTGTATATTTTACAGACCTTGTCTCCATAATAAAAACATAAAATTATTTTTAAAAAAGAATACAGTGTAATAATTCATACGTAATGATGGGTTTAAAATAACATTTAAGAAAATTAAACTTATTTTTTAAAGTTTCAAAAATCACAGCAAAATTTAGGCTATCGCTTGAGCTAAGAGAAAAAAACATTACTATTTGTAAAGCTTAAAACTTAAGTTAAAATGTTATTTTATGCTTATATATCATTGTTTAGTTTTCATCTTTCTGCCGTATAAAAAGATCGCATTGGAAGCTTATTGCAAAGAAAAATGTCCCAAAATCTACTTCTTGCAAAGCGAGGTCTCTGGGAATTTTGACGTAGTATATCTTAGTTTCTGAACCTGAGGTCTAAATTAAATATAAGAGCGATTATGGGTTCTACAGAAACTTTTTTACGATAAATTTTAAAACATTCCTTTTATGCAGAGCCAGTTTTATAATATTTAATTAACGTATCGCACATCCCGGTCAGAACTGTGGTGTCACGAAAATTTTACCAAATCGCTTTTTACGGAAATAAAGACTAATTTTTATTAACATACAAAACCATAGCCTTGAAACTTAAAAATGTAGGCATGTAAGCATTTAAAAGCTTTTAAAAATCATATTTTCCTCTCCTGTAAAATTTCCTTTTTACGACTTACTACGTTACTACAGCTTTGATCGGAATGTGCGACATATCGTAAAAAAGCTGTTCTACAGTACTACAATATCATTTAATCATATTTATAAAAAATAATAATGACTGGGAATACTGGGATTTTAGTCTCACTACAGTATATGAAATATACATTTTTTTTATGATTTTGATATTTGGTTTGGGTTAGGTAAAAGTACTAAAATCTACAACATTAAAATTTCTAGGGCCATCGCTGTTTTAGATATCTTTGGGATTCTATAAACATAAAACAAGAGTAATTGCATTCAATTTGACATCATTAAAGATTGTATTTTCAAAAAAATATTTTTCCCAATTGTTTTTTTTTCATAAATTTTTTTGGTAAATTTAATAAAAAGGAAGTGTTTTTTAACAAAGATATGAGGTCTAACGAAAAAAGATTAAGTTTCTCGGTTTCACCACTTATTAAAAAAAAATTGTTCAAGAAACATATTTTGGCAACTTATGACAATTTATTTAAAATTTTAAAAGAAAAATTATAAATATTTTTTAAAAAGCCAACATTGAAATTGTGACTTTTTCTACACAACGTTCAGGAAAAAACATTAAAAAACCATTTTTATAAATATTTCTAAAACATTGTAAAATAACTTATCATGATTTTTTGTGTTAACAGTTTTCCTAACAGAGGTTTTTTTACGAATGTAGCTTACAATAGAGAAGTTTCTAATAATACCTTTTATATAACTACTAATTCGTTACGTAAATACTGGCAAATTACAGTAACAATACTATTATTATGATTAATTTTAATATTAGATTAAAAAACGAAAATTTATCCGGGAAGAGGAGCTTCTGCGTAAAAATCGGGTTCATCGTCATCGACATCTGCTTGATCACCATCCAGCTGAAAAGAAAGGAATCTTTATAAAAAATTTAAAACAAGTAAAGAGTGTGAGATAAATAAGGCATCTCGCAAAAAGACACTATTCCTTAATACTTTTGTACAGTTTCGCCTTCGCCATTTTATTTTTTAAAGTAAAATTCCATCTATATTTGTTTTTTTCATAGAAACTAAAATTATGGAGCGTTTTTTGCCTCAAACAGTCAACTTAAAAAACTAAACAGTCCATTTTTAATGGAAAACTAAGAATTTAAGATTTTATCTTAAAACACAACACTCTAAACAAACAAAACTTTTGTAAGCTTTGATTCTAAAAACAGTTACTGATAAAACATTTGCTGAGTGTGTATAGTTTTATTTTGTAGTATTTTAATCGAAAATATTAACCATCGACAAAGTTTAAGCCATAACATACAAATACACTTTTATACTCCATGTGCCATCTAGATTTTCGACAGTACTAATTAAACCTCCAATTATGCAACATTTCCAAAATAACTCACACTATCTTTCTAATGATTTATAATATCCATATTAACTGCATTTTCTATTAAATATATTTTCCAATGTATAGATGAGGTATTTATATTTCATAAACGATGGTAGTATTAACCTCCTCTTTTGTCGATAAACACATTTCTAATTTCCAAGACAAATAAAATATATAAAGAAACGTAACAGTTTAATCTCCTTGACTCGTAAATCTGTCAATACCTTAAGATTTAAAAAGCAATTATATTTAATAGCTCCAGATGTTGAAAATATAAAGCCTGTGTCTACTTTAAACAAAATTCTTCGGTTTCAATGCATCTGACTTGGAAATGCATCCATGTTTATTTTTGTACCAGTAAAAATAACGGAGATTTCTTTTACACGTAACGCGAGTTCTGTGATTTTTGTTTGAATGGGTTTTAATTTTATATTTGATGTTTTTTTCTACAGAAAGTGGGAGGTAGTTCCAAAATTTATTTTTAATTAGTGTGTAAAAAGCACCACTTTTACATTTACAAATAGTGTAATTTAAATTTAATAAATTCATATCCTAAAAAATTTGGGCAACTCTTATAGGGATGGTCGAAACAGGGTTTTTTAAAGAACAGGTATAATCTGTTCCAGTTCATAAAAATACCTGTTCCCAGAAAACTGCTCCAGTTCGAAACTGGAACCATACTTGTTCCGAGCTGTTTCGGAACTTTACTTGCTCCAAGCTGTTCCGGAACCATACTTGCTACAACTGTTTACCTGTTTCGTTGCATTTCGATAACGGTGAAAACTGCTGCAGGTTCAAATTGTTGGATTTCCCCCGGTTTGCTATTTAATATGCTTTGTTTTTTTTCCACTTACACGCCATCGCCTCAAGATATTAGAATTTAATTTCAGTTTTGTTGCTGGTTGAAGTTGTAAATCAGGTTAATTTTAGGGACAAGTCTTATTTCAATTCCTTAACGACACTGCTTCTCCTACTACTGCTTTCAAATGTCGCAATAAAAACATGTTCAGTATGTAATATCGAGAATATTTAGTGGCCATCTGTTTTATTGCGGCCAATCCACGCAAGGTACCACTGGTTTTTCGACAACATCACGAACTGTATGAGGTGGAGCTCCATCCTGCTACCATATAATATTATCATATTCTGCCAGTGTATTTTATCCACAAGGTTATCAAATTACCATTAAAAAATGGTCCAACTTATTCTATTATCAACAATACCACACCAGGTATGAATGGATGTTTTTCTTAATTTTTTTAGCATTATACCTTCTCGGGTTTTTATGAGCCTTAAAACCTTTTTTTGTGCTGCCATCAGTTGTTGGGTTGCAACAATTCGAACCGGAATCATTTTCAATGATCTTCGATTCTACCGTAACTAGTTGTTCGCCTTCTTGGATCATACCGGATATCTCGGCAGGCATTTAAGGTTAAATTTCTGGATTTTTTTCTAATACTATTTAGCGCTTGCGCACCAAGTTTTTGTAATTGCGCTTTTTATCATGCAAAGACAGCTTTTTTAATAAACGCCTTTGCTTAAGATTACATTACATTAGCTGCCCTGTATATACACTAAGAATTTTAAAACAATAAAGAGTATCTTTATACTACTAAATCTTGAAAGGCAGTTATAGATTGCTTCAGTTGTTAATTTCAGTTTGTTTTCTTTGCGATACTCGCCTTTTTACTTTTTGGAAAATTTTCCAAAAAGTATAAAGGCGAGTATCTAAAAGAAAACAAACTGAAACATGAATCCATCACAAAACTATAGAACATATTTAAAATTCAGTTGTTAATCTTTATTGCATCGTGTTAAAATTTTTAAATCCCAAATTGTAAAAAGAAGGGTTACTTAAATTTTCAAGATATGGAATTAAAGAAAATTTTAAGTGCCGCAAAAAAAGACAACCACAAAAATTCTATTTTTTTAAAGATTTATAGAGTAACCTATTTTACTTTTATATCCTAGAATATGAACCACATTATACATTGGCACTGTATATCGTCCCAGACTAACCTAAATATTTTAATGACTAAAAACTAATAAGCTTGAATTGTTTTGGTTCGATTTTTATTTAATTAGTATTCTACTGGCAAGACGTAATAAAAATATTTAACAGTTAGCTTTGAAAGCGTGCTAGAATTTTTTTATGTAACCATAATATGATGTTTCCGGTCTTCCTTATTTATATAACCTCCTTTGATTTAATTAGAAATATTAGTTTAAATAGGGACTATGTACTAAATAAAGTTTATTACTTTGTTAATAATTATCGTGTACAAATTATATTAATTTTCTATGTAAGCTAGATTATCTACACGCATTTATTAGTTATTTATCAACGATAGATTAGGCTAGAAGACGCTAATCTAATAAATCAGTGGTTCCCAGCCTTTTTCATACCCCCTAACGTATCATTTCTCTTGATTGTACCCGAAGGGTCTCTCACTGTCTGCGATATGAGTACAAATTTCATTTTTAAGGCAATGAAGAGTGTCCTGCAGTGTCTTGCAATACCACGCAGTGCCTTGCAGTGAGTATCAGTGTCTAACAATGCTTTAATGCTGCAGGGCCTCGCAGGGTGTGTTTCGCAGTATTTTTTTAAACACAGCGCAATATGTGTACAAAAAATAATGGGTGACATGCCCCTCAATTGTACTCCTTGTAACACTTGTAACCATGAAGTACGCTTTTTAATATGGTGATTTTATTAAGAAATTAAAGCACCAACAATATATTAAAATGTCCTTGTCGGGTACAAGTCAAAAAAACAACAATGGGACCGCTTCGATCCTGGTCCCGGGGTATAAAAACTGAGCCGGCTCAGTCCTATTAACCCCTCCAAACTAGCAGCTTGCCTGAAACAGAAAATAAGAAAAATCCTTAAAAATTGTAATAAATTAAATAATAATTAAAATTAAATTTTTTAAAAATTTTGGTAAAAATTTTAAATATTCTGAGATCGTTTTCAGGGTTTTTTGACGTAATATCATATATGACATTAGTCTTTTGTCGTGTATTAACTGATTTTTGAAGTTTTTCTAAAATTACCTCAGCATCGAGCAAAGGTAACCATGTATTATTTAAATTAACTGATATTAACGCAAAACAATTATCTATATTTAGTATATATGCACTTTCTTTAACTTTACGTTTTTAAGTATTTTAGCAAAGAAAAATTATCCAAAAGAACGTTAAATAAAAGAGAGTATAGCTTATATATTATTAAATAAAGATAACTGTGTAGCATTAATATTAGTTGATTTAAATAATACATGGTTACCTTTGCTTGATGCTCAGGTAATTTCAACAAATCTTAAACCAATTACCACACTACAGCTTTTTAATTTTTTTTTTATTAATAAATATACCACTTACAATAGATTAATGTCATATATGACATCACGTCAAAAATTCTGAAAACGATCGATTTCAGAATTTCTATAATTTTTACCAAAATTTAAAAAATATATATTTTAATTATTTATATTTTTATCTTGAATACAGTAGCAAGTCTGCCACCGTATTTAAACGTAGATAATTGTTTGGATTTTAAGGGCTTTTTCGGGAGTTTATTTTTTTCTGTTCCAACCGATCTGCTAGTGCAGAGTCAGTCTCTATACCACTGGACCGGGACCGAAGCGGTCACATTGTTTTTCTTTGGCGTGTACCCAATGAGGACTTTTTAACAAATAAATAATAATTCACAAGTGACTAATAAAAAAAAATGTATTAACAGCAATCCAGTGTGATCCTGGTCCTTGTTTTTAGCAGATAACTTTTTATCCCGGGTTTGACTGATGCGAGATATAATTTAAATCTTAGCTTATGCTCAAAAGTTAATAAGATTTTTTGCTTTAAACTTGAAAGTGGTATTATATAAAAGTTTAAGCAACTTTTCTTTTTACTGGATTGCCAGATTAGCTCTTTAAAATTCTCTTTCAAATTTGTTTTAATAACCAAACATTGTCAGGATTTGGTATCATTTTTTCCGCCACAATAACACTATTTTTACGTACCCCTAAACAACTTATCGCGTACCCCTAGGGGTACTTGTTACCCCTGTTGGGAATCACTGTAATAGAACAATTCGCAAAAATTAGTGCGTGTGATGACGAATCTGACAGATTGGACTAGAAGTCTTAAGAAATCGATGCACATACATTAGTGTGTATCATAAAGAAATTTATTGGCTGAGCACAAAGACGCTTTTCTATTAGATTAATTAGGTACACTTTTCTGCATTCGAATTTTTTGTCGCCTCCTGATTTTTTTTGGTTTTTTGTATCCCCTGTAATGTGTTAAAATTTTAACTCGATTTTTATCTATCACTCATAAGTTTTAATAAAAGAAAAGAAAAATATAAATTATGAAAAACACAAATCGGAAGGAGTCTAGTAAATTTTCAGAAATTCTCTTTTTACAAAATATAATTCGTTTTGTGTGTAAGTGTAAGACAATCACATAAATTAGTTTGTTATCTGTTTTCGCTTGTATTTAAACAAATCAGTTTTACGTTTAGAAGTCCAACAGTAATCAGCTAACATGTTCGGTAAACATTTTCCAGTATACCGCTTTTTCATTTGAGCAATTTGCTGGTGAAGTGTTCGCCGTGTTCGCCTTAAACAGCAATTAAATTTTCTGGGAAAAATTCCAATTGGGAACGAAGAAAATGCAGCTTAAGTGACATGTTGCAACCTAACGCTATACACTATACTATATACACTTTTCAAGGCAGTCCCCGCCCTATTTTGTTTTTGGCAGTGCAGTTCTAAAATTGCTTTTTTTTTAAGAAGGTTCCATGTTTGCGGCCCAATGAAAATTTATTCTTTAAGCTTTGCTCAACCTTATTACACTCGCGAATTTGCGTCTCAAATAAAGAATGATTAAAATAAATTAGATAAAAGTGTTGCTCTGTTTATTTTAAAACAACTTTCATCTCTTCAATTGCAATAAGCTTCACTTAATAATACATTTACTATATAATAAATAAAAAAATAAAACGCTTATAGTTCCAAACTATAATCAAATTAAATTTTAATTGATATTTTTTGTTCAAGCTTACGCAAGAAATTAAGTACTATAGTAGACCGATCAAAAATGGAAGTCTCATATCACGTAAAATAACAATTCCATAGAAGGCCGTGGATTTTAAGGCAACCAACCTTGTCCAAGGTTTTCTCGATTGTTTTTTGCCGTTCTTTTTATCTTTTTACGGCTTCCTAGATATATGATATTGTTTCTTTAAACATAACATGTTAAACTTAATACCATATATTTTTAACTATTTTAAAATAATACAGTCATGTGCTTTTCTACATTTCCTTTAGATATTTTTGTAAACAGTCTGACAAGCCTAGATGTGTACCTAAGAGCCGTTTAACACGTACGAGAATACCGAAAATCGTTATAACACATACTGTGGGTGTCTTCAGTGAGGTAAGGGGCAGTTTAACACGGGGCTTAAATATTTGGAGATTTGGAGGACAAGGAAACTTCTGCGGTCAGTAGGTTCCACGGTCTGGACACTCTAAGGATGACGAAACGAACAAAATGGGCAGTTCTGAGCCTCTCAAGCTGGACTGTAAAAGGATGCATAAGAGACGCACCACGCGTTGCTCTGCTGCAAGCTACCAGAGGAGAAATTATGTTGACCAACCCCTCGGAGCAAAAGTCGTGAAAATACCAGAGTGACAGAACCCCAACAGCTCGTCGGCCTAAATAAAATTGCATGCACGGAAACTTGCAGCAAGAAAAAAATACTCAAGAAAACTGTCAAACCATTTAAACACTGATGAAGATGGTATCTCCATTTTATACCGCCTCTTTCCCACACTAGGCATTTAAACCTTTAATACCATACATCTACTATCATTATTTAATTTTATAAAGAAAAATACCTGATGATATTGTACAACAGCCAAAATCTTGCCAAACTTACACCCTTAATTCCCAAGACTGAAAGCAATAAATGACTCACCCTGTGTCCCTTTCATATAGTGGTGATGTAATAACATTCTCCCTCAATGAAGTAGGGTAAACATGCGACAGTGAAAAATTAGGGCAGGTATAATGCGTATAAATATAAAAGCAGGTTTTTATTTAAATGATAAAAGTAAGGCCAAGTAAAGTTTAATAGAATTTTTACTTATAATCTCGGACTGAGAAAAAATATCTGGAATTTCAATTCAGGCTGGCGGGAAATTCGGTGTAAAAATTTTACGCCCGCTAGAAATAAGGGGAAAATATTATGTAATAAGAATGACAAATGTAACAAGTTTCTTGTAGTTAATCCCTTGGCAAGATTTTAACTTATTAAACTTATAGCTAGGGAGGGTGATTTCCAAAAAAATTGGTTGTTGTCATAGCAAAATGTCAAAACATTTTGAAAATTATTTTAAGCCGGAGGCGAGCGCTAATTTATTAAAGTATTTAAAAATGTCCTGTTACTGATTAAAATATAAGGAATATTCGGTAAGAAAATGTCGTACGATAAATTTAATATGACATTGTTATATATATTTTTTTCATTATAAATAACAACAGTGAATATTATCGTAGTTACACATGAATAATAACAAAAAGCAAGGTGTCACCTTTATGATCTTGTCACATGTTCAATACAGTTAAAATAGCTAATAAAATTTCAACAATATGTCCATTTTGGAAATGGCACTCAAAATGTTATTAGGAAAAAAGTTTACCATTTTAACTAACGATAATACTAAAAAATCCAATGCAAGTACCTAGAAACAGTTTAGTATATTATATTAAACTCCCACCTCGTTATTTTGACATTTTAAATGTTAAAATATTTCCAGTGTCATATTGACAGAAGTTTGGGAATAATTTTTATGTTGCCATAGTAACGATACAATATAAATGTTGGTACTAAAGTAGTTTACTGTTATTACTTACCGCCCTAAGCTCCCTCTGGGAAAATATCCTTTTCAACTGGTCTCGAACCGGAACCATCAAAATGAGGAAAAATGGAAATGCTAGCGATGCTTTTGTCGACTTCACTATCCACAGAACTATAGGCACATCATCTGAACGAAGGTGAATATGTGCATTTTGGCAGTACGAACCTACAAAAAATATATTAATTGGTTTTAATATAACATATTTTTGCATAAATTATAAAAATTAAAGATGGTTTGCGAATGTATACAGAACGCTTTAAATTAAATGTTAAGCTTTTCTACGTTAACTAAAATTCGTATTTTAAAAAATGTGGAAGAAAAATAGTTCTTAGTCCAGATACGTTTCTTTTATGAGTTTCCTGAATATGTAAAGGTGGTTTTGTGAATCTATAGCACAACTAGTTTTACAACCAATAATTATAAATATTAATAAAATATTTTTTACATTTTTTCTAGTTTTCCTCATGCATTTTTCTATATCATTTCTTTTGAAAGACTTTGAGTTAACAGGCTGGTAGTACTCAGTTCTCCTTTTGAGGAAAGCAATGACCTGGACCTATGCGTAAATCGACGTTTTTCTTTAAGAAAATTGAGAAAAAATCACTTTTGCATTGCATTGATTATTTACCTTTTTGCCACACCATGTCAAAAACCGGTTGTATATTTTCTTTCCGGTACGTAATAAGGCATTAGGCACAAAAAGCCCAAGAGGCTGCGCTGCCTCCGGTAGTAAATCAAGACGGCTCCCAGGAAAGAAGAAGAAGAAAAATGAGGCATTTTTATGTCTAAAGGAAAACTTTCGGAATCGCTCATCGTAATTTTTAAAAGCTTTTCTGTGCGAAAAGTACTCGCGTTTACTTGACAGGACGAACTGATTTTTTAGACAAAAATGCCTATGCTTGATAAACAACGTTTGTAAAAATGTGACAAATGTTATAGTTAAAGGTGTTTAAGGTTAACTAATAAACAAAAATTAAAACCATATTTTTTTATTTTTCGATTGTGGATAAAACGTTGTGCAATGTGGATAAAAACATGTGCATTTAAACATGATGATCATAATCTCTCTTTTTATGTTAACTATTATACGTTTATTGTTCTTTTTAATTAGTCAAGTTGCCAATTATCGAGAACTAATTTGGATCACCCTGTAAAATGCCGCCAATCCTTCGGCGCGAGTGTTAAACAGAGCCCTAAAAAACGGCGGCTGTGGTTTTAGCTAAGTGTGTCATGTCAAGTTTTTATGAGTGACACGCGATGGTTTACAATAAAAAACATAATAAAGTTATGGTAATAAAAGATTGGGGGCAATAGGGAAAAAAAGCAAATTACCAATGTAAAGATTTTTTTTTACATATAGTGATGCCTTCGAGATGAGAGATTCTCGTCTCTCGTCTCGACTAGAGAAGAGATTTTTCTTTTGTTCAAAGGTTCGAGACAAGACTAGATAACGCCCGTCTCTTACCGAGAATCTCTTGACAAGAGATTTTGAAACAAAAAAATATGAGTTTATACCTTGTGGTCAGTTGTGGTTAGTTGTGGTTAGTTGAGGTTAGTTGTGGTCAGTGAACCGAAAATTTGGTAATTTTGCAATTACATTTAATTGAATAATTTAAGATTTGCTTATTAAAATTTTTGAAACTTAGCACGAGGGTTTGTCAGATTGGTCTCTTCAAAAAGTTATCTTACATTTTTTCTGTAACATGTACAGGGGAGCCAATAATTAACCCCCTTAAAATTTACATGGGATTTCCTATGTTCCGCTCGGCGACGCACCACCCGGTATAAAAGCAAGATTATAAAATAAAATTAAAACTATAGTAAGGATTAGATTTAAAAGTATATCAAATAAGTAAATATATACTGGGGGCTTTAATATTGCACTTTTTGGAGAGATCAAGGAAACATGTTATTACAAACAAAAATTGTTAAGCGCAAAGTTTCTTCTTGTTCTATAAATAGATTTCCTTAACAAGATAAGTCAAGAAAATGTGGCAAGCTAAACAAAAACTTACACACTTGTTGCCTTAAAACTTTTTTTGCGAAACAATATTATGGTCACAAGGTCTTTTATTTAACAAAACGTCGATAAAAATATACGACTATAATTTAGGTATATTATAGTATAGTAGTATAAGTAGTATTGTATGTTCAATATTATTATGTTTTTATTCGATATTTATCTGTTGGTGGCAAAGAAACCTTTATTTTAAAATTATAAATTAAGTAAAGATGCTGATAAAAGACTGACCATTAGAGCCATAGTAGAGGCTTTTTTATGACTAATTGCAGGTAATGATTGAATAAAACGACACCACCGCCATTTAAAGTAACCACCAAACCATAATCGTTTTGTTTTTAGAGATATCGAAATAAAATTTAAAGTATTTATATAAGACCGAGTATAAGACATAAAACTGTATTGTTGGGAAGTAACAATATTATTATTAATCTTCCGGTTTAAGCAAAAATGACTTAAACCTTGTATTTTCAAATAAAAACACCCGATATGTTTTTACTCTAGGTGACATTTTAACAAGATAATTTTTTACTTTTTACTATTATTATTAAATTTTATTCTTGAGCTAGACCGGAAGTTAAATAAATTATAGTCACTTGACAAAAAGACATTTTTTGATATAAATAAAAGGTGGTAGCATTGGTGTAGCTAGGATTTAGGTTTTTGAGGGGGGCTGCCCATTAAAAACCATATTATTACAAAAAAAAAATAAGAGAAAATAAATAGTGAACGACAAATCTATAAACGTAAGTGTAACAGCTAAGCTATATAAACTTCAGCACTGAATAAAAACAAAAAAAGCTCCTATTTGAGAAAGAAAATGATACATAAATTTAAAACAAAAAT
This sequence comes from Listronotus oregonensis, assembly GCA_019359885.1. Lineage (NCBI taxonomy): Eukaryota > Metazoa > Arthropoda > Insecta > Coleoptera > Curculionidae > Listronotus > Listronotus oregonensis. The sequence goes on from JAHBCN010000327.1 coordinate 27,487, forward strand.
GACGCCTTTGAGGAGGGGCTGCAGCCAGGCAGCCTCCCCCCTCTGAATCCGTCTATGGGTGATAGTAAAGACTTTTATTATAAAACTGTTTTTTTTTCTGTGGATAAAAGATTTGTATTGTTACGATATAAAAGATGATTAATCCTGAGATGTAAAATTCCCCCTACTAGAGGTAGAGCGAAGTTTATAATTTAGGGTAAAAGAAAACCATTTTGGTTTAAATTTGGATTTGCCATAGTAATTTTAATTTAAAACTGCTCTCCAGTAACTGTAAAATTAGAAAAAGTCGACTTAACAAGTTATAGCTTCCACCTACAGTTTTAATGTTCATATTCTAAAGTATTTAAAGTTATTTAAAAAATATCAAACATAGATTGTACTTTTTTGTTAAAGTATAGTATACATCAAAAAAAATAAAAATATGACATCTCGCGATTTCGCGAACAATTTTTTATTTATACTTTAATATTTGTAAAAAAAAAGTTTCTTTAGATGAATGCACGTCTTTTTTTATTGGCAACCTTTATAGATTAAAAGACTGGTTTAATATTTTTGTGCACCATTTACCCAGAATTTACCCAATAAAGGCAGCCTTGCTAAGGGTGAGGCATTGCGAACAAACGTGCAAGAGAGAAAGAAGAATAGCAGTATAGCCTTTCTCGCTTGCTCGCTGATTGGTGGGCGGGGTATATACTCCTTCCCGCCGACCAATCAGGCACGTGGAGCCAAAGAGAAAGGTAATACCTACTGCTATTATTCTTTCTCTATCGCACACTTGTGCGCACAGGCAAGTGGCAAGGCTGTCTCCAGTAGGTACATGCTCGAAGGCAGTGGCGTATCTTTGAGGGGAGGGGAGGCATTTTTTGAAACACTTTAAATACTTTCGGGTAATAAACTTCCTTTATAATCACATAATAATTCTGGAAAGTTTTAGGAACGCTACTCAAAGCGTACAGTGTTCACACTTGCGTGATTCTTTTAGAAACCGTCAAAAAAGGCATCTATTATTTTTAACACCTTTTTGCGATTACTTGGACGGGATACATTAAGTTTTAGTAACATGAGAAGCTTTCTTTATTGCCACCAGTGGTGTTTATTAGAAGATGCCGGAGTAGGAGACCCTCCCACTTTTCGAAACAACTTTTGGGTAATAACCTAATTTTTTACCCATATAATTTAAGGTAATTTTTACATTAAGCAGTTACGCCCCCCCTACTTTTTATAGTCAATACACGCCACTGCTGCTCCAAAGTTACGACAGTGGATAGGAGAATAAATAAATTACTACTGGTTTATGAATCATTTTACGATTAACAGATTTCTCGAATCCTTGCAAAACCAATATGATTTTTTAATCGGCGTGATTTTACGCTATAAACGATATTTTCTGCGAAATATTTTTCTCACGCTTAGCATAGTAACTGCAAGGTACATTTGGTGTGACTAACAACAATTTTAAACAATGAGAAAACTTTTAACATAACGACGTAATAACTTCTGTGCCATTTTTTGTTGTGTTCGCACTGCAAATGCCAAGTGGCTGGGCTGCTTCTAGTAGTTATATTCTCGCAGAGTGCCACATAAATTATATCAATAGTTGTATTAGACACAAATTAATGTACTATTACCAAAAATCCAATAAAAATTTTCATTAAAATTTTGAGCATAATTTTCGCTACAATTTTTACCAGAATTCTCCTACAGAGATATTAGGTTGGTTTTTTAATAAACTCAATTGGATTGGTCAGTTTAAAAAAATGCCAGTTTACCCAATTACAACTTTTTTAAATCCCAAAGGCATTGAGGAATTGTATTGTAAATATTAATAATCATAGATATACCTACAAAATGTTTATAGTTGAAATATGTTAATTTATTGCAATGCAAAGATGTGTAAAAGCAAATCATTAGTCATTTATTTATACCCACATATGGCAAATTATTATATAAGAGACCGGTTATATCCATAAAACATTTTTTTCCGTTGAGAATGATTCAAATCTTAAATTTTAAAACTAGTTCACAATTGGCCAGCCAAATAGCAGATATCCCCGAATACTACTGGAAACATAATGGTATAATTATTGTTCAAAACCATGTCAATTATGTCTTTATGAAATAACTAGAACCTAAGATTTTAAACTATCTACTTAGTTTAAAATGAGAAGCCACAAAAGGCATCGAGTATTGATTGGTAAGGTACCTGAGCAGGTGCAAATAGAAACCTATGCATAATTTCTTTTACCTCGCATCCAACAACCCATAGAATTTAAATGTAAGTGTGAAAAAGTCAAAACATTACATTAAAGTACATTTAAAAATATTATTTTATTTTGCCCCATCTGGCAACGTAGCATCTATTTCGCTGGAACCGCTTTACTTAGCTGGTCGATTGTTTTATTTTATCTTTCTCTTACGCACGAGTTTGTGGTTATAGTATGTCAGAAGGTTTAGAAATCAGAGCCGGAGTAAATAATAACGTAAATTATATTAAGATTATTAAAAGTGTGATAAAGAAAGATATGTTAATACGGACTGTTGTTATTATTCAAAATAAAAATAGCTGTTTCACGTATTAAAATTAAGGGGTTATTTTAATTGACAAGTTTTTAGCGCACTTATAAAACTAAGCATTAACCAAAGACTTATGTCGAAAAAGGACAAATGTAATCCTTAAAACTCGTTAGTAATATGACTCTTCTAAAAAAAACAAATTTACTTTCTTAACTTTTGAGCATATACCTATAGAGGCAGCCTTGCCGCTCGGTAATGCGAACAAGCGTGCGAAAGAGAAAGGTTATACTTTGATTTCTCTTTTTTTCTCGCACGATTTATCCCACTGCCGAGCAGCAAGGCTGCCTATATATGCTCAAAGTTCTTAACAATTCAGTAAAAGAAGAATCATCCTTTTTAACCTCACTGATAAAAATTAATTATTTTCTTTACAATTCACCAAGAGGTATTATTTTCGCTTGCAGAAAATCTTGCATAAAATTTTTAGGAGAGATCATTTCTGTTGTTTAGGGCTACAGCCCGATTTTTCTCCTACTTTTGCAGTTTTTATTCTTGGAGATTTTTTCCCATGAATGGAATACGTCTTTGTTTTTTGTCCTTGAAGATTTGTCCCTATGAACGAAACACTTCTTTGCATTTTTGCTTTTTTTAAGATTTGGCGGTTCTAATACAGTTGGTTGCACTGATGAAATTTCAGGTAAGGAATACGATCTTTCGCTTTTATTTTTATATATACTAGTATATACTATTATACAGATTGATTCATGAATACTTTGGGTCTACGGTTTATTGGAAACGTACGAATAAAAACATTTTGTTGTGTATCAAAGCAGGACAGACAATCTCAATGTTGTCGGTCAAGCAAGGGGGTGTGTTCTTTGCAATGCGACGTTTGTAAAACGGCCGTCGCCTACCCTTCCAAACCAATTAAATTAAAAGTTGCACATGGCGCAAAAAAAATAGAAAAATTAAAATTATAAAAGTATCTAAGTATACCATTTTTTTTTTTTTTTGAAAACATGCAATTTTTGTTATGAATAAATGTATTTTTATAATGAAAAATAATTAAGAATAAAATAGTTAACTCTAAAACCAGCTGTCTTGATGAATTGATATTAAAAAAAAAACGTAATTTTTAGCCAATCTCTTCGTTTTTTTTTTTTTTGTTTTGACACATCCTTTTATTATACACCAACATTTCTTAAATTGATTTTAAAAACAAGTACGTTTTAAAGGATATATAACATCTGCTATCAACATAATATCTAAATTCTAAAAATTTAATTAAAAAAAATTTGCTCCGACCCTGTCTAGCCTTTCAAAAGGAGAAGGGTGCCTCTCCGACCTAAACGCCATCTGCCTCCGGTCAACAAACTACTCACACCGATCGAGAAACAAAACCAGATTGGAATCCCGAATGGTTGCCTTGTAAAACTGACCTCCATTACCCCAGTCGATATTTCGCCAATTTAACATAAACATCATCGAAAATGTGCTTTTAGTGGTCTATTATTGTGCAAGGAATTGGTTTTAATAGAAAGTAGTGCCTAAAAAGTGGTTTTCTGGTGGAAAAAAGGACTTTTCACCGGGCGTGGCCGCCTGAGATAAACAAAAATTAGTCATCAAAGTGGCGTCGCCGGTTTGACAGTTGAATAAGAAACATTCGAATTATAATGTCAACAGTGTAGCCGCGTTTACCTTTGTTGTTGTGCCGCCTCTTTAACGGTGTAAATTTTAAAAATGAGTGCTAACAACGTTAACGCAACGGTTCCCACTACTCAAGCGACGGCAACGATCAAAAGTCGTCCAAATATCATGCCTAGCAGTTACATGTACACCTCCAGCAGTGCTCTTTTGAATCGTAATACTGAAAACAAACCTACACCCCCGCCTACATTGCCGAAGTACACTTCCAGCTTTAACGCGGGCAGCGGGTTAAATAGGGACAGAGACAAGGATTCAATAGGGGGCTCCTACAGACTTTCGAGCCTTGATAGACTAGCAATGAGGCAGAAATTTATGGAAAACCAGAGCCCCACAAATGGTGCACCCCCAACACAAACAAATGGGGATGCAAGTGTAGCAAGTCTGCAGAACAAAAGAGAAATGTTTTTCTCTGGAGCAGGTAGGCTATGGTTTATTATTTTATTTGTAAATTTATTAATAGGATTAGGGAATGGTTGTCAGGAGTGCAAGTGTATATCAAATAATATTAGTGCACCAATTTTAATTTTAAAACAGCTCTATTGTCAGTTGCTTTTAAAGTAGTATCTAAAAGACATTTCCTGGACTGACATAAACCATATTATTGTTAATACAAGCTGTTGTTTAGTTGTTATTTTTAATTTCAGCTACACCTGAACAAAACAACAAAGACTCAAACAGACTTAACAAGACTCCAAGCATCGAAAAACCAGCAGTTCCAGAAAAAAAAGAAACCAGTATAGATGTGCCACCCAAAGAAACCAAAGAAGACTCCAGCAAAGAATCTAGTCCAGAAATAGTGAAAGAACGACCTAGGATAAAAGAATTGGATGGCTATGTTGGTTTTGCTAATTTGCCCAACCAGGTATACAGAAAAGCTGTCAAGAAAGGCTTTGAATTCACATTAATGGTAGTTGGAGAATCAGGTCTAGGAAAAAGCACTCTTATAAATTCCATGTTTCTGACTGAAATTTACAATTCAACTGACTATCCAGGTCCTACACAGCGTTTAAAAAAAACTGTGGCAGTAGAAACAACCCGGGTAATGTTAAAAGAAAATGGTGTCAATCTTTTATTGACAATGGTTGATACCCCGGGATTTGGAGATGCTGTGGATAATAGCAATTGCTGGGCGCCTATAATTGAGTATATAGAGAACAAATATGAAGATTACTTAAACTCTGAAGCAAGGGTTACCAGAAAAATTTCCCCAGATAAACGTGTGCATTGTTGCCTTTACTTTATTCAACCTTCTGGACATGGCTTGAAATCTCTGGACATCGAATTCATGAAACGACTTTGTGACAAAGTGAATATTATTCCTGTAATAGCCAAAGCAGATACCCTAACCTCAGAAGAGTGTGCATTATTTAAAAAACAAATTATGAATGAAATTGCCCAACACAAAATAAAAATATACGAGTTTCCAGAAACATCTGAGGAGGATGAGGAGCACAAATTAAATAAATCACTGAAAGAAAGAGTTCCTTTTGCTGTTGTGGGATCAAATGTTGTGATTGAACAAGATGGTAAGGCTAAATAATAATCTACTTTATTCTTTTAACAGTTAATCAATGTATAAAAATTTAAATTTATATAATAATTGTTATTTTAGGTAAAAAATTCCGTGGAAGAAAATACCCATGGGGTATTGCTGAAGTAGAAAACTTGGAACATTGTGACTTTTTGGCACTGCGTAATATGGTTATCCGCACACACCTTCAAGACTTAAAAGATGTTACAAATAATGTGCACTATGAAAATTACAGATGTAGAAAACTAGCTGGATTAGGTGCTGACGGTAAACCATCCAGAATTTCCAATAAAAATCCTTTGGCTCAGATGGATGAGGAAAAGAGGGAACATGATGCAAAAATGAAGAAAATGGAAACTGAAATGGAGCAAGTAGGTTTATATTGCATTTTTTTTTCTTAATTTTAAACCCAAATGGTCTTAGTGGTTTTTACTTTTGTGTCCTGTAGCCTTTTATAATTCAATATTATTTTTTTTTAGGTATTTGAAATGAAAGTTCGTGAAAAGAAGCAAAAACTAAAAGATTCCGAAGCAGAGCTGACCAGAAGGCATGAGGCAACTAAAAAACAGCTTGAACAACAAGCAAAAGAACTGGAAGAAAAGAGACGGCAATTTGAGCTAGAGAAAGAAGCTTGGGAAAAAGAAAACCAAGTAACAATTGCAGATTTACGAAGAAGAAGCTTAGAGGGCTCGAGGGAAACTGTAGATGGTAAAAAAGAAAAGAAGAAGAAAGGATTGTTTTAAAAAATAGTGAAAGTAATTGAATTAAATGGAGAAGTGTTTATGAGTGTTTCAGTGATAAATATAAAATTGTGCCACTTCTTTCTGAAATGTATATGTATTAATTATAAAAGAATCAGTAGAAACTTTTGAAATGGTGTTGACAGTGCAGCAAATCTTCCTGTTCCTTTTAGGTGAATAGACAGGATGTATAAATTGATTCTTGCTATGTGTAATTTATTAAGTGGATAAAAATATAGGCTCTTATGAAATTTGAAAAAGTACATAAGTTGGTTTGCAAAGCACATCTTATGTTCTTTTTAAAATGTCTGTGACAACAGAATTAAGTGGAGTGGGTGAAATTGAGAACTAAGTTTGATATTTAAAAAAAACTTATAAATTATTTTAAAAAATTTGGAAATTCAATAGATAGGTATTAAAACAAACTATTTTATTGTTTTACTTTGTAATTTTTTTTACATATAAATTTTCAGATGCATTGATAAGTGTTTCTTATTGCAACATAGGTTTTATTAAAAAAATATTTAATCTTATCTAGAGTGTTATAAAAAGGATAAAACTTAAATTAAAAAGGATTTTTTTTTTATTACTGGTTACAAAAAAGAAACTTTTTTTGTAACCAGTCGTGCATAAAACGGCAAAATTTTCAAGTAAAAATTTAAGAATTTACATTTTTAAGACATTAGAAAAACATAAATAAATAGGTTAATTTTTTTTTGTAGAAAATATAAGTGGAACATTAGACAAAACCATGTTTTTTAGCAACTATATTTAGGGTGATCATATTCTCTAAATTTATTTCACTCTTCTTAATTCTAGTCCCAAACTATATTTAGCTATTAGTCCCTAAGAATTTTATATAACAAATGTATTTTACAAAAAAAAAATACATAAAGACTACCTATATATTATAATATATTATAGTTACTCTCTCGAAAAAGGCTGTTGTTTTTTTATAAATTGAAAAGTGAAATTTTATTTCTAAGATTTAGAAAATATTTAGGGATATTTATAAAAGCTTCAATTTTGTGGCATAAAGTTAAATTTGAGTTGGGTCTTTTTTTTAAATAAATAGTAGATCTAACTAAAGTGGTTAAAAATTGATAAAAGGCATCAAAATAGCTCTAAAAATTAATTTAAAAAGTGAAATATCGATCCCATTCCTATAACTTCTTTTTGTCTTTAAAATTTTAAGTCCCAGAATATTAGTCTTTTTTTTAAGTAAAATTGTTTTTCTCATAAAAATCTATATTATATATATATAGGCTGATTTAAATAAAAAAAGCAAAGATTCTTCACCACTGAAAAGATCTTAAAAATATATATTTTTCTCAGTATCGTATATACATTAGGTAGTAGTAAAAAAAATATATTAGAGTATAACAATCATTGAAAAGATTTTTTTAAAACAAAGATAGCCAATATTTTTTAATTAAGGACTGTATTCTTTTTTTAAGCAGTTTTTATGAGATTGACATTTTAAAAATCAAATTGGAGTTAGGCTAGAAGTGTCAGTAAACTTACACAAAAAGTATAAATTGATTTTAAATTTTTGGATTAAAACCATTCTTTAGGTTTAACTAGAAGAAAAATCACTCATTGGTTTTTCACCACAACTTAGACTTTTAAGGTTAATAATATGCAATTAATTTGTTTTTATTATTACAATATAGTTAAGAGTATAAAAAATATATATCTCACTGGAATATAAATTTTTAAACCATAATGTCTCGAACACTATGGGGTTATAATACATAATTAAAATTTAACTTTCTTTTATCTACGCCTGTTTTATTTTAAAAAGTTTTGAATAAGTGGTTTTGGACTTTAGGTTAAAGTAATAATAAAAAATACAGTACTATTATTTGACTTAATAAATATAATAACTCAGACTCCATGTTCCTTTTAAATTTTTGACCATTTTACTTAGTTTCAAAGTAAAGAAAAAATATAAATCAGAAATTATATAGTACCTAAATGTGATTAGTATACTATTATTTATAGAAATTTAATGAACAATTCCAATTAAAAAAAACTGCCATAAATGACCTAATGTAGTATTTTTAGCAAAAATACACCAAGTAGCTGTAACATCAATCCTGCTAGCTGTTTCCTTCCAGTATCGCTTAAATAAAAGGATGTGTAGAACAAAATGTATTGAGTAAAAATAAAATTATGTAATTTAAAAATATACCTATCATATTATACTGATAATTCCTGGAATAAATCCTTGTAAGCATGTATCTTTCCTGAATGTAACTGATATAAAAAATGTATAAAACCGTTAAGTTTGCATTTATTAGAAGTGATATCATAAAAGTAAATTGAGTAAAGAGAATTAGTAAATTAGGGTGAAAATGATATAATTGGTTTAAAATTACTAAACCCTACAATTTTTCAAAGATTATTGATAAAATTCCCTTTCACTTTGATACAAATAAAAACTTTGATCAAGTTTAACATTCAATAAGCAACCTTTCTATTTTTAAACAAACTTTTTTTATTGCCCCTTGATCGTTTTAAAATTACTTTTGCTGTATTGAACAATAAATTAATATTGTAAAAATCTTCTATATTGTGGTGGCCGATTTATGTATCACTATATCTTCGTACTCGCCAGATGGGACCACCTTGGTCCTGATCCTAATGGTTAAATTCTGTGTGTACACAGAATCGATTGACACTTACGATCTTGCCGATCGCCTGATACAAACTCAAGAAAAAATCCTTTAACAATTTAAAACCCCATCAATGTTTTATTCTTAGGTCTACGATCGTTAAGATAAAATTAATCTAAAAAAATTAATTACAATTAAACTTAAATAATAGGTTAAATATTTTTTTGTGTAATAAATGACACATTAACCTGTTTTTTTGTTTTTGTTTCATTGTATGGTTTTGTGTTTGTTATTTGAGATCTGGCGAGTACCCAAGTAAGATTTTTTCATAACAATATTATTTGACTTTTAAATGTAGTGTATTTAGTTTTTATTAAAATTTTAACTTTTTTAAAGATTTAAATTATTTTAAAAAATTATATACAGGGTAAAACAAATTCAATGCCCACCATTTGGGGACAGGAAAAGATAAATTGTGGCTAAGTTACGCATTTGATTGCTTAATTATTTCAATTTACTTTAGAAATACCTAATATTCTCGGAGTTAACCGCAAAAAAAAAAGAAATTTTACGTTTTTGCTTTATTATTTTTTCTGGCTTGATCTTGACTCCATATTTTCTCTTAACAAAAATTTTTGAAAAATTAAGGGGCTTTAATCTTAGTAAAATACTCCTTTTATATCATTTAAGCTAATTTTGGAAATTGGAAAACTTTATGAAACAAATTTTTAGTGGTTAAAATGAGACAAACTTTATATTAGAAAATTTAGTCTGTATCTCCTCAAAAAATTGCTTAATTTTTCATTTTTGTGCCATTTATGATGTCTTACTGGGTGTGCAAAAAATGGACTGAATCGATTTTAAAATTGATCGAAACTTTTACTATTTTCCGATTTTGATCTTAAGTAAAAGCATTCCGTATATTTTCGTTCACCCAGTTTTACAGTGTATGTCAAAAAGTCTGCATTATATGTTTTTTTAATTTTAATACTAAATTGGTATCAGGCTTTTTAAAATACCGTTTGCTTTTTGTTAAACATGTGTTTTAGAAGCAAGTTAACAGTGTTAATTAAAAAAAAGAGTATATGGTGCCGATTTTTCTACACACGCTGTATTCATTACTTTGCGAAATTCGATTGTAAGCTATAGTGTATGTATAGAATTAAACCAGATTTTAAATATATTTATTTTTAATTTCTGTAGAATGGTGTTTTGATTATTTCTTAATGAATCAGCTAAAATTTCCTAGTATTGTTTAAGAATAATTAACTTAATTTATCAACATGTTGCAATGTCACATTTTTTAAGGCTGGATCATAGATTGCGTCAAAAAAGTAAAATATTTCTAGCTCGATAGTATATTACGGTGTTAAGACAGTTTGATACATTTCTAGCCCAAAATAGTTCTTGCAGCTTTCGTACTATTTTGTTTTGTACTTCAGTGACTTTTAGGGTACCAACCTTAAAATATTTTGATAGTACAGGGTCTTTGATTATATTTACGTGGCTTCTGGGGCCTATATTTTTGAAAACAGAAAAAAATGTTTTATATCAAAATCAAAATAAAAAAATGGAAAAATATGACGACTTTAACTATTTTAAATGAAACACTCTGTATATTATGCGCTACAACGAAAGATTTTTTTTCTGATTTCAAATATATATACATTGATGATATTTGGATAAACCATTTTTGAGATATTTAAGGTAAAATTATTAATAAATTACAAAAAAGTTTCATATTACTTATCAAGAAAGCCATGGAAACAATAGAATTGTTATGTTGCTGAATTTGGTGAGGGTTTTCTCTGGACCCATACTGTTTATTTTTGTGATTAAAAATTCCTGCAAAAGTGAAGAAAGACTTGTCGGTAAGTAAATAGAATTTTGTTTAAAAACTTTGGATCCTGCTGCATAAACCTAGCTATTTCCAATGCATACTTAGGTCGGACGCATGTTTTGTTTAGAAAGGGTCTGAACGGACATAAATTTATAAGGATAAAATTTGTAAAATTTTAAGGTTAAATAAATTTTATAATCTGTTTTATTAGGTTCAAATGCCGCATCCGAGATTGATATTTCAGGATTTTCTAAAATTATTAAAAGTAGTTAATGCCAGTCCAATAGAAAAAGTATAATAATTATCCCAAAAAAACGAGGATTCCCAAACCTTGTTTTAATGTCGTGCTGCAGTCCTTTTCATCATTTTAAAGCTTTTTCGTTCAATAAACTTTCTTACTATGTATTTAATAGTATCTATAGATGGTACCCGTGGTTAAGGATATAATAAGTAATATTCTCTGCACTCCAGTCACATTATTATTGTTACCATAGAAAAGACGCATAATAGAGATTTTTTTGTTCTTTTGACAGCCCATCGACAAAAAAGCAATACAAACTACTTTTAATAGTTAAAATGATAAATTTCAACTTTTTACAATATCAATTCGTCAAATTTATTAAAACAATTTTATTGTTTTTAGAGCTTTCTTGATACTAATATGATTTTTTTTTCAATTTATTTATATTTTTTAAGGCTTAAATATCTCAAAAATGGTTCATCCAAATATCATCAATGTATATATATTTAATATTAGAAAAAGAAGATATGTTATTGTAGCGCATAACATACAGGGTGTTCCATTTAAAAAAGTTGAAATTGCCTATATTTTTCCATTTTTTTATTGCGATATTTTTTTACTGATAATTTCAAAAGATAATATGGAAAAAAGCCTACAACTTTTATATAAAACATTTTTTTCTGTCTTTAAAAATAAAGGCTCCAGAAGCCACGTAAAAATAAATCAAAGATCCTGTACACAACTTATTTTAAAAAGCATCGAGCATATACCTAGGCAGCCCTACCACTTGGCAGTGCGAACAAGCATGCGAGAGAAAGAAGAATAGATCTCTATCCTTTCTCCCTTGCTCGCTTGTTCTGATTGGTCGGCGGGGAAATTTATATACCGCGCTCTGCGTGCTGAATTATCAGCGGGGTATATACCCCTCCCAGCTGACCAATCAGAACAAGCGTGCGAGAGAAAGGCTAGAAATCTTTTTAAACTGTAAAAACAGCTTAAAATATTTTAAACTGTAACAACAGCTTAAAAGTTTTTAAACTGTAATAACAGCTTAAAATCTTTTAAACTGTAACAACAGCTTAAAAATTTCAAATAAAGTTTTATGCGAGAAAAATTGCACCAAGTAAAATTTCACACAAGAACTCTTTTAAACTGTAAAACCACCTTATGAAAATCAATAAAACTGAAAATAATATTCAGTGTTTAGATCCTTTTTGAGGATCGGAGTCCGAAAATAATATGTAAAATATTAGTGGGGGGCACTAGGATTCAAAAACATGTTTCACTATTTCAATTTTCTTCCGATGTTTTGGTACTTTAATTTTTGCCAGACCATTTTTTTTCAATTTTTGGGAATAAGTTTTAAATTACCCTGTATAGAAAAGTAATAATATTTGTTCCTATTTTTTTAGAGACAATAATTGACTAATGTCTTCATACGTATATTTTATTTATCGTACTGTTCAACGTTCGTATTCACCACCTACACTTTTTAAAATAAAAACAGTGACCTTATATAATTTAAAAAATGCAGTACATGTACGTATATATGTATTATTCACTTGAGTAACTTCTGGAGATCCGCCTACATGGCCTTTTTTAAAAGGAATATCTTGTTTATTTCTTCGAGTAAATTTAAATTACATAGGTTGGCATTAAGTGCATATGCTCGTTTAATAGTGTTTGTATTAAGAAATTACATGTATGCCTTTTTCGTCGGTTTGTTTAGAATATTTTTAACTAAAGTTTGTATTTTGTAGAATGTCTGGTAAATCACAGCAATCGAATATTTAAAGGAATAAAATCACAGAGCATTTTGAAAAAATATATCTATCGTTTTTAAAAACTATTTTAAAACCACGTTTTGGTAAAAAAAAATGAACAAAACACTGTTATTACCAGGGTCGGATTTAACCCTTTGCCGCCCATAGGCTAATATATTTTTGCTACCCTAATATGTCAATATTTTTTGGATATTAGAACAAAAAATTTAGCATTAAAAAATGTAAACTTTACTAGTACTTCCTAAAAAAAATTAATGAAAAAATTTAACAAAAGTAAATCATACACAAAATTAAATAGCAGTTCTTTAAAACAAACAAATTTCACAATATATGAATTAAAATGGTAAAACAAATAAGTCTTTTTTAAACTATGTATTATTTCATTATAGGCAAAACTCTATACATACTATCATTTTTCTTTAAACCTTTTTTTCTGCAAAATCATTAATTATATCATTAAAATTTACGATTACATTTTTTTAATAATTAATCCTAAATTTGCCGCCGTAGGCTTATAAGTATCAAACACAAATTAATTTACTACTATCAAAAATTCTATGAAAACTTTAAACATTTTAAAGGCAATTTTCACCATAAATTTAATCTTTAATTTTGGTATGTGTAAAACGGCCCTAAAAGTTTTATTTCAGCAAAAAAAGGTACAATTTAAAATAAATAAATAACTAAGTCCATCAAGTATTGAATATTTAGATATATTTTTTTACAGAATATATTATATATATATATATATATATATATATATATATATATATATATATATATATATATATATATATATATATATATATATATATATATATATATATATATACATTTAAATAGCGTATATTTATTATATTTGCAGACATGTACGCCTAAAATTTTTATTTAAAATTAAGTTGATTGCAATTTAAGGACACGCTTTTAATAACTTAATAAAACCAAGTTTTTTCACTACCGGTTTAACCGGAAGTAACCCTAAATTTTAAATTTTAAATAGCACCCTGTATATATTTTTAGCGTACCTGACCCGCCCTAAAATTCTCTTTATAACTATGTGTCACACTTGTCATTTCATTTCTAAATGGCTGCCAAAATCGATTTTTTTTTACCTTATAACAGATACATTATTTAAATTTCAAAAATTTTCAAAGAAAAAAGTTACGGGCTGTTACATGTCCGCTCTGTCACCCGGTCAATGATCGATATACAACATATATTTTTGACCCCACACCGAAAAGAGAATGAGACTTAATTGCACTCAGAGATCATGGTGGAATATTTCATTTATTTCGGGTTTATATGATAAAAAAAACTTTTAGTTAGAGGTAGATAACATATTGAAAAAATATGTCCAAAATTAGTGTATTCCTAATGGCTGCCGCGTTTACAAGGCCACTTAGTAGGTAGACAAATATAGACAAAAAAGGAAGTGCATAAAGATAAATTTGTATTGAATTTCTATATTATCAGGCAAATATTTTGTTAGATTACAGAATCCAACGGCGCGGCGGTAAGAGAACAAATATATTTTGCAGTATGTTTTTTTCTTTTCTTCCATTACACATTACATATTTAAATATAAATTGTGATTATAATCTTTAAAGAAAAAGTTTATTGGACTGCTTAGGTAACTTAAATGTAGTACTTTGAGTTGTATTGGTCGTCAAACAAATTAGAAGTTTTTTAATGCTTCTCTTTTTAATACAAAACACATTATTCAGCAATAGACAATTCCGGATTTTTTAAATATTTAAAAAAAAGTTAATCGAAAAATTGACATTTTTGATTTTTTTATTTATTCTATTTTTGATGAACTTTAAGAATAAAAATATTTGACAAATCAAAAAAATAATCATGTTGATTTTACATCCCAAAAAAGTGGAGCTACATCTAAACAATTACCTTTATTTGGAAAAATATTAAAATAAATTTTTTGGAATAATATGCTTTTATATGGGCAGTCTACCACTGGCGCTGTTTACTGACTCTTCGAAGACAAGTCTAAAGACAGTGCTATTATTTAATAGAAACTAACAACCATATATCTGTACCGGTCTAAAAGTTGCTGCGCTATTAACAGGAATAGAAAGTACATGCAGACTTATCATGAGAACATGGCTGCACCCCACCTGTAATTTGTATTCAATTTCTATGTTTTTATTTAACGGAACCACTTATTTTATTTAAAATCTTTCTTTGCGATTCATATAATGCGATAAACCTCATATCATAACTGCAAATACAGACACCATTATGTGTAATGTTCACCACAAAAAAAAAGGAAGTACCACAAGATAAAATACATTTTTATTTGATTTCTGAATAATCGGGCAAATATTTTGTAAGAGATAACAGAATCCAAATACCGATTAGGATAACACAAATATTTCGCACTTTGTTTTCCTATCTTTGGTTCGGTAAATAAAAGGTTTTAGCGGAGGCGTGTTCTGTCATTAAATTGTAATTGTGATAAGAAAATGGGGGTGGCAAAAACAAATCAGTTTTAAAAACCAGTTATTTTAAAATGATACAAAAATCTTATTAACAATATTGCGTATTCTTAAGAATTTTTTAATTATCAGCAAGTTGACTGATTTTTTTAAGTATTATTTTCTTAGTACAGAGTAATAGTAATAATAGTAATCCAACGAGGACTAAATAGGGCCATATTGTGACTTTCCTTATATTAAAAAAATGTGAAATAGCCATCTGTGTGTTTTTTGGAAAATTTGAAAAAATGCTTAAGAAAATATAGTCTACGATCCGAATTACGGACTACGGACGACCTTCACCATCTGCCAACCGGATAAAAACTAATTTTTATCTAATATAGTACGTAAAACAAATGTATTGCGAATGGATTTCCTGAAAAATTATGTTTAATTAATTTTTTTCCATAATTTTTAATACTTCCTGTACCATGCAAATCTTATTTTTTTTATTCTACATGACAGTACTAGTATACCACTATTTTTTTTAATATTATAATTATAACCTTTGGAAAATTTTAAAAGAAATTATCGAAATTTTTATTTATGAAATTAAAGAAAAAACAATTTTGTGGTATATCATATATCATATCACATAAAAATTGACATTATATGGGTGTATCAACTTTTCAAAAAAATGTTTCTAAATTGATCATATAACTTTGACCAACGATTTATGTATATGAATCATTGCCTTGACCCTATTTTTTTAGGCAACCCATTCGTATTACATTTTTTGCATACTATATTTAATGAAAAATAGTTTTTCTACTAGCGTGTGGAAAGCATCACTTTTCCGCACTAGTGCGGAAAAGTAAACCCTTGCAAAGTTCCCACTTAAACAGGTACTTAAAATGTTTTTAATTCTGAAGTTTGACTTAGTATAGTTCTATTATTGGCATAGTATTATTTTATTTGTACAAATTAGGTGTAAAATCAGCGAAACATTCACTACAAATTAATATTGTTTTAAAAACATTGTTTCAAACATCCTGGTATATATTAAACTTGCTTGTCAGATTTTTAGTTTTGACCGGTGCCGGTGTCCATATTATAAAAGATCAAAGTCATTAAAAGTAATCGATAATTAAAAGTGTCTTTAGTACATTCTGATCAGTATCGTCGATTTTGAATAAAAAACGTTTGAACTTGCTAAAACATGTAAACCCAATACCTTATGGTCAAGGTATTTCATGTTAAAAAGTGTCATTAAGATCGAAAAGAACATGGATTTAAGCAAATATTTCAAAGTTACATCATTTTTGAAGAAGCAAAATGTGGGATTTAGACCCAAGAAGGCTAAACTTTTCTCGAAAGATGAAGTAGAAAAATAAAATTTATTAATGATGCTCCAAATGATGTCTATCTAGCGATGAAGGTAACTACAATTTTCGGACTAGCTGGTGTGTCGTCGAGAAGAATTGATGAAAATTAGCATTGATGATATTGACGATAAGGGGAATCTTTTAATTGTAAATTTTTCCAGACTCCAAAAACCATTCTAGCCGAAGTTTTGTTTTTATTTGAGGAAATTGAAATGGAAAAAATCTAGCTTTGTATAGAAAGTATTCCAGTTTACGAAAGCCCGAAACACCACACAGAAGATTTTTTGTTAATTTCAAAAAATTGGCTTGTACTGTCCAGTGCATAGGAATAAATACTTTTGGCAAGATGCCCTCGAAAAAGTGCCTATTTACGTCTTCCGAACCCAGAACTTTTCACGGAAATAGCTTTCGCCGTTCCTCAGCTACAATGTTAGCTAATTCTGGGGGAGGCATAACGAATATTAAAAGACATGGAGGTCGGAAGTCATCATATGTTGAGAAGGCTACCTAGAAAGCCCCTCAGGGGTTTTAAGAACGACTTATCAAACAAAATATATCCCAAAAAATTTATCTACCTTTGAACACAGCAAAACGCACTCAAGGCCCATTGTACCGTCTTCTAGCAAGCAACAATGTGTCTCTGTTATCTGTAACGACACCGTTTAAGACCTCAACGGCAATCACCAACTCCAACCACCAAAACAACTTGCCTCGCGATTCATTTGCAAATGCTACCAACTGTTCTTTACGATTAATGCTGTTAATAAAAAAATAATGGTAAAATAATATACCAATGGTTGTTTAGTTTGACTTTTTCCACACACTCGTAAAAAAATGTTGTACCAACACGTACGGAAAGTGTCTTTTCCACTTGACGGCTTACCGAACTCAGCTTCGCGTCGTTCGTGTAATGGTCGCGTGAAAAGTATCACTTTCCGCACTTGTTGGGAAAAATAACTATTTCATCCGGTTGACAGATGACGATTTGAATTGAAACAAAATTTAAACATAAATTAACATTTTCTTGAAGGCACAAGCTTTTCATTTTTTTCGATACGTTTCAATGAAAAGGTTTTTGTATTATTTTTTAAAAAATTTTTTAAACCCGCAAAAAGATGTTGACAGAATACGACTTTTAGGTGTTTTGGTATTTAAGGTATTTATTGTTACCTGTTCTAGTTTCTAATCGAATTTTTTATATGAAATATATTAATTATGCTTTTTTACTAAAAATAAATACAAAAACCTTTTATAACTATATAATATTTGTTCATTATCTAAAAAGTTCACAAAAATAATAATTTTTTATTTTTCCTGTGTATAATGTTTTATTACACACTGGTTTTATTCTTTTTTTCTAAAATTAGACAAAAGTCAAACACTGACTTGCAGGTTTTAACATGTAAAAATAAAAACACAGCTGGCTATAAAACAATGGTCATATAACGCCCCTCCCGTTAATTTAAATTTAAAACGTCCAAAAATGGTTTGATCCATGTTACTCCTGCAATATTAAAATTGTAAAATAATATAGTAAAAGAAAGATTTATACAGTGGCGGATTTACCAGAGGCTGATTTGGCTGAAGCCAGGAAAATTTAGGCCCAATTTTTTTACTTTTAAAAAATTAAAAAGATTGTACTATTTTGCCCTTTTTTGGTCGAAAAACTAATTAATTTCCCAAAATAATGAATATATTGTTTTAAAGTAAGTGCAATAAAAAAATTTTTTAATTACGTTTACCGAATATAAATTTCTTATAATTTGGCATTTGGGATTATTTGAGGGGAAAACAAAAAGTGGTTTATACAAAAGTTTAAATTTTTAATGAAATTTTAGATAATACATTTAAAAAACAACTAAACGAAAAAAAAAACGGAAAATAAAAATGGAAAATTTTATTTTTTTTAAAAAATAAAAACGTTTTCCCCTTTTAAAATTTTAATATGTTTTTTTTAATGTCATATCTAAATTTTTATAAAGAGCCTAAAACTTTTTATAAACCCTTTTTTGTATTTCTTCAAATAATACCTTAAAAGCATGTTAAATTATTAAAAACCCGGGACATTATTGTGTAAATAGTATTTAAACATACCGTAACCCGGTTTATTGTAGAGTTACATTTATTAAACTTTTTTTAGCTTAAAAATATATCCAAACTATTTCTTGTGCAATCTTAACTACCGTGGAAAAAGCCTAATAGGGTCCAAATAAAATACGATGATTGATTAGAAATTATGAAAATTTTTTTAAACTTAAATTTTTTGGTTTTTATGTTTTTTTTTTTATATTTTTTTTTAAGATTATGATCAGAAAATGAAAAGAAAAGCAAATAAAGTGTCTAATCATAGAATTCATAATGTTTTATGAGAATTTATCAGTTAAGTTATGATAGATTCTTTCTGAACATTTTTTATTCAGATGATCAATTAGGATTCTTAATGGCACCTAACATTTTCATCAGGCTTTTTTCCCCAGGGTAAATCGTTGGGTTGTAAAATAATCTGGGAACTGACACATCGATTACCTAGTTCAAAATCATTCTAATTAAGGATTGCAATTACATAGAGATAGTACACATTTCATTGACAGAAAAATTGCAATAAACACGATTGTAAACTATAGAGTATCAAATTGTAGAGATCGGTTGGGGCGGCAAAATTTAAATAGCTTATATACAATGTGTAAATCCGCCAATAATTTATACTAATTTAAACTAAAATTATTTGATAGTCATGACTAAATGATAGTATTCTACTCGCTTACAATGGCTGTTATTTGCTCGGAATTTTATCTGCGTATATAAGAACCATCACATTATGCTTCTTGAATAATCTACTATTAGGTATATTGAAACGCATCGAAAAAATTAGACGCTTTCAAAAACGATCCAGTAAAAAAGTGTCCGATCATGAACTAATTTATGAACTTTGTCCATCCCACCATTTCGTTTTTCGAGATCTTTCGGGAAAAATACGGGATGTTTTTAATTTTTTTTAATATAAGGAAAGCTACAAATATGGCCTTGTTCAGTCTTCGTTGAATGACCCTGTATTTCCGCCATGAAATTGTTTTTATACATCGCATATAAAAGGAAATTTTTAATAAATTATTAGAGGAATAATTGTTTTACAGTTTTACGTATATTTATCATCTTTAATGAATATAATTGATGCAATTATTGCTGATTTATTTATCATTATTCTGACCTCACACCGCATTGCTTCAGAAAACAAATGATAAATGCAAGGATATGGCGAAGATTATCAATGATTTGATTTTAAATGCACTTTATAAAACAAAAATAACTTTAGTATATTTTGTAGCCCATTCCATACTATTTTTTTTTCAATTTTTAGCGGTCTTAAGACTAAAATAATAAAAATGGCAAAATAGCTAAATATAAAATTAAACGTACAAAAAGTACCACATAAGCTAAAACAAATCTCTAAAATTTTAAATTATATTGTATAAAGCTTTGTTTTAAAACGATTTCTCCCATAAACGTTTTTTTCCCTATATTATCTTGTCTGGCGCATCCGCCAGAAGTGAGTAATAATCGAAAGAAGTGCAATCACAAGGGCGTAGCCAGGATTGTATATAAGGGGGGGCAGACAAAGAAAATCCTAAATACCAAAAATCAGAAAATCAGAAATAGCTTGAATGTATGCGAGCGGCGACCGAAAAACCCGTAAAACATTGGCTGATCAGTTGCCTCCCCTCTGACCCCGCACACCCCCCTCTCCATGGCCTGTTTTTACTTAGGTTTCTTACTATTTTTTTAAAGTTTTTTTGGGGTTTTTTTCACAAACGTATTCTGATTTTTTTTTTTCATAACAAAAAAACTACGCTACCCTTTTGTCGTTATAAGTGACATTTTTAGAGTAAGAAATGAAAAAAAATTAAAAAGATCACATCACGTATAGTTGGATTTACAAGCCAACCTTAAGCCTGTTAGTTTCTTTAGGTCTTTAAAACATCGGAAGTTATGAACCCTTCGTTAAGTTTCCCGGGTCCCCTCTTCAAGGGGCAGCTGCCCCTCCCTGCCCGTACCTCGCTACGCCCATGCAACTTCATATTGATTTTCACCATTATTCTTTTATGAAAAAAATGTTTAAAGAATAAAAAACAATTTTTACAACTTAGCGATGTAATAAATGTATTATGTGTATTTTCAAATATGTTAAATTTACGGCAATAGTTTAAAAACTAGTATTAATTCTCTGGAATTTAGTATTTCTCCGTCAGATCACATATTAAAAATGTTTCTTAGCTATGGTTTCGTCTACTGACAAACAGATGGCAGCACTAATGTTAAAATAAAAATTGATAACAGGAAAGCTCAAAATGTTTTTCTTAAGTAATCGATTGATAACTTTTGTATAAAATGTTTATGGAATCGGTCATAAACAAGCAATGTAGATCATAATATGAATGTTTCTATCTGTCATGCACTCTTGCGATTATAACTGAAAACGAGGAAGTTTTAAAATAAGAATGAGTATAACTAAAAGCGAATTTAAGTCTCTGACTACCTAAGCATTTTATCCCTATCACATGGTTATAAAGGGCATGATTTTTCATCATATTACGCCTATATTACCCACCACAATTTTAAAAACAAAACAAATAAAAAATAAAACATAATTTATGGAGGTTATTGTTTACAACTTTTAACAGTTTATCAGCTTGACCATCCTTAAATTCTGACATAAAAATGCATGGTCAGGCGTAGTCATGATAGTATTGTAACCTTTTTCGCTCCACGTGCCCATGGTCGTGGAGGAAGGGGTATACCCCCCCTTTTTGCTGATGGGTGGGCTGGGTACATAGCATTGATTTGGGAAGGTGATCTGTATCCTCATTTTGGAGTATCTTATTCCTTGCAACCTTTAACTCGTGCGTGTGCTGCCAGAGTCATATGTTACAAAGGAGAGAATTATATGCGACTTTGGCCGCTATGATAAGTGTTAAAGTGGTGTTGATCCATAAAGTCTATGGTTACTCTATCCACATGCGATATGGCGTTGTCTTGTTGAGAAATGGGATTTTCAAATGGAAGGCCATGTACGCTTTTGCTGTTTCCAGAATGTACCAAAATGCCGACATACAAAATTTTTCAAAAACTAATAAGGACTAAAGTCCCGCTACCCCCAATCTGATAAACCCCTAGACCATTATACCCATGATGAACATGTGTCTCCCTATTAGACTCTGGACTACAGCTTTGAGCACGTCGCCTTTCTACCATAGTTCGACTATTAGGTATATCCAAATTGAAGCAAAATTTGTCACTAAAGATCACCGGGTATCATTCTTGATCCCACAGAAGTTTGTCTCTGTACCATTGCAGTCGGTTCTGATTTCATATTTTACGCATCCCGGGCTTTCGGTTCTTAAAACTACATATTCGCCCTGGTCTGAGTCAAGCTAAAGCGAATCCTCACAACCAAAAGTATTAGTCGGCGATCTTGACGCTCTGTTGTTCCCCTACGACGTACCGTGACAGTAGCTCTGGGTCCTCCGCCTTCTGGAATTCATGTCTGGTAACATCTTAAAATGACACTCAAAGATTGGTTTGTTCTTCTCTCAATTTCTCTAATTGACACACCTACCCCGCTTAAGCCCACAAATAAAGTCACTAAGCTGACAAATTTGACCACAAATGTGAGCAAAAACACCTAAAATTGTAATTAGACAGGTCCAGGGAAAAAAATTGCAAATAGCATTGGTAAGGGGGAGATAATTTTACTGACTGAAAATAACCATCCTTGTAAAATATTTAAAAAATCAGATTATAAATACCA
Source organism: Listronotus oregonensis (assembly GCA_019359885.1). NCBI lineage: Eukaryota > Metazoa > Arthropoda > Insecta > Coleoptera > Curculionidae > Listronotus > Listronotus oregonensis. The sequence continues at coordinate 50,085 of JAHBCN010000327.1, forward strand.
GGTATTTACCTTTTTTTGTCACTGAAAACGTACGAATTACAGACCTTTTTCCCTCCAAGAAATAGATATATGCCCTCAAAGGTAGTACGCCATCTGAGATTTGGCACTAAAACGACGCGATGAGTTCGGATGAACGTGATCATTTACCTATAGTGTTTGATTTCGACTTATCCACTAAATATCATATTTTGTATAACATCCGCTCTTTTTTTGTTGAACCGTGTTTTCTTGAAATAAGTCGCATTGATTGGAGCAACTGACAAATGTGCAGATCACCTTGTAGGACGGACACAGGGCTGTATGTTATATAAACATAGGTTCAAAACGGCTTCAATTTAATGATACAGAATGTTTAAAAAAAATAGAGTTCGGATTTTCCTTTTATTTTCAAATCGAATTTTTCGATCTGAATAAAACTTGGCCTAGTTAGAACATTGACTGAGATTCACCTTTTGATAATACACTTTTGTTACTATTATGGACCAGCGGCGTGGTTTTGGGCAATTTTATTCATTTTCTCACAATTATTTCGTCGTAACTTTTTTAGTATCAATATTATTAATAATTTGGTATATAATTCTTATTTTCTGCTAGTTTTACATAAAAAATGTGATTTTGATTTAACTCAATAAACTTAACGGCTTTCCAGATATTCTAATTTTAAACTTGTGTGGCCTGGAAAGCATAACATTTAAAATAATTAAAGACAATTTATTGTAATTTTTCAAAAAAAAAACGTCTAGAAATCATCTAAATCATCATGCTTAATGGTAAATGTCTTATAAATGGTTGCCTGTTAGACGTTATGCTAAATAAATAAATAAATCCATGCATTAAATGCCCTTTCGTGGATTTTTTGTAAAAATTGGTAGTGTTATTAAATATTAGTCTTTTCGTATCACCAAGTTTAAGATTAGAATATCTCGATAGCCATTAAGTTTATCGAGTTAATTCAAGAGCACTACCAAATTACCAATAATGTTAATACCAAAAAAGTTATGAGGAAATAATGATAAAAAATGAATAAAATTGCTAGGTGTTACGCCACTGGTCCATAATAGGAACAGAACTTTATCATTAAAAGGTGTATTTTAGTCAATGTTCCAAGTGTGGCAAGTTTCATTCAAATTGAAAAACCCGATTTGAAGCCGAAGGAAAATCCCAAGTCTGAAACTTTTTTTTTTAAATGTGGCAGTTTGACACATTTGGGTAATTGTATCGAAAGTTGCCTCCTCTCCGATTTTGTCCAAATTTGGTATACGATGTTTTTTTGGGGCGCTGATTACAAATCTGAAAAAATGTTTTTTTTTGACGTTTCGTTTTCGAGATATTCATCATCAAAGATAAAAATCAAACCAACCTCATTTTCACTATATTCCCCCTTCTTTTTGTACACAATTCTTGATTTTTACACTAAAATGGCACACAATATTTTATAAACACCTTTTAAAACCTTGTATTTTAAATTATTTTACACCTTTTTTCCATTAAATTGCTAAACATTCAAGTTCAAAGGCAGCAGCCATATTTTCAACTTTGATGATGAATATCTCGAAAACGAAACGTTGCCCAAAGATAATTTTTCAGCTTCGTAATCTACGCTCCAAAAAAAACCCGTATACCAAATTTGGACAAAATCGGAGAGCAGGCAACTTTCGAGACAATTACCCACATTTGTATTATTTTTGGCCAAGGAAACTTCCTTTAAGCGATGGCATATGTTTTTTGAATCACCCTGTATATACCAGTGCTATCTTTTTTGGTGGAAAATACATCGCTAAATTTAAAATTTTGTCACTTACCTTTCTAACATATAAAGCTTGAGGATGGTGTTTGACAGGCATGAAAAACAACCGTAATCTGTCGAAAAGTTGAATGCCATCTGTAGAAGCCACACCCATATACAGAAAGATTCCAAATAAGACAGCCATCGGAACCAGTCTAAGAAGTGGTGACATAAACACAGACAATCCTGTAACAAACAAAATATATTTTATTGCTGGTCTTAAAATGCATCCCTTTATTGTTTCACAGCTTTGTTAAGCCAGAATACCAACCAGTTGGTATTCTGCCAATGGTCATAAATTGTTATCCTTGTATAAAAATTATGAAGTATTAGTTCTTGCAATATAAAATTATTTAGCTAAAGAAGAATAACAACTAAACATCGCTAGGCTTATGCCATCCAACCAATATCAGTACGCGGAGCGAGAGAGAGAAAAGATATACTTTAATTATTTTTACTTTCTCGCACGCTTATTCGCAATGCCGAGCAGTAAAGCTGCCTCTATAGGTATATGTACAAAGTTCTTAAATTTTGGCGCAAAAAAAAAACAATCGCATATTTATAAACAGGTGACAAAAACAACTGTTCACGCATATAGAAATAACTTTTGTTTATTTAGGATGAAGTTTGCGCCTAAACTAGCTTTTTTATTGGCCAAGATGCCAAGATATGCCTGTTTTTTTTTTAAAATAGTAGCCGGTCAAATATGGCTGTTGTGTATCATCTAATTAGTTTTAACTGTAATTTGGTAAGTGAAAAACTATAGAAAGTACTTAAAAATATAAATTGAGTGGGTTAGATGCAAAGGTATACAAGTGACATTTCAAAAAATTGAATTAGGCGTAAAATATAAAGCTTAATAATTAAATAACAAACTTTTAGGCAAAAAGGTACAACTGTCCCTGCCCTGCTCTTAAAAATGTGTTTACAGAACAAACACTTGCACCTCTTTGCCAAAAAGATTTTTTTTATAACATTAAATTTCATATTTAACACTTTTATTTAATTTTTTAAAATAAAGAACTTGTATCCCTTTGCATCTAACTAGTGTTGTTAATGGAAATGGAAATATTGTAAATTTCTTATACTTTTGTGCAGTACAAATTTTACACTACAAAAATAATTTCCGAAAAAGTATGTATATTATTACGATTATGAATAATGAAATCTCGATCTCGGCAATCACCGATTATTGCTTGTTGGGTATTGCTTGCTTTAGAAAAATTGCACTGGCATAAAGACGGCATTGTTGCTGAATACAATATTTAAGGTGTTGATGATATTGATGAAGATATGCCTCTTGATCAAATTGCTAACTTGTGTCTTGTGGTCGTGTGTAATTACTTTTTTAGAAATTTTAATGTTTTCTTTGTATTTTTAATACATACTTGAATTTTTATTTATATTAATTTGAAATGTCAAAATCGAAATTTGCTAGAGGATAAAAAGGAAAAAGTTACTGGCTAAAAAAAATCCATAAGTTTACGGTTCTATCAATCATGTCAATTTTTATTTTAGGATTTGGGAAAAAAAATTGATTTTTTTCTACCGCCCCCGCCCGCCCAGAATAAATCTAAGTTTCAAAAGTAAATCCTCGATTTGTATTTTTTTTGTGAATTTGATTGAAGTTTCGCAAAATTATGTTTTTAAAAACCATAGCCAGTAAAATTTTTTCACTCAACAATTTTCTTAAGCACATATTTCAGATGCCTCTAACTTCAAAAAAAATGCAGATATTTTCGCGTAATATGGAAGTTGACATTAAAATTTGATCAAATTCACGAAAAAAAAAACACAAATAGAGGATTCGCTTTGAAAACTTAGATTTTCTCCAGGGGGAGGGGCGGTAAAAAATTCGCCGAACCCAAAATGAAAGTTTTCTGTGTGTTCCCCTTCGGTTTAATAGCATCGGCTTTATATTTGGTGTGGGTTTCATGTCTCACTTTTTAGATAAAAAAAATGAAAATCCTTTCCATATATTTCAAGGTTTCCTGATATATTTCCGGAAATATTTCCAAATATATATTTCCGGACATTTTCCATCACTACATCTAACCCACTTAATTTAAAATAAGCCGAAATATGTGGTATACCGGGTGACAACGAAATCACTACCCAGCCCTTTATTTTCTTGAATAAAAACACATGGCTTTCAAATTTTAAATTACATATTATATCATAAGGTGCCGATTTTTGATATTATAACGTGTGCCCATCACTTCCGGTTGGACCGGAAACCACATCAACTTTGATTTTTTAAACGGATACCCTGTATTTTTTTCAGAATTTGGAATTTACGGATTATTTCTGATATAAAATCTAAATTATATCCTACACCTATATCTGCTAGTTTTTAAGAAAATGGCGATTAAAGATGTCCCAACTACAGCACATTATGCAGGTTTATGGGAAAACAAATAAATGTTATAAAATTTTATTATGTTAAATTTAATTCTTCCTAAAGACTCTATCTATAAAAGTCATAATAAAACTACTTCCGGCTTTACAGGAAGTGCTGCGAAATTCACTTTTTCAATATTGTTACTTCACCCTGTATATTTTTTAAAATTTGGATTCTACAGGTGATTCTTGATATAAAATATGAATTATGTCCTATACCTATCTTTGTTAGTTTTTGAGAAAACGGCGATTGAAAATGTGTAAACGACCGCACGTTATGCAGTTATGGGGAAAAACAATTTTCCCAAAAACTAACAAAGATAGGTATAGAATATAACACAGATTATATATCAGGAATGACCCGTAAAATCCAAATTCTAAAAAATATACAGGGTGTTGCATTAAAATTTTTGTAACATTATTAGAAAAGTTAATTTTTGCAGCACTTCCGGTAAAGCCGGAAGTAGTTTTATTATGACCTCCACAGCCTCCAACATTTATTTCTTTTCCCATAACACTGCATAATGTGCGGTAGTTTGGACATCTTTAATCGCCATTTTCTCAAAATCTAGCAGGGATAGGTATAGGATACGATATAGATTTTATATCACAAATAATCCGTAGAATCCAAATTCTGAAAAATATTCAGGATGTTTCATTAAAAAAATCAAAGTTGATGTCGTTTCCGGTTAAACCGGAAGTGAAGGGCACATGTAATAATATCCAAAATCGGCATCTTATGATATAATATGTAATTCTAAAATTTAAAAGACAGATGTTTGCATTCAAGAAAATAAAGGGCTTGGTGGTGATTTCGTTGTCACCCGGTATATAAAGGCTGTGTTTAGTGTTGAGACCACATGTTGATACTTCATTTTTACATCTTTAAGTGACTGTGTTAGGCCAGAAATTTAAACAGTGTGGGTTGCACATGGAAAACTGAAAAGTTAATATGAGAATAAGATAAAAATTAAAGATAGGAAATATTATTTCTAAATTTAGGGTAATTTATATTTATATCCACTTAGTCTTTTGGGTATTTTTACATTATTATATAAATTTTTAAAACCAAGTTTTCTTTATGAATTACTTTTTTAACAACAATACATATTTAATCTTAGCATCGTAAATTTAAATTTTTGCCAGTAAATGCGGAAGCTATTTGCAGATCTTGTTGAGACATTTTCTAAAATGTATTTTAAAATTTTTGTTTAATCCCTTGGTAAAAGGTTATTGAATTTGGAAGCTGACACTTAATTAGGACTGAAAAGTATAACAACATCTAAGTCAGTTATGTTTTAATTATTAGGTATGTATGTAGACATAAAATATAAAAACCTTTAAAGAAAACCAGATTTACCCATGCACAAGAAACATAAGGTTTAATTTTTTATTTGTTAAGAGCCATTTTATACATTTCTTATCTTATAGAAATTTATGGTAAAAAGTATCTCTATAAATTTCCAAGAAAGTTTTCATAGCATTTTGGTTATAGTACATTAATTTGTGTTTGATACATTAATAAATTTCAGTATTCACCTATTGCTATAATTCATGTGGTACTCATGCGCATAAGCACTAAAGACCTATCACTGGATTAGCATAACATAACTTGAAAAAGGTTAGTTTCGGAACCATGTTAATGAGAACTTTTTTTTCTTATTTTAATGAGAACAAGATGTTTCCAAAAGGTTTATGTTTACTTGTGAAGAGCCCTGTATAGAGTAATGCGTCTAACAATTTTTGAAACAAATAGAAGTCAAATTCTGTAATACTGAACCATGTATTATTTAAATGTTTCACAAGAGGCAATTAAGTCACAGAGAGTAAGGAAAGTGCAGATAAAAAATTGCTCTTGGGTACTCAATAATTATAGGCGCTTGGTTGCATTCTTAACTAAAAGACCTTTAAAAAAATTAATCGAGCACATTGTGATTATTATCTAAAGGTGATTGTCTTCTTAACTAAACCATTTTTTTAAACAGATCTGTACCTACCTATTAAGATAGCTACTAACAAGCTCGATAATCTTTGTTCCTTTACTTCTATTAAATGGGGCTTTTCACCGGGCGCGTGTGTTCGTGACATCACAGTTAAAGCGCTAGCGTGGGCTATGCTTCGCACTGTCGCTGCACACATCCACGGCATGCCCAGTGAACCAGACATGATGTTAGTTAAGCAGATTAGGACGATGTCTAGATGAAAACCAGCCCCTTTTTGTAGCTTTCGTTCTTTTTTGTCCAGGATCAATCTGAAAATAAAAGATTCTTCTTAGAGGTCGTTTATGCAATGTGGGATATTATTTGAACTATACTAGAGTTCAGAAATTACGATGTGTAAAAGTGGAGTCAATGGCCAAGTTCTTTATTATTAACATCTCAGATGAGAGCAAGCGAGCAGATTTTTATGTCATGTGGTCATATGTCATATAATATTCTGTAGGTTTGCCATATCAAATCCTCTTTGGAGTGTTGTCCCCATGTCCAAGGAAATGGCGGTTTCCACAACTCTTCCAGTAGCTCCCAATAATGCAACACGTAGTGCTTCTTGATGCATCCCGCTTTGTTCATTTCTTCAAGCCTCTACCCGCAGAAGTTCTTCCTTCCACCCCAGTCCCATGTTAATATACTACCTCTTGCTTCACTTAGGATACCTACGGTACATTAGACTAAAGCTTTAAGCTTAAGTTGACCGAAATTCCATAAACTAACTTACTTCACGATCTGCGGGTCCTAAGAAAACTGTTTTATTTTATTCCTTAAGAATTGACTATAAGTATCATACTTACTCGCAAATGTGCGTTTCCATGAACAGCAAAATATATACCAGCATGGCGGGTATTACAGCCGCAAACATAATCCACAGAGGCAAAGGTTTATCTATACCACCGGGAGGTATAAACCAGCCTCTCAGATCCGGCTTGGACGGAGACAAACCTTCCGGTACGTTTAGTTTTTCCGTAAATATCTCGGGAACCATAAAATCTAGGAAGACCATGCATATGATTGCGATTGGAACGCCAAAATCCCCCAGTGCTCGTCGTGCCTAAAAATTGAAAGTCTTATAATAAATATATAATAAAGGAAACACATAAAATACAAGGGTTGTATGATAACTACCTAACCTTAACAACAAAAAATGCTTGTTTAAAATTCATTTTGTTTCTTAATATAACCTTCTATAGCTCAATGTACCTTTTTTAACGTTATTCTAACTAAGTTTTTTTTTGTATGTAAACGAATCGACACACAAAATCCTTTTTAACTCCAAATGTTGCTGAGAAAGTCGCATTCGAACGGGTTTCTCAAACCAAAAACTTCAGCCAAAATATTGCTCATGCTGCCTAATGAGATTCTTCGGGCTTTTACTAAACCTTTCTCGATTGACAGACGATCTTTGATAACTATACAGGGTGATTGGTAAGTAGAGGCGAAAAATGAAGGCCTGAATTAATTTTTTAATTCTGAATCGAAAACCAAGAATATTATTTTTGCAAATTTTCCTTCGTTTCCAAGTTATTTCACTATAAAGTTTTGCCAAAAAAAAATTTTTATCTTATTGTGGGTGTCGCTAATTTTAATTGGCACTTTCAAATTATTACGTCACATAAAATCAAGTTTGACCTTTGTCAAAAGTTAGATACTTGTCAATCTGTTATTGGAAAAATCACAAGAAAATGGAGTTCACTAACGAAGAATATGGTGATATTGTTCATGTATATGAGTATAACATAATAAATATTTAGCATGTGCACCAACTAAGATTAGCGACACCCACAATGTGATTTAATTTTTTTTTGGCAAAACTTTATAGTGAAATATCTGGAAAGAAGGAAAATTTGCAAAAAAAGTATTCTTTGTTTTCGATTCAGAATTAAAAAGTGTATTCGGGCCTTCGTTTTTCGCCTCTACTTACCAATCACCCTGTATTTCTACTGTTCTTTTTTGTAAGAATCTTTGTACGCTTTTAACATTCGTTTATTTATTTATTTCGGTGCTACACCTCCCAAAAATAAATACTAACTTTTTTCCAATGTAAAAAAATACTTGGGCATGTCAACTATGATAAGCTGTAAATTTCAAATGGGTTGACATCTAGATAAAACTTACACGTGTTTATAAAAAAGTACTAGCATTTTTAGAAAAATGAAACGACGAACCTAATAATAACACTATCTCTTATCGAACAACAAAATGTATTAAACAGCCAGTTCTATGTGGAAAATGAAATTTCCAAATCATACAGTCGTTTTCATAACTTGCCAAGGACAAGGATTTATCATACAACCTCAGTTATAAATTTAGATTTAAACACTTACAGATCGGCCCAAAAAGTGACTATTTCTGAATATCTTTAAATAATAGGCGATGGCAAATGTACCAAGGGTCAAAATGGTACAAAATAACGCAGTATTTGGCTGGTTGATGGTACCAGATTTGTCATAATTAGGCACTCTTTCCAAATGGGTAACTGGAACCAAAACGTCGCTCAGGTTTAAATTTGGATTGTCTTGGATTAATGTATCGTTTTCCGAAGCATTTCTAAAAAACGATTTAATTTTATTAAAAATATTTTAAAATCTTTTTTTTTAAAAACATTTATTTAAACGATGATTCGTTTAAATCATTTAATTGTCGCTCTTACCTAAATACAGTGAGCTCAAATTCGCAGTAATTTGCCAAAATTGGGTGTTTCTCATAAACAAAACAAATCTTTTGAATACTCTCGATGATGTACAGGAAAACGATTAAAGCTGAAAATATATCTTCTGTAAATCTGGTGAATAGTTTGACCAAAACACTTCCTTCGAATGCAGCTACCACTATTCCTATGATCCCTAACCACATGCCGATGTATACCCGAACCGTAAGAAATTCGATGCCTTGGGACTGACAGAACTGAAATAAACTTTCGTCGAATAATAGTAAGGGACCTGAAATTAAAAAATATATAAATACCAGCTTTAATCTTTATAATGTAACATCTCAGGTGTTCTCTGCTTTCTAGATCAACGTTAGAAGGAATTGAAAGGACAATAATTGTAGAATATGACAAACTTACCTGTAGTTCCTATGATAATTAACGGTTGTCCACAAAAAATTGCGAACAAAACCCAGCAATAAAAGGTAGAAAGAAGCGTCTCGCTTATACCAATCTGGTTTTCTGTTTTTATCCCCATCAAAGCCTCCAAAAGCAATTGCCCCGCTTACGGCGGCGAAATACATGAAAATCGCAGCGGCTGCACACTGCGCGTTTAGGCCGTCCGTTATGTCGCTTTTAAAATGGGGGTAGCGACGTTTCAGGTCGTTAATCAGGCCTCCCCAGGGTCGTTTTGTTCTTTCCAATGGGTTGGGGAATGGGGGCTTTTTGTCCCCACCGTCTATTGCCAAAAGTGGTTTTGTTATACCTGTAAAAAATAAAAACACAAAAATATTAATATTTTAAAACGTAAACATATTGTCTAAATCTATAACAAAGTGTAAGACTGTAGAGGAAAATATGTCCAGGCTTACTGACTTGGAACTATTCTATGCCATCTACCAATACGATCTTTAATACAGATTCAAAAACTGTTGCCATAAATTTGCCGGAGCATGCATGTTCATAATAAGTGTCAACTAGAAAACGTCAGAAAATGTAATATGCAATCACAAATTTAAAAAGACTGGCAGGATCGCCGAAATTTTATGTGATAAATTTACTTAGCCCTAATTAAAAGATAGTTGTGACTTTGCTCACAGGATTCCAAAATTTTAAGAAGACCCTGTACATGATGGGTTTGGTAGTTTACAGCCTTTAGGTTTCACCTAAACCACTTAAAATACCGATTTTAAGCACTGGAATTTAGTTCAAAAGTAAAGACATAATAGAGAACTCAAAACAAGTGAGCAAAGGCTGAGATGAAAAAGAAATAAATTTCCTTTCCGGTCTTAGTGAATACAGCACTCGTTAGGTAACTAAGTCATACATGTCCTTACCAGTTGCCTCTTGTTTTTTCTTCAAAGCGTTAAGCTTTCTTCTTTTAATAGCCTCACTCTTAGCCTTTATTTCTTCTATTGGCAGCAAGGCTTGCCTCTCCCAATCGCCAGGAGGCAACACAATACTGTCGTCCAAGAATTCGTTTATTGCAGACAGTAGTTCTTTTCTGGAATCCGCCTTATAAGCTATATTGTGGAATTGTTGGTTGGCCATGAGGGTTGATATCGAACGTCCAACCTAAAAAAATACGTTAAGTGTAAGAGCAAAAAAATGCCTCTCAAAACTAATTAAAGTACCAGAGTTTTAGTACCTTATTTTTCCGTTAAATACTAATACAAGGAGCACTATATACATATTTTTGCCTAATTAGAAAAAGAAAGCTCTAACTTTTCATTAAAAATTACTTAAATGTTGTTCAACAGTTTTTTTTCCGATGAACATACGTTTGTCTGCGTTTAAAACATTTGTTAAAGCAATTTTTTCATTGCACTTGAGACACCTCCAAACACATGGTTTTAGAATGCATCAACGGTTTCTTCTGCCGACGAAAATTATTGTTGTTCTCGCAATTTATTCTAGACGTTTGGAAACAAAAAAAAAGTTATTTGGTGCCAAATCAGGACTATGCGGTGGATGACCCATTAATTCGATTTCCTTTAATGGTCAAATAGACGGTGTTAGACGAGATGTGTAAACCATTGTCTTGATAAAGGATGATCCAACGGCGTTTGTTTGTTTTTCTTAATTTACCGAAGACTTTGGGCAAATAAATAATTGCATATTTGTCTAAATTGACCGTTCTACGTTCCCTCTTTCAGGCGGGGGGTCTTCCAACCCGACCACCGTTTTTGAGAAAAAACAGGAGACCGTAGTTTCAGTATTTAAAATTAAAACAACTTTTGTTGAATTTCGTATAATTTTTGTCATGGTCGGGAATGTTTAGTTTCTTATTAAACACAAGAAAGAATTAGTTGATGAAGCAAAAAAAAATAACAAAAGGGGAAAATGTTTTTTGCTGAGAAACCCTTCATATACGAAAAGTACATCATACATAGTGCTCCTTCAGAAATGTTGTAACCATTGTTTAAAAAAATACAAGAGTCAGAAAGAAATAAAAAAAATTTTTTTTTACATAGCTAGAGATTTCAAATTCAAATGTAAATGAAAAAATTTGGGTTTACAAATTTCCTACAAGATAGAGTTAGTTAAAAATCGGAAAATGTATTACGCTTGTTGCAAAAAAGCAATAAACAAACAATAAAGGCAAAAAAGCGTAGTTTTTAGCGTTTTTTTTGGATTCTTCAGATTTTTCTGAGGAGCTTCATATACGGCCAAAAAGTACATCATACCATAGTCAAACATCACGTTAAATGTCGTAAAGTTCGGTTCAATAGCTTAATAATATTTTATTTTATATTTACAATATTGAGTTTTCCCCAAGCTTTTGATTTTTAAATAAAAATGGATCATTTGGTGCTTAACAATTGTTTAAAGTTATGAATTTTTTTTTGTTTATAAACAAATTGATAATCTCCACGAAATTTCGATGAAACATTTTATAAAAAATTAAAAATTAGTTGCCAATATACAGGCTGCCAAAGTTGACCGGCATTTAAGGCGACAATATATACAATAATAAATATTATCTTCTTGCACATGGTTTATATGGAATTATCACTGTATTTTTATTTATATTTTTTTTATAATAAAATAATTTCAGAGCAAAAGAATCTGGTTTTTTTATTTGTTTAAACAATCACATAACAGCTGTTTATAACTTTATACACCTACTGAAAACTTAAATCTCTAGTATATGTGAAATAAAAATCAAATGTCTAGGTTCAATATTCTGGACGCTACCCTGTAAGATTTTAATTTTTTGAACGAAATTTTATTGCAAAATTATTGTGCAAAAACTATTAAACGGAATTTAACGAAATTTGGCACGATATTTCGACATAACATGAAGTTTTATCTGGCCGAATATAGAGGTCCCCTAAAACCACTTTTTTTAACTAATCCTATCTTGTATGAAATTTAGTTACAAATCTTTTATTTTCCTAATTTTTTTTTTCCACGATCAACACTTGTAAAGTTATGGGCGATTTACATAATTAATATAATTTTTTTAACTTTGTATATGTTTCGCTCCTTTCTGAGAGAGAGCATATCTCGATTTGTGTTATATACCTCTTTCTAAAGGGTTTCTAGCAAAACATGCCTTTCATCTCGTACATCCAACAACCCTTGTTTTTTACAGATAAGGCTTAATCTATAAGTAGTGAACTTCGTAATTTGTTGAGTTGAATGATCTGTTGAAATTAGTAAATGCCACAGCAACACATACTGTAATAAGTAATTCTATAAATAATTATATTCTTACACTTACCTCATGATAATCTATAGAGGCCTTTTTTGGTCCAAGAAGTATAAAAATAAACCGCACAGGAATCATTACTTCTATCAAGGAGGGAATGACAACAGGTTCAGCGAGCCTCACGAATGCTATGGCTGGCTGCTCCAAAAAATCCACTTCCCCTACCAACACACTGGCACCCTGTGCTTCCGGAGGAATCTTCTTCAAAATAGCGTCGTTTCTTGCTCTTCGAATATCTTCGGTTGATGCTGACGAGTATACTTCTTCCTTTATGTCGATAGTATGAGCGTCATTGTTTCCAAGCAATTTGTGTTCAGCATCACCGTTTTTGAGGCCTGTTTCTGGAAAGCTTATTTTTCGTCTTTCTGTATCGTATAGATTCTAAAAATAAAAGGGGAAAACTTACTTTTGTTGTGTTCGTAAGGAGGAGGTATAAAAGGAAAAGTCAATATTGTAAGTTTAGTTTATTTAAACTATGTCAAAAATGTATTACATATAAATAAGATACAAATATTTCAATCTTTAAAATGTCTTATATATTAAGACCATGGCCTAAAATTAAATCATTTTCTAGAAGTTTTAACCGAAACCTATAATAATAGTATGTTAGACAAGAAAATGTGAAATGTCAGTGTCAAATATCTGCGAAAAAATGCATTTATTTACTGAGTCCATTAATAGCTATTTTCGATACATGTTGCGAAATGGTAGTGTTTTAGGCACGCGATGCGATGATTGTCAAACGAGACCGCAGGCCGGGTTTGGCAATTGTCATTAATTTTGTTTAAAAAAATATTTATGATCGCCATAATAATAAATATAAATAAATTACTATACACAAGATGGCTATTTATTGCTAAGCATTGGTTGTTATGTACAGGGTTATTCATTTTAAAGTAAACAGGGCTTTTTGAACATCCCTGTACTTTTTTAAAAAACGAATATGGCCATTTCGTGGATTTTTTTCCGTAGAATTCAATAATCTAATCAGAAAAACATTTTAAACAAAAACAAAAGAGTTACAGCACGAGTGTCGTATTTTTTAAATGGAATACCCCGTATATTTTTATATCAATAGATAGGGATTTTCACGAGGAATTCGGTGATATAGGGGTTGCTGCGTTTATTTCCTGCGGTTCTGCTGCAATTGTTTAAAAAGTGTAATACTATACTATAAGGATAGTTTCACCTGAAAAAACCTGGGTGCCACAGGTCACAGGTGCTTATTTGTCAAAGTCAAGAATTTTCAAAATACATTTATTACTTTTTGGAGTAGTTTTATAATGAGGTTTTCATCAGAAGAACGGCTTTAAATTATATTATATGCTAAAAATGATATGATATATCTATTTCTAAACCAAGCAGCAAAATAACAATAAACGGAAAAAATTAAAATACAATTCGAGGTAACATATGGTGGTAATAAGAACACTTATAACAAAAAATTATAATATTACTAATAATTTAAATGTTCCATATGACCCCCGTTATTTTTAAAACATGATCTAGAACCCCTCCTTAGCCTTTCTAAGCTCGCCGATATTATTTAAGGTTCTTGGTTAAGACGATGAACTTCATTTACAATTTTTTCTCTCATTTCTTCCGTGTTTGTGTTCCCATTTTCGTAAACGACATTCTTCAAGTGACCCCATAGAAAAGTGTCCAAAATTGTAATATCTGGACTATTAGGTGGCCATCTAATAGTGCCATAACATCCAATTCACTGATTGTATCGGCGATTGAGATAGTGTTGCCAAATTATCTTGCGATACGTTTCGAGTGGCAATTCTTCTAAAATGTAATCAATAACGTTTTCAAGAAGATTGAGATATCTTTCTCCAGTTAAGGATCCCTCATAGAATATTGGCCCGAACAACTCTAAAATCCAGCACTCAACAATACTGTGAATAAGACCCACATTGCTAGTGAATCCTATCAGGGAAAAAGACCTTCCTTTGACAGCGGCATGAGGGGGACATAATTGGCCATTGACTGAGCACATCGAGCATCGAGCCATCATGGCGGCGTGATATTTCTGACCATCTTCTATCCATAACGACTGAAAGAGAGGTTAATGTGACTACTGGTAAATAAAAAGATCTAATAATTTAATTCACGTAAAATTATCCTATGAATATAAATCTGGTGGTCGCGGCGGTTTGATGAACTATAATGGTTGTTAGTTCAAATTTTGGATATAAAATACTTTTCAAAATAAAGTACCTGCAGGTAATACAGCTTCGTAGGGTGTTATTACCAGACCCTCAACAAGAGCCTTTTTACACACACAACAATTATTCCGAAAAGTATTTATAAAATTGTGCTGAAAATTTTCCTGATATTTTTTTGGTGTTTATGTTTTACACATTTAATAATTCTAACCAACATTTTCGCAATAAAAATACAGAACATATTTTATATTTTAACCAAGGAAAACTGTTACAACACCCAAAAGTAACAACTTCCATTGATTTACCTACATTTGACATAATTTATAGAAAATAAAAAGCTTTTTTCCACATATAATTTTTTAAACATTTTAGGTTATGTAATGCTAATTTATTGAGAGCTGTTTTAAAAAATAGCATTTGTGCACGTGAATGCCACATAAATTAAAGCAATAGTTTAAGTACAATTTATTATAAGTATGAAACAAAAATTAATCTACTATTTCTAAAAATTCTGTGACAACATCGAAATTATGGAGATAATTTTCGTAATTTTCACCAGTATTCTGGTATGTGTAAAATGGCTTTAAAAGGTAGTTGCCTATACTTTTGTAGGATTATGACAAATTCATTTAAAATATGTATATGTTTTTTTTTTGTTTTCCGTCGCTCCTAAAAATGTCATACCTAAACTACTTTTTTGGTTAAAAAAATATCGAAATTTATAATTTGTTGCTAAAATGAAATAAACTTATAGAGGTCAACACATTATCACAATTGACATTCCAAATAGAAAGAGATTGTGAAACTGCAACTCTGACACCCAAAAAAATTATGCGAATTTCCCAGAAACCCCTGTTAGGGTGCTCTGGCTTCCTTACAAATCAATTTTCTGGTTTATAGAATCTTCTTTTTCTATTTTCATGTGCAGAATATGCATTGAAAATATTAAGCGTTAATTTCGGGATACCCTGTACATATCTGTATATTTTGTGGTCCAAAGTTTAAATACATAGTCTGCTACACCTACGTTTAGATATTTATCCATAAATACTTTATAACTATTTTTTTTTTCGTTAAGAGTACGCTATACTTCATTAGATGTAAATCCGCTCTCATAGGTAAATCCTTTTAAAATTGGCTAAAAATGTGGACGTTTTGTTAGTTTTATATACTAAATATTGTCAACAGTTGCCGTACTTGCTTTGTCCTTAAGATAAGCTTCTCTGTGTAGGTGTTTTATTAGGATTATTGAAGTTCTTCCACATTGTTTTGTCTGCAAACACTGCAAACAGAGCGGAATGTCGATATTGTTTAAAACTTCCTGTATCTCATTAACATTTCATTAGATAAAACAATATTATGTTGGTTTTAATTTGACGTTGAGACTTTCCAAATTAATAGCGACAAAATAAAAATAAGGCAGAAATATAAAAACACCGGTGTGTATGTCTGGGCAAAAGTCTGGGGAAATCTAAGAATTGTTTGGTTGGAGAATTTTCTCTTTCAGTTTATTTTTTATTATCTAATCTAACATGACAGCTACTTCGACAAAAACCTGATTTAATTATTACCTTTATTATATTACCATATTGATATTTCATCAAGCACATTCACATACCCTAATTAAGGTTTGTTGAGTTTATTTTATTCTTTTTATATAGCGCCTCTTAAAAGTCCATATCTCGGGGATTTTTTTTAAATATTAAATTAAGATAAAATTTTAGTTTGGCATTAGTTTCTACTTTAAAATTAATTTAAAAAAATCATACAGACTAGCTCACTAAAATAACATCAACTGTTATCTGTCAAAATTATCACTTTTTTTTAATGTGTTAAATTGGCATTATTTGGAGAACTTTCAAAAAAAGTCGTTCTTAATGCAATTTTATATCCATGTACAACGTCTGAGCCAGCTTTTATGAACATGTTTTTTTTACCATTTTAAAATAAAAAAATAAAAATCTACTTCATTTAACTTATATTAACTAACGCATCTGTTAGTAAAATACTTACTGGCCTATCAGTATTTTTATAACAATTTTTGCCTTTGTTATGGAAATCCCAAAATTAGAACTGGAAAATTTAAACATAGGTGAGGCAACATTAATATAACTTTTACATATAAACATCATTATTTACAGTGAAAAAGTTATTTTAGCTTCACCTATGTTAAAATTTTTAGGTCATAATTTTGTAATTTCAGAAAAAGGAAATAACAAATTCAATAATCTTAGAAAAAAATGTAACATAGTAAGTCTTTTACTAACAAATACGTAAATGTGGGAGAAGTAGATTATTAAAGTTTGTTTATTTGCCAAAAATAGTGGAAAAAATCTTTAATGTAGGTGGCTTAGATATTGTACATGAACATACATTTTTATCAGAAACGATTTTTTAATGTCTTTTTTGACAGATAACACGTGTCATTTTAGAGAACGAATCTACATTTTTCTTTTTAAATTTAAATCACAAACTAATGCCATCCTTAAATTTTATTTATATTTGAATATTACTCCTGTAAGAAGTGCTCTATGAACTATATATTTCTTTCATAAAGGGGTTTAAAATGCGTTAAATAACTTATTAAGTGATCTTTGACATTTACCTGTAACGACGTATAACTATGCTTGTTCTTGGTAAACCCGAATCGTCTGTCGTGATGGTCGTTTACATGCCGATGGCGCAACAAAAGCGCTCTCATGATCTGTCCTTTGTCTTCTTCTCGAATTAAATCTTCTTTGAATAGGTCTTCTGAAACTCTGTATGCAATCGCTGGTAGATCCTTCTCTTCTAGATCCAAAATAACAACCTAACAGAAAAAAAACTATTAAAATCTTTTAGTTCTATAAGTGCCCAATATCAATGGAATGGGCCCCTTGCATAAAATTTATTTTGATTTAAAAACACGTCAAATCTCTTCCTTTGCCTATTAATGGCTATAGAGAAGAAATTAAATATGCAACATATTAACTGTAAAGGGTAATTACAGCGTCAAAATACATAGCAATTCCCACAAAACAAATACATCAATCAATCATAATTGCCGACTTTTTGAATGAATGCAATACTTTTTTATTGTGGTAACAGTTTTATATATTTTGGAATCTATAGAGAATAACTGAAACTTTATGGTCATTATAAGTTTACTTATTAGACACAGTAACGCCAATATTTTGTGAATTCAGCACGAAATAGGCTGGAGAATATTTACCCCATTTTCTAAACACTTTCTAAGATTGAGCAACGAATGGAAACTAAGAGATGCTACGTGAGGTTTTCCCCATCTGTCCACTCCTTCTTCAACGTCTTCTTCGTATTTGATCCACCTGGCAGTTTCTTTCCATTCTTTTTCATTTGGTTCCTCTTCGGTCATCAGTAACTCACTAAGTTCCACAAAAATCTGGAAAAAAATGTTTATTAAAAAGAGTAAATTAATAATTATTTAATAATCTTCAGTTATTGATACTCTACTTACAGCATGAGGGCTATGATCGTACAACTTTTTCAAGAAAGGATGTAGCTCCGCTCCTTTACCAATATGCATTATGGAGGCCTTGTGTCTACGTAACGCCCTGGGATCGTCTGATCTGTGACTGTCAAGCTGATCCCTATCTCCCTCTGGAAGTTCTTCATCTTCAGGTTGTGTTGATACCTGTCAAACAAGTTTTAATAAATGATTTACCAAACATTAAAGGTTTTCTAAAAATTATTTAAAAATATGAAACTCGTGGTAATTCAACACTCAAGCATCAACATGCAAAACCTGCTGCTACCGAATCTTGTAGATTGCACGAATACCAATCTCCGGATAGTTTATAAGAACTTGATGACAAACCCTATCGAAAACTTGAGCCGAGTCGATTTAAATAGAAGCTACTTCATTTTTCAGATTTGATACAGGCATTAGTTTCACCTCCCCACTGTACCCCAGTAGAACTTCATGAGTTGTCATAAAGATAAAAAAGGTTGGCCATGTGTTTGTTACAAGCTTATATTTGACTTCCAATGTTTGTTGTATGTATATATGTTAGTATGTTGTATGTTTGTTCGCGTCAAATCTTGCAACTGAATTTTAAAGCAGTTATCCTCAACCGATTAAGCTGAAATTTTGCATAACACGTTTAGTTTAGATGACAATGCATGGTTCGCTAAGTGAAGTCATTCTACATCCAATATAGCGGATCGCCCAAGATGGCGGACTAGTGATTTTTTATCCACTTCCATGATATGGGTATTAAACAAAAGGGTTTGATAAGAAGAATACGAAAAATAAAATACGTCACTCTAAATCCAATATGACGAACCGCGCAAGATAGCGAACTAGTTATTTGACAATATGGGTATTATTTGAAAGGATTTGCTGAAAATAAGAAAAAAAATGACGTCACTCTAAATCCAATATAGTGAACTACCTTCTATAAGCTAAAAAATAATAAAAAAAACATTAAAAAAAAGCTTTTGTTTACATGTACTAAAAAGATAAAAGTAATCTTTAAATTAAATCAAACCCATTATTTTATTACATTACACAATTTATTTAATACATTTTATGTCGCGAGATTTACCCGTGTAAATAAACAAGAAAACATGACAAAACATGTAACTTGGTCGTGACATAAATCAATTTATCACACAATTATAGTTTTTTTTTATAAAATACATAAATCTTGCAACAAGCTTTTATATTATATAATGTGTTTAATGTAATAAACTAATGGGTTCGATATAATTTAAAGATTATTTCCTTCTTTTTAGTACAAAACTACCGCAACTAAATTTCCGAGAAACGAGCTAGCCTCTAGACCAGGGGTCTCCAAACTACGGCCCGAGGGCCACATCCGGCCCGCGGACAGATTTTGTCCGGCCCGCGGAGAGCTAGCATACTTGAAAACTCCTTTTAGAGAACAAATAATTTTTATAGCAAATTAAATTTAGTTTACTGAAGTATTCTAATTTTATGTTGAATAATTATTAATATGACATCTACATTGATATGGTCATGGGCTAACTCCGCTAACTCATAACATTCTTGTAGGCTTATTGTTATTGTTTTTGTGATAAGTTGGATAAAGAAACACAGAATTGTAATGAGTAAAGACATGTATAATATGCAGAAAATTTAACTTCAGTATATAATAACTAACAAATTATTGAAATGAATCCAACTAACATTTTATACACTTTAAATAATCACATAACTTATAACAAACATAATGACATATGAAATACTAATGAGATTTATGTAATTGAGATTTTCCACTGACAATAGTTTGTAGTTGTGGACTAATTTTACTTGTACCAATTATTAAAAGAGATTTAAGATGCTCATCAGTTAATTTCGATCTGTAAACATTTTTTGTGTACTTCATTTTGGAGAAGGTTTTCTCACACAAATAAGTAGTACCAAAAACAGAAAACAGACCACGAGCAAATTTATGCAAATTATCAAATTGTGTCAGTGAAGACTCTTATAAAATTCCAACAAAGATGAGTTTTGATATTTGTTCTTAATTATATCACTGCATTGTAGATCAATCATTTCCATTTGAAGTTCCGGGGCTAGGGTTTCAATGTCAGTATCAAAAGGATTCTGAAAAATCTTAATTTGATTCGCAATGGCATCAAAGTCCGAGAAACGAGTATCAAAATTTATCTTCAAAGCACTCAAAGTTTCGATTGCAAAATCGATAGGAAACTCAGTCTCAGTAGTGTGGCTGAATATTTCACATGTTTTAAAATGTGAAAAACATTTACTTCGTAGTTGTGATTGAAACAGTCTCGATTTCTTCCGGAATGATTTGATATTAGTGTATAAATCAGGAAGATGCTGGTTTTCTCCTTGCAATCCCAAATTCAGTTCGTTCATATGTTTTGTCAAATCAACATAGAATGCTAACTTCCACAGCCATGCGTTGTTTTGTAATTCAGTAAGAGGGCGATGCTTTTCATTCAAAAAAATTTCGATCACTGCTCGAAGTTCAAAAAAGCGCTGAAGGACTTTCCCACAACTAAGCCAGCGTACGGCAGTATGATAAGGTAAGTCAGTTTCTCCAATCTCTTCAATAAATTGTCGGAATTGTAGGTGATTCAGCCCAAAAGATCTGATAAAATTAACAGTTGATATGACTGGTTTCAGAACGTCAGACATATCCAAACATTTTCCGCACAAAGACTGTTGATGAATGATACAATGTAAGACTAATGGTTTTGAACCACCGTCATTTTCTACAGCCTTTGACACAAGAGCGACCACTCCTTTATCTTTCCCACTCATGTTTTTGCCTCCATCAGTTGTAATACATTTCCAGTTTTTCCATCGAAGGTTCTTTTGATTAATGGCCATTTCAACTCCTTTAAAAATATCTATACCAGTAGTTGTGCCATGAATACTATACATATCAAGAAGTTTTCGTGCACTTCATAGCTTTTATCTACCTCGAATATAAATCAACACCTGAGCAGTATCTGACACATCCGTTGACTCATCCAAGGCCAAAGAAAACCACTCAAAATGTCCATTTTTGTCGAACAGTTGAGAGGATATATTTTCAGCGATGTTTTCACCCTTCGAGCCACAGTGTTTGCTGACATACTGACAGTTTTTAATAAATTTACCTTTCAGGGCACATTTCTTTGGCTACTGCAATTATGCATTCTTTGATCATTTCTCCATCGGTGAATGGTTTTCCACGTTTTGCAATTTCAAGAGCCACACGAAAGCTGGCACGAGTTGCAGCCTCTTGATCAGTTTTGAGTTTTGTAAATGAAGATTGCTGCGATTTCAATCCGCGCTGCATAGCTTCGAATTTTTCTGTCCGCAAACTTCCTGTATATTTTGAGTAATTTTGAAAATGTTTTGTTTCATAATGACGTTTAATGTTATATTCTTTGAGAACGGCTATGCTTTCATTGCAAATCAAACATAGCGCCTTGTTACTGGACTCAATTACGAAATACTGAATGTTCCACTGATCTTTGAATTTTCTGCATTCACTATCAATTTTTCGCTTCTTTTCCATACTACTAATTCACACACAAAAGCAACAATTCAAATCAAAATACTGTTATAAAGATGTCTTAAACTTAAACACGCACAAACACGTTTTAAGGAGGTATGCAATATTTTATTTAACAACAGTGTCATAGGAACTGACTTGTGGTTGCGCCACTAGCCTTCTTATATATTCCAATTACTGCCATCTAGAAGTGAGTGGAAGACACCAGAACTTTCTCGAACCAACGAGATTATTCTGTACGTGCTATTAGCGCCATCTGTTAGCGATAGAAGGTACTACCTATTTCCGCTTGTGTCCACCAGATGTCGTGTCACGTTACTCCTCATGGCTCGTACTCTACGACTAATCTAGAAATTACAGATAATGACAGGAAAATTAATAATATGCAGTGTTGCCGTTTTGCGGACTTTAGTCCGATTTGCAGCCTTTTTTAAACGTTGTGTACTTTTTCGGACTTTTTTTTTCATCAGTGGACTATTTCACTTCTTACCACCGGCAACAATGATAATATGGTTTTGGCCCTCGGAACTTACTGGAGTAATCAGTATGGCCCTAAGGCTGGAAAGTTTGGAGACCCCTGCTCTAGACCATTGCCCTCGCCTCGCGACGCTTGGATTTGCGCGGGAATGAAAATTTAAATATAAACTAATTTATGGCTCACCCTGTATGAAATATGGCATGATCATTTAGCCTTGCAAAATGTTTGTTCCTTCTTAAATAATGTTTAATCTGACAAAATCTCAAAAAGATGCTGGTGTCGATTGGTACAAACAAATGCGTAACAAATACAATGCTTCAAAAGACGTGTATAAGTTTGAAACAGTCGACTCTATGAGTATTTAAAAATGAACCAAATCCATCAAATGTCTCAAACAATTAGTGCTACAAAACCAGTTGTTTGCTTAAAGTCTCCGGCGAAATAAGGAAAACAAGCAAGCACCGTCGGATCATTCTTTATCAAAACTATGCCTACTGGCACATATTTCGTCTAACAACCGAATATTTGAGCACTCACAAAATCAAATAATTGATTTATCCCCCGTACAGTCCAAATTTGAAACCTAATGACTTCTTTTTGTTCCCGGGCGTCAAAATTAAATGAGGTGGTCAACGGTTTTCGTCAGCAGAAGAAGCCGTTGATGTATTCAAAAATCATGTATATTTTTAAAAAGAGTAAAACCATTTTCGTGGTTTTTCTTATTAGGTTTAAAATATAAATATGTAGTAACCCTCGTGTAGTGCTGTCCAAAATAAACGTGCGTGCATAGAAATCGGTCCACTGCACACTTTTGACTTTAAATATATATATTTTTTAGAAATTATTCATTAGATTAAAACAAAACCTATACATTTTAAAAGATGATTTAATATACTTTGACATGGGTATAAATTTATTGAAACTCCATAAATGTTAAGATAAAAATTAGAAAATTAAATAAGGAAATTATCATTTTATTACTGCAAGAAACATGGTTCCTAAAGAATCAGCTGAATGATAACAGTAACAACATGAAACTATTAATAATGGCAAAGATAATACTACTACGAATAGATGGTTCATTTAAATGGGGCGTTTTGAATCAGTTCGGAGATATCAATGCTTCCGTAAATGCGAATAAAATTAAGTCGGTAACCTCTGCCCCACCGAAACAAACCGTGCGACATTGCCAATGTCTGTCGCTTGTACCTTATTCGGAACACGAAGTAGCGAAAGCGGGCGGCTAAACGGTATGTGTATTTTCTAGTCGCGTTTCATCACGCCAATAGTAAAGGCCTGCCGGTAACACTGTTTAACTTTCGCTCAAGGATAGCGCGAAAATCTCTCGATGGACATCGGCTCGCGTTAGCCAAAGTCCATTAGGGGTATCAAAAATATAGCATTGAATGGTTCATCTTATCCGTAGTAGTATTATCTTTGATAATGGACATGACCTTCTCTTGCTCTAATAACATCTCGCCTGCGATTTGGCGTAGAACTAATTGAATTCGATATTTTTGCTTATGCCATAATGAGCTCTGGGATCGACGTTGGAGCATAAATCCCAGCTCTGATTTTTCGTTTTAGCTCATCCCATGAATTTTCAATCGGGTTTAGGTCGGGACTGTATGCCGGCCACACAATTCTAGCAGTGTTGGGCTTTTCATTATTATGCATAAAAGTAAAATTGTCTCCAATATAATCGATGTAAGGTACCACATGAACTGCTAGAGCACCAGTTAAACCTCCTCCCTCGCGACCACGGTCAGGTCCGGCTATGAACACAGGGTCCGTTCTTGCTTCCATAGAAATTGTACCCCAGATCATGCATGAACCGCCGCCGTAGTTGATCGTCTCTTTAATGTAGCACTCTGGACTGTTTTAAGATCCAATCCAGATGATTCCGTGCGAAGTGTTGGCGAGATTAATGGTGGGCTGGGGTAAATTTTAAAGCCGTTGTCGGGATTTCAGGGGTTAAGTTTCTTTTCTGCAGTCTTCGTCTTTCTGTCCACTGGCTAATTACTTTTCGAACCTCATGCAGCTCTTGTCGCACTTGAACCGCATTAAGTCGACGGTTTCGTAATGGCTTTAACACAATAAAGCGGTCAGTCATCAAGCTCCGTTGGACATCGCTTTCTGTCCATTGCTGATCGCCTATGAAACGTTTGCAGACCCTTTGAACCGCTGCACATGTCATATTCAGTCGTCGAGCAACAACTCGCTGGCTAAGTCCATTTTCGATTAAAACAAATACTTGGGTGGGTTTTTTCGCTGTAGTAAATTAAACTAAGACTCTTTGACACTGAAATTAAATTATGTTGGAACTATTGCAGAGACTGTTGTCTGTCAAAAGTTTGTTTATACTCGTGATAACATCCACTTAATATGCATTTCTTTCGATTTCGCTTGCTACCCTTCATAAATAGACACTCTTGATAAATTTATACCCATTTTTTGTTTTGATCAGACAAATAATTCCTAAAAAAAAACATTTAAAGTCAAAAGTGTGTAGTGGCCCGATTTCTGTGCACGTAAGTGTATTTCATCATAATTGCCAAAAGAATGTGCGTTTTCAATGGATATATTTATCAACCGTATTATAGTGAACGTAACGATTTATTCTTAAAATTAAATTATTTAATTGAATTAGATAACCCATACACGAGACAATTTTAGGTTTAATGTTCTTAATGGAGAAACTAATTAGAAGTTACCTGACCGCATTATCATAAAGAAGCCTAATATTAATAGTAATAATTACAATATCGTTATGTCATATGACAAATGTAGATATAAATAGCAAGGTTCATTAACTTAATTAATGGAATATTTATTGACTTGGCTTTGCCATTAAATTCTAATGGTTTTAGACCATCAGTTCATCGAAGCAAAAAATAACCAATCGCGTTCAATATGCCCTTTTAATAGTGAATATTGACTATGAACTGATCATTTATTGAAGTGTTTTATTGACTAAAAAATTTACCTACAAAGTGAAAAAATAGCCATTTTGGAAAAATTGTACCCAGTATGCCATCTAATCAATATATACCCGATAAATAACGTTTCGAAAACTTTCATTTAGCATACTAAGTACGACTGTTCCAAAACTATTATTTTTTACCGAAAGTCAATGTCGAGCTTGACCCTTAGGACGACAGACAGACCAACACGTATGCCGATAATTTTCCGCCATATTTTTTTTCAATCAAATTTCGTTTGGTTCAGATGGCATACTAAGTATAAATTGTTCCAAGATTTTGACTTTTTTGACATTCTAGTTCTATTTTCCCGTTCTAACCAGAACTAACCGCAGTCATCCTGCAAAACTTATCAATAAATGATAAGCGTATAGTCAATATTTACTATTTAAAAGGGCACACTGGATACGATTGCGCGCTTTTTTCTTCGATGGGCTGGCGGTCTATTTGTTTAGAATTTAAGTCCACATTTTTTTGTTAGTTTTTATTGAGTAAGTAAAGGTCAAAGCGAGGGGTAAACCACTAGTCATCAAGGTGTACAAAGATTACAGGGACTTCCCAAGATCTTTAAGACTTCCCCGAAAAAATCAGGACTTCCCAAAGATTTCCTAAAATATTCTAAGACTTCCTAAGATTTCCCAAAATTTTCAAAGATATTCCTTCCTAAGACTTCCCAAGACTACCCAAGACTACCCAAGAATTCCCAAGACTTCCTAAGATTTCCTAGTATTACATAAGATATCCGATAGATTTCCTACATATGGATTTTAAAATTTATAAAAATCGTGTTAAGAATATATAATGCTTCTCTACAGTCCTATGCATCACCAGACTTTATTAGGCACATTTAAATTATAGCAATCTGTCAAATACATTTGGGTTTGGGAAAAAAAGAGAAAAAACTCGAGAAATAACAAACTTAATGATCTTTAAAACCATAATAAAGTGCACTATTTAATTATCATTGCAATTATAAATTTTATGTTTTAAACCTAAGTAACCGATCAGAACTTACCTTTTGGGTTTCTTACTGAAAAACCAACAAAGAGTAGATTTTTTTACTAATTTAGAAAGTTGGAAATATTTTTTTGTGTAACTCCTGGAGTATTTAAAAATATATTATAATCTTTTAAATTTAATGTCCCATCAAAAAAGCCTAAATCTGTTAGTTCTAAAAGGTCATTTAAATTTTCACTGTTATCTATACATTCAGGAATGTCCACTTCAGAGCTTGCACATATCTCGTCATCGACAGAAAGGTCATTTTCTTCAGTAATGTCTACATCAAGATCTAATAAATTTGGGGAATTAAATATAATATCTTTGTAAGATTTATTATTTTTTACAGGCATTTTCATTTTTGCAGCAATACTTTTTGCACTGTGTAAAGCACGATTAACTATAATTTCAATAAATTCATCAATCATAAGCTCGATCATAAGTGTAAAATCTTGTGTTCTAATATACGTATGCATAGGGGTTGTATCACCCATTCTTAATGTTAATTGCTCTCGTGGAAATATAAATTCATCTAATACGTCATTTTAAATGTACTGCAAATTTTGAATTCTTGTTAAGCTGTTAATTAGCTGACGCATACTAAAATTTACAACAGTTGAGTATACAGTCGTTAGTGAACGAGCTGAGCGGAATGTTTGCTCACAAGGTTGGCTGCTGTACAGCCAAGGAACAAAACTATTTTTTCCTAAGTTGGGATCATCTCTATAAGTCTGACAAGTTTTATTAAGGAGTGAGCGTTTATTTCTATGCATAAGTAACAGTTTACTGAGATAAAGTTTTTATTGAAGGGATAATTATTTTCTTTTAACCATGCTCTCCAAATTCGTAACACAAACACCAAATGCCACATTAAATATATCCTTTCTTTAGTTGAAATATATTTTTGCAAAAAAGACTGCAGTATATTACTAATCAATTTTAAGTATAGTTGTGTTGCTTTGCTTTCAGAAACATCCTTTTCTCAACACTACACACCTACTTTATTACAAATTTTTTCTACCGATAGAAAATTCATTTTTTTTTCGGCATTAATATCAGTATGAGATAGAAAGTGTTTATCTTTTGAAATATGCTGAATAATCCTTTAATGATCCATGGATATATTGTAACTTCCAAAGGGTAAGGTTAATGACGTACAGGGTTTTCCCGTATAATTGCGCACCCCTTTAAAATATTTATTTTTATAGATAGAAAAAAATAGTTTAGATGAAAGTTGCAGGATTTTTCATGAATATTTTCATGGTGTAAGATAGAAAAACAAATGATGATCGGAAAATTAACAAATCACTATCAACTGTTATTTTAAATGGAACACCCTGTATATAATTGAAAATTCAAATTCTGCTAATCCTCCTCTTTTCAAATATAATAATATATATATATATATATATATATATATATATATATATATATATATATATATATATATATATATATATATATATATATATATAACTTATCTATGTTCGGATAAACGAGTTGCAAGTTATTTGAATTTAAAATCTGTTCTTATAAGCCATAGTTAGCCATGGATAAAACCCCGGTTTGGCAAAGTTAAGTCGCGTTAGCCATGGTTCGTCTTGGAAACCAAACAAAAATATAAATATTTGACAGAAGTCAATTTGGGTGATTTGTAATGCAAATTATTTTAGTGCATTTATCGCTAAACTTCAAAGAAAAGTTAACATATTTTGTATTGTAATATTTTAACCAAAAAAAAAGCGTACCTACAATACAATAATTACTTTGTATAAATGCAGCTAATCCCATATTTTTAAACGGGATTTACAACTATGCTTTATTTTCTGTATGTTATATTTTTCGGTTAAAAATACTACATTTATAAAAATCTTAACCTGTGTTTAAAGCTAATCAATAAATGCACTTAAATAAACTGCATTAATAGTCACTGCGGCGAGACAATGATCTTCTGGCAAGTAAAATAGACCCTTTAGAAAATAATCATATCTACGCCCGAGTCTATGCCATTGATAACTTTTTTAAAAAACTAAAAAAAACGTTTTTAGATAATTGCCTACATTTTTTAAAAGTTATATACGGCCAAGTGATGATCGCGTTGTTAAATTTAGCAATGGACTTGCGTTTAGAATGTTTAACAAAACGTCATTGTCAGTGTTATTCAATAATTTAGTAGGCAACCTGTCAAAATCTGACATTTTGTTAAACATTCTCAACCTTGTTAACTTTTAACAATTTGCTAAGTTGACAACGGTTTAGAATGTTTAACAAAATGTCAGATTTTGACAGGTTGCCTACTAAAATCATTGAATAACACTGACAATGACGTTTTGTTAAACATTCTAAACTGCTAAGTCATTGCTAATTTTAACAACGCGATCATCACTCGGCCGATAGAGAAATAAAATCGTGAATACAGAATATGTAGAGCTCACGGCAATTTTAGGAAGTAATTATTTACCCAAATAAAGTTTAACTCACTATTAAAAGGATAGGTACTTATAAACATTTGAAATCATCTAAAAAAATTAACTGCTACGATAAACCGTCAAATACAAAAGGGATATTAAAAAAAAAAGACAAAAATTTAATAGCTTGAAATACGCAGCAGACATCAAAAATCTGAAAAACATATTTTTTTTCAAATGGTCTACTTAATAACACCATAGGAATAAAAAATAAAAAATATTTTTTTGTAGGTCGTGGCTTGACAAAGCTTTTGTAACCGAAAGAATAAAAACAAGATTTTTTTTAAACTGAAATAACATCTTTTTCCCAAAAAGTTTATTTACAAAACGGTAAAAACCGAAATTGGTTTTTTATTTTTAAGAGTAATGATGATTTCAAATTTCCAAAAAATGTCCTATTGCAGTTGATGTGAGCAGCAGTTTATTTTGTCTAAGATAAAATAGTTTTTTTGTAGAGGCAGGTTACGAATATTTAGCACCGTTGCATATAAACATTAAAGTTTAACAAAAATATGTTTATGAAGTTAGGCAGAAAATTTTAAAATTGTCCGAACAGAAACATTTCACTATTTTTAAAATATGTTAAATAAAATTTTAAAATTGGTACGGGTAAATTGGATGTACAAAATTTGGGTATTAAAATAAAACTCGCGAAAAAAGTTTTTTTTTTTACAATGTGAAAGCTTCTGGTCTTTTTGATTTTTGTGGTTAGAAGAAGAATAATCTCCTTTTTTTCTGTTTTAGGCGTTTTTCTAGTTTATAGAGCTGATCATATTCAGTAGCTATACCTTTTGGGCATACTTGTCAAGAGCTTTTTTATCATGAACCGCCTATAATATAGAACATATTTAAAAATATATTGTTTGAAATAAAAATCAAAAATATTCAAAGGATATATTTAAGGTATTTTTTAAAGAACCAGAATAAAGTTTTGTTTGTTTAAATAATTATAAGATAGATGTTGTATATACGAAAAAAATTAAAAAAGTGAACAATACTTTAAAAAAATCTAACACAGAAAAAAAAATATTTTTAGAAAAAAAGCCCATTTCTTTAATTTACTGTCACAGTATACATAAACAATAATAAAAAATGCTTTTATATAACATATATGTGTTACCAAAAATAAATATAAGATTAAATTAATAAATTTTTAATGCTAATTCATGTTTAATTTTAATTAACTTACCTAAATCTTAAATATTTAATTTTAATACTAACACAGCGACCAACAGCGACTGTACCCTTGTGAATTCAAATCGCAAATGCAGCAAGAAAGGAGGAAATATGCGATAAGATAGCTAAAGATTTCCATAAATGGTTAAAGACTTCCTTGAAATATCGGGGATTCCAAAGACATCCTAAAGATTTTAAGAGATTTCCCCAGACTTCCTAAGATATCTTTAAGATTTCAAAGATTTCCAGAGATTACCCAAAGATAGCCAAAGACTTCCCTGATTTCAAAAGATTTCTAGGGATTACCCAAAGATAGCCAAAGAATTCCCAAAGATTGCCCTTTAAGTGTACAAAGACATCCCAAGACTTCCTGCAGTGGTTTACCCCTCGGTCAAAGGTTGGATTTCTGTGAGGGCATCCCTTTTATCCTTAGAATAGCCAACGAATCCCAAGTACCGAACTTAACGTCGAATCCAACTGCAGAATAGAGCGGTGTTCGCCCCTAGTTACCCCTTCATCTACTACCTCGTAAGCGGTAAAAGATACAACGAGGGGTAAATTGTAAAAAAATGGTGTACTTACTTTTTTAGGGTTTAAAAATTTTGGTAATTCTTATCTTGCAAATTGCCCATGGGCAAGGGGAAGAAGTTTTTTTGTAAGGGTAAGGTCATTGATGAGGCAAACAGCTTTAACGAATTTTTACAAAAGTTATCCCTGAATTTTTTGACAACGAAGTAAAAAGATCTACGCCAAGGTACTTAAGATACTTAAGTAATTTATATTGTTTATTAATAGTAATTTTAGTAGTATAAAATATTGTCTAGTTTAAAAATACTACAGGAATATAAGCCAGTAGCGACGTTACAACATGTCATAAATATATGTCCACTTTTATTGAGCAAATTCAAAGATGCTTTTAGGTCAAGTAATTACATATAATGTTATGAAGACACCCATGATACTTTACTATTTAGGCTTTAAGCCTTTGTGGATTCCAAATAAAAAATCACAAACCAACATTTAAAATACTTAGACGATCATTTGACAACTGACATGGCATTATATTTTGTATAGCATTGATTATCCCTGAACCTTATAATGGCACAAAAACTTCAAATATAGATATGAACCTTTTTGAGATAGGATAAAAAATAGTGCATGCTACCAAAAAGAAAGATAGTTTCAGACCGAGTTTTTTTTTAACTTTTAGATAAAACAACTTTTTCGATGGTCTGCATTTTTGTATTGCTTCACTCAATATTCAATTTTTATTTGTCAATTCGAGCTCGTGCTTTAAACCTATACACAAAACAAAATTGTAATTGAAACTGAATGCGTTATTTTCAAGAGATATGTACTAAGCAAATATTTCCCAGTGGAAATTGGATTAAAATGGTTGCAAAAGAAATTGACTTAAAAAAGATTTATGAATGCGAAAAAAATCAAAGTGAACTGATTGTGAGGCTTGAAATTTTTAAACAACTTAAATACATAAATCAATTAATAATAAAATATATCCTATATAAACTTTTAATAATTTAGGTTTGTATTTTTTTGTTTTTATAAAAATTATAGTAAAATTTAAAAAATCGTACCTACTAGGTTTTGTCGTTCGATAAAAAAACAGAATTTTATGGTTTAAAATATAGCATGCATTTTTTGAGAGGTGAGAACCGCCAGAAGTCAGAGGAAGCTAAATCTAGCAAATTGGATGGATTTTGTAACAGTTCGTAATTTAGTGATTTTCGCTATGATTTTTCTGAACTGTGTGAAGGTGTGCATTATCTTGATAAAAAGAATTATCCTGTAAACGAGATATTTTTTTACTCTGACTAGTTCTTTAGGTTTCAATAAAATTATAGTTTATTGTTTTACCAGTTTGGAGATAATTCACAAACAAAATTTCTTTTGCATCGCAAAAAGCTGATGTTAACACCTTTTGGCCGAATTCTGGACCCTAAATTGCTTTAAAGCCGAGACACTGGGTTTATGCCACTCCTAAGCTTCTTGTTTTAATTCAAATAATGATGGTAAATCCAAATCTTATCCATAGTGATGAAACTACGCGCAATATCATTTTATCCTCCCCGCTTCAAATGTTTTTGAGAATGTCGTATTCGAATGAGTTTTTGTGCCTTTATTAGCAAACGCGGCACCCATTGTGCACATAGCTTTAGGAAACCCAAAAATTTAGACAACATATTGCTCACACTGCCTAATAAAATTCCTATGGTTTCAACTAAATCCCTTTCAGTTAATTGACGATCTTACAAAACCATATATTTTTGCAAAATTTGGGATTTGACAATAAAATTTGATTAAATTGATTGACAGTTGACAGATCTACATGGAAATTCACACGTGTTCATAAAAAAGTACTACCATTTTAAGAAAGATAAAACGAAGCAGTTACTGTTACTAAAAAGTTAGGTATTACTTTAAAACGAAACGGTTTATTTTACCCTTCGCATTTCCCTCTGGAACCCGTCTGGCAACCGTCTTTGTCATGATGGTGATGGTGATGGTGGCGCTTTTTAGCTGCACCTTCCACGGGAAGTGAGAATTTTCTATGGCCGCTATACTGGTGTCGTCTGTAAAGATAAAAAGTAATAATATTTATAAGGTATCATAATGATAATTTCATGCTTAATGCCGCCCACGCACGATGCAGTTTACCTATGAGGTCGAACTATGCAGGAAAGGTTCAGGGTACAAAAACTGCACAGGTCCGTTCCAATATACACTCCGGTCTACCTGCGCAGGTGCACCTGCATAAGGCGACCTGCCCGGTAGAGCGTAGCGTGTGTAGCCGGCATTATATTGAGAATCCTATATACATCCATTCTAACCTTTTTTTGCGAATTTACTATAAACATCCTGCTATAACGTTTTAACCAGGAGGACGGGGTTCCTCCAACGATAAGGATCTCTACGACTTATTCATACTTTTTAAACAGTACGACATGCACTTTTAGTCGGCTAGTTTGTCCTCAAGTTTTAAAATTTTAAGAGTATTTTGAAAGCGCATTTATCAGGTTATACATAACTGCCAATTTCATTTTTTTTTGCCGTGTCGTTTACAAGATATAAAAAAACAAAATTTTACTTAAAAATATTTTATTCACATTAGGTAAGGGGTTCTAGACTCTTGCGAATCACTCCCGCATGCATATTCAAATTTGTGGATTCCAAAAAAAAATCAGAACTTCTTTATGACACGTGTGTTTAAAATTTATAAAAAAAACTATACAGTCGTATACGAAATCGAAAATAGTTATTTTCCCTTTTTTTTAAATATTATTTCATCCAGAAGTTATTAATACATTAAAAAAACGACCCTAAATTCGGAAAATATGTAGAACGAAAATGCGTGCGCAAAGTTAAACTTTTCGCACTCATTTGCGTGCACAAAGAAAGTACTTTACGCACGCAAGTAGAAAAAAAAGCTGTTTTTACTCTTGATTTATGCCACAAACGTCAAAATTTGATTTCTGTCATCCTGCTACGTATAGTGTCGTTTAGGATGTCGATATCAACATGGGACATTTTTTGTTCGCAATGATATTTTACGTTATTAAAAGTGTGACCATTGAATATACAGGTAATGTCATAAAAAAGTTTTGATTTTTTTTTGAATTCCGAAATTTGGACTTGCAGAATCGAGTCGCGAGGGTGGTAAGGGCAGTTTTGTGTAACTTGATATAAGCGTGACAAAAAATACGAATCGACGAGTTCGAGCATTTTTCCAAAAAAATACTTTGATTTTGTTTAATTGAATTTATTCCAAATAAGGGACTCGCACAGTGAAATCAATTCTGTGTACTTTTAAAATAGAGTTTGAATTTGCTTAGAAACATGTGTACCGGTCAGCCTTTCATGAAATTCTTTGTATTTGAAATTCCCTTTTCTTTATAAGTTACGAAATAAAAAAGCTTGTCAAAACCCAATATTAAAAAGTGACTTAATTTTTCTTTTAATTGACCTTAAAACTTTATCCTCAAGGGCATTATTAGTTAAAGCCTTTTACAACTTTTTTTCTTTAGATTAACGAAACCCCAAAACTGTATTGAAATGGTTTACAGAAAAAAGTCCTTTTAAAACAATTAGACCGAGCTGACTTATTTCTTACATTTTTCGCTTTTTTTAAGCTGTGGGATATCAAGGGAATAAATCGCTTTAACTTGAACGTTTTAGTCCCCCTTGGGCATTTAGTTTGATGTTGAGCGGTTGTTAACGTGTGTGTAAAATTACATTGTTACGATCTCTTTTATACTTTTATTATTTTGTGGATTTGTAATGTTTAAAAATTGTTCACTTTAGTTTAATAACTTATTTTTTATGTTTTAGTTTTTTCTGAATAACTTCAGACTCTTTATCAATTTAATAGACGATGAAATATTCAAAAAAATATACATCTTACCTGTAATATTATGAAAATGTGCGAAATTCAGTGTAGCGAAGTTAAAACACAAAGTGGCATTTAACTTTTTTTTTGGCGATTCTTTATTTATGACTATTATTAACATATACAGAATAATTCATTAATACCCCTTATTAATGCACGATTTTATAATAATCAACGATAATAGCATAGGCAACTTAATGTAGGCGAAATAATACCTGAAACTTTTGAAGGGTGTTTTAGCAAAAAACAACATTTTATTTAAAAATAAAAGTTGTAAATAAGCAAACTATTCTTAAATTTTTTATTATCAAAGTGCTGGACAAATAAACTATTTGCGAAAACCATTGATAAAACCAGTGCGCCCTGAATGTATTTCTCTCATTTATTATTTTTATAAGTTAAAAGAAGACCATTGATACATTCAGTACGTACTTGTTTAAGGGTTTTCGCTTTATTCTGTCCAATGTCAAATGGTAGAAAATGGCAGAACACAACTGTCAATCTCATCATTCAGCCGTAGTTTTATTATAAGTAAATAAAAGCATAATTATTTAAAAATAAATCTTTAGGAAATATTCAAAAATACTAAAGCATTAAAAGACACTAGTTCTTGTCTCTCCAGTTTACTTTCTAATCGATGTATATCAGTTATGGTAGATTGTCACTCTTCTAGTTTTTATCAAATTAATGCTGGGGTACCCCAGAGATCAGTCTTAGCACCAACTGTATTTCTAGTTTACATTAATGATCTTCTTTCTTCCAAGATCAACCCAATTCATAGTTTTGCGGACGATAGTACCCTTCACTTAGTATTTAGTTTCCCAAGCCATACCCTAAGCCTGATTTGAAAAGCAATCGCAGGGTATTTCTTTTACATAATCTTCAAGCAATTTTGGATTAGGGCACCAAAAATCTTGTCCAGTTCCAGCCTCAACAACACAAATTGTTAAATCTTATAATTTACTTCATGTAATGTTTGTGAGTTTCAACAATTTTATTCGTTGTCGCAAAACAGTTTATTATTACTCATCCATTATTTATGAGCGGTCAAGTTCTGCAATATAAAGAATCATTTAATATGGATACCTTTGAGGACGAACTTAATTGGCACTGGTATATTATATCCTTAGCCACAGCAGGTTTAAAAGACCTCGAATTTCTCTGTCTAGCCAGGAAGTATTTCTCCTCTTCTAATATGTATAGTATGTATACTCTGTATGTATCTTAAATCAGGCCCTGCTTGGAATATTATTACCATGTCTCGAGAATGGCGTCTTTTACAACTTCAAGATTTCTTGATTTCATTCAGAGAAGGTCCATTTGCCTTCTTAATAATGACCTCCCTATAAATATTACGTCACAAAACCTGCCCTTCCTATAAATATTTGAGTTTGCAGAGGCACCGGTTGCGTCAACCACACTACTAGTACCGGTGCCGAAACAAACATAAGTAAATATGATTAACTGTATTAAGCTATTGTAACGACAACGTACACATCAATACTTA
Organism: Listronotus oregonensis; assembly: GCA_019359885.1. Lineage (NCBI taxonomy): Eukaryota > Metazoa > Arthropoda > Insecta > Coleoptera > Curculionidae > Listronotus > Listronotus oregonensis. Next base: position 85,828 of record JAHBCN010000327.1, read on the forward strand.
TATACGTACACACTTAATACAAATGACTTTCTATAGTGACAGAAAAATAAAGTTGAAAAATCAAGAAAAAAATTAAGGAATGAGCTGCGAACGTCACGATTTCTTAAACCTCTCGACCCCCTTGTCACACTAAGCGCTACACCCTCCCACGTATTTTATGAACGGCCCCTTGTCAATTAACGAGCTGTGGGGAACCTGTCATTATTTTATACGTATTTTCATGTTTTTGCTCCAAGAATTAACCAAAAACTTTAATGCATCCCTTAAAAGTTCAACGGAAGGGACCTCGAACTTTCCACTTTGTTCGTTCCCTTATTCCTAAAGTGACTAGGCTGTAAAACCACCCTTTTTCCTCTAGAGATCTACTCTTTCCTTTCAAAACAAGACAGGTGAAAAGTAACGACAGCACTTTTTTTTCTGGAAGCCGTCTTAATTTACTACTAGAGGCAGCGCAGCCTCATGAGCTTTTTGTGCCTAATCTCCCATTGTCTTTTATACCAATCCTCCAACTAGTCTGGTTTCTTCTACAAGTCTGTAAAACCCCGAGACTGATTGGTTGATATATTCCTGTCGGCTTATTTTCGGTTGCACCCGGCATCGGCACCCACGACACCTCTGGTACTTAGGCTTTATATCAGCCTTCGTGGACTGTCATAAAGATTAAAAAAAAACAACTTTACATTTCTATATTATTTTTTTTTTTAGTTTTTACCTTTTTCTTTTTTAAATTTCTACTTAAAGGTTTTGCTCGTTCTCTCTGTTTTACACTGAAACTCCTTTTACAGGAAAACTTTATTTTCAGGAAAATACACGCTTCAGAGTTATTTGATCAAAAGTTTGTATAAAGACGCAACTTTACTTCGAAATGTATTAAACTTACTTTAGACGATTATTGTAAGGAAAATGGTTTTGACTGCTTTTAAAATGGACATTAGTGCCTATAAACTAGGTAATTGGTATCTTTAGGTAAAAAACTATCGGAATGATGAATATAATAATATGTGGTTTGGACAGCTTTTTGATCTAAATGGGATAAAAAATGCAATATTTAATTTTATGGTCCTTAAGAAAAAAATAATTAAATTAGATTTGTAAAAGATTTTTTTTTACAGTAAAAGGCCAAAACAACTTGGTCGTCTGTCAAACCATTTTTATTGTAGAAGGATATAAAAATTTGAAATTTTAAAAATATTGTTAAGGATGTATTATATGAGATAAATACAATATTTATACAAATAACTTTAAATTATTAAAACAAATTACTTTTATTTATCATAATGTATATTTAAAGGACATGGCACACATAACATGGGATTCTGGCTCTCGAACGATTTTTTTAAAATTTGAGTATGTTGATTCTTAGATCAATAGAAACATCTTTTAAATGGGACATTGTTGTGCAGGCCTATAGTATGGCCCAAAAAAACCACTGAGAAGTTGAAGCCTAACTGTTTATTAGATCCATTATAAACGCATAAAATGAGTAAATTTTCGTCTTAATCCAACGGAATAATATTTTATATATTTGTTTAGAATTAAAATAATTTGGTTTAACATTTAACACATACAGGGTGGTCCACTATCAAATAAAAAATATGGATTATGCCAACTAAATTGTTAATATCGTGATATACTTCAGAATTTATACATTTCTGACAGTTTATTAAGGTAAATTTAAGGTAAAATATTTTGGTTTAATATCCCAAATATACAGGGATATTTAAAATTAAAGATTTTTTTTGGTTTGTTATCACAAGATATTTTGTGACATATAAAGAGGTACATAGTTTTAAAATCTGCAGATTTTTCTGGCAGTTTTTTACCAGAGGGATAATAAAATTAAGCTATTCATAACTAAAATACTTAATTTTATTATACCTCTGTTGAAAAATTGCCAGAGAAATGTGCAGATTTTAAAACTATGTACCCCGCTTATATATAACAAAATTGTTTTTGTGAGATAAACAAAAAAAAATCTTTTTTATAAAATATTTAAATATTGAGGATTTAACCAAATATTTTAACCTAAATTTACCTTAATAAACTGTCAAAGAAATATAAATTTTAGAATATATCGATATCTGGATTTGATTGGCATAGTCCACTCTTATTTGTATGTTACCACCCTAGTATATTGTTAAATGTTAAACCAAATTATTAACTTAAACAATATATAAAATATTATTCGTTATTTGAACGAAAATTCACTATTTTATGCGTTTATAATGGATCAATAAACATTCTCAACTTCTCGGGTTTTGGGCCACCCTTGCGCAAAAAATGTCCCATTTAAAAGATATCCTATTGATCTAAGAAACAACATACTCAAGAGTGGATTAAAATATCTCATTAAAAAAAACTGCAACTTCGAAATTTGTTTTTAAATACTTTTAAAAAAGCAGTTGTTGATTCCTTCAAATCCTAGTGTTCTTATCTAGCAAATATTTTTTTAGATGTTTTTACCTATTTTCTCTAGTTCGTTGTCCAAGTACCGAACCGCAGTGGTGCCACCATGGACGTAATACAAATAACTTTTACCTTTACTAATCAGAACACCCCGTTAACCTCCAAATAATGTCATCCAAGAGTGAGCTTCAGTTTTCATGAGTTCCGGACCATAGAGAAACAACTGTTAACACAGGGTAATTGGAAGTAGAGGCGAAAAATGAAGACCCGAATAATTTTTTAATTCTGAATCAAAAACCAAAAATACTTTTTTTGCAAATTTTCCTTTGTTTCCAAGATATTTCACTATAAAGTTTTGCCAAAGAAAAGTTTTAAATCACATTGTGGGTGTCGCTAATCTTAGTTGGCGCTTTCAAACTATTACGTCATATGAAATTAAGTTTGACCGTTGTCAAAAGTTAGACACGATCTATTACTGGAAAAATTACAATACACATAAACAATATCACCGTATTCTTCGTTAGTGAACTCCATTTTCTTGTGATTTCTCTTATAACAGATTGACAAGTGTCTAACTTTTGACAAAGGTCGAACTTGATTTCATATGACGTAATAGTTTGAAAGCGCCAATAACACCCACAATGTGATTTAAGATTTTTTCTTTGGCAAAACTTAATAGTGAAATATTTTGGAAACGAAGAAAGATTTGCAAAAAAAGTAATCTTGGTTTTCGATTCAGAATTAAAAAATTAATTTGGGCTTCCTTTTTGCCTCTACTTACCAATCACCCTGTATATCAACTATATGTATATTATGAACTCTATCTAAGTGTATCAAATATAACTAGAACATTTTTAATCGTAACTATTTTTATTCCATTTACCAACAAAGAAGATGTATTATTTTTTTAAATAAAATAAATCTTAACACCATTTACCTTTTACAGAATATAATAAGTTGATAAGTTTTACATTGACAATTTTTAAAAAGTTAAAGCGTTGTTTTTTTGATACTTCTATTTTCAATTTACCATATTTTTATTAACCCTTACGAAAATAAAAACATTATTTTTTGTTCTTTTAGAGCTGCCCAATCGCCTATACCTTACTATTAACAACTTTGACAACAAAGTGCGCCAAAATTGGATTAGTTCGTCAAAAATGTGCATACAAGCAGAAAGTTGCTATTCCATTCATTTCCAGCATTTGTTGTAATAGCTGAAGGTACGTAAGTACTTAACTTTTTATTAAATTAAAAAATAGGGTCGTATATTATAAAACTAAACTGCTATAAAAGTCACAGAAAAATAAACGCTAGCTCTGGTGGAAAAAAAATGTCATAAAAATATATCATCGGAAGTACACGTGCAGTTTAAAGGAAAATCTAATTTTCTAGAAAATTTCAGCGACGGATATGAACTCATCAGAAGTTAATCGAATTGCTACATTACTTTAAACTCTAATAAACTCCCGTCCACGTTTGGGACGATGAAGTTTTAGAGCATATAATAAGTGAAACACGTGTTTATAGATTACAAAGTGGGTCTTTGTGCAAGATGTAAAAAAATCTTTTTTTTCTGGGGTTTTTATAAAAATATCTCCTAAAATTCATTCCAGGTATAATAATAATATAATAGGTCTGTTTTACAATATTTTACACTTTTTCTACCTACGAAGTCCTAAAATACACCTTAAATAAGAGCGCTTACGTAAAAAAAGTGTAAAATTGTGTACACTATTTCTGAATAACAAAAAGACCTAATGTTTAATAGGGTGCCTAAGTGACGAAACAGAATTTTTTAAACTCGTTTATAATGTATCCTTCCTCTACCAATAAAGTCTCTAAAATAATTATTAAAAAAAAATGGAAGAATACTTTTATTAAGTACTTTTTAATCCACTTTCCAGTAAAGTAATCGAACTATTATTCATATTTCCACCATTAAAGAAATATGTTTCGGCAATTATGGCGGGTAGCAAAAATCACATCCGCCAAAAGTGATATTTCCCAAAAATGGTAGGTATCTGTCAAAAATGACATTAAAAATGATGGTCAAAAATACGATGACCCACAATAAAAATATTGTCTGTTTACCGCCAAATTATGTTTAGGAGATACAAAAACAAACTTTAAAAGAAAACTAAAAGATTGTACTGGTAAATGGAAATACAAAATTGTTAAATATAATATTATATTTAACAACAATGCATTTTAAAATGTCTGTTCTCATGATATGACATTATTTTCGTATTTTCCACTCGCTTTAAAAGTTTCCAAACTATTAGAATCATTATTTTTCCAGCCGCATCTGTATACTTAATTTGGTTTATTTTGGTCGTCCGTGTTCTCTTAATATGATTTTTTAAATTTTGACCCTCTAAAATTTGCGTCTCACAAACACGATGTCTCGCACAATGTTATAATAAAGCAGAAATTTTCTCAGATAATGTTGTTAATAAATTCAATTTAGTTTGTTTTTGATCCTCTTGTTATTCTATAATTTAATAAAAATAAAAATTATGTAGCGTACGCCAATGACTCGTACAATTTGATAGAAATTAAACTTTCTGATTTTTGGTAAAATTTAGTTTAGTTTTAATATTAAATGTTAAGAGTAAAAACGCTGAGGCTTATGATGACATAAAAATCTTCTGTATGTTCTACAGTAACTTTCTCCCTTAAAATAAAAATAAAAAATTAAATACTGTATTGTTTCTATACAGATAAAGCTTCTGTAGTAAACTTAAACCTGCGTTATTTTTATTTAATTCTTCTTTTTCAAGAACTCAATGATTTTTCAATAACAAAGTTTTATTTTATTGCGTTGCATTATTTCAGAGAATTGTCTTTTCGACAGAAAGATTGCAGAATTTTAACAAAAGAAAATGTCTAAATAAACCTATTTACTTTTCACGTTTCTACTGGATGCCGAGCTAATCCTCTTACAATTTTATAACTATAATTCTGAGAAATTAGTTCAAAAGTTTAATGTTTCTTGAACTAAGGATTTATTTTTATAAAGGTTATCATTTCTGAGCAAATATTAAGTTACAGGCAAAAAGATATTGTTGATTTTATTAAGATAATTTATTTTTGGATTAATGTTATTACATTTATTTATTACCCAATATTTTTAAAGTAAAAGTTTATGTAAAAACGTAGAAAATTGACCGAGTGCAAGACACTGTACCTAAACACACTAGCCGCGTGTTTCATTCAGTACAATTTGTGATTTAAAGTTCCAAATGCTTCAACGTTCCCCTTATTCGTTACACCTACTTCCTTTGGATATTTAGTTGTTTCAAAAAATAGTTTTAAATTTTGAGTTTAATATACGTTTATATATTTTTTTTGTAACAAATTTCCTGATTGTCTCCTTGGTAGCATACTGGACAGAGTTAATGCCTGGCACGCTGGTGACTCAAGTTCAATCCCCAGCCGGGGAGACATATTTAGGTATTTTAATTATTTAAAATAACGTCCGTAGTGGCACTACCGCTGTGGTGCAATATCTGCATGTTTCGGTGCATGTACAGCGTTGACGGAACCAGGAAAGTATGGATTAACCATCAGAAAACCCGACACTCACGTTACCCTTGTACAGGGTCTTTGATTATATTTACGTAGCTTCTGGAGCCTTTATTTTTGAAGACAGAAAAAAATGTTTTATATAAAAATTGTAGGATTTTTTCCATATTATCTTTTGAAATTATCAGAAAAAAAATATCGCAATAAAAAAATGGAAAAATATAGACAACTTCAACTTTTTTAAATGAAACACCCTGTATATTATGCGCTATTACGAAAGATTTTTTTTTATTTCAAATATATATATATACATTGATTATATTTGAATGAACCATTTTTGAGATATTTAAGCTTAAAATATAAATAAATTGAAAAAAAAATCATATATCAAGAAAGCTATGAAAACAATAAAATTGTTTTAATAAATTTGACGTATTGATATTGTAAAAAGTTGAAATTTATCATTTTGACTATTAAAAGTAGTTTGTTTTGCTTTTTTGTCGATGGGCTATTCAGAAGAACAAAAAATCGCATTATGCGTCTTTTTTATGGTAACAATAATAATGTGACGACAGTGCAAAGGGAATATTACTTATTATATCCTTAATAACGGGTACCTATAGATACTATTAAATACATAGTAAGAACTGTGGTAAGAAAGTTTATTGAACGAAACAGATTTAAAATAAAAAAAAGGACTGCAGCACGAAATGAAAACAAAGTTTTGGATATCCTCGTTTTTTTAAGATAATTATTATACTTTTCTATTGGACTTGCACTAACTACTTTTAATAATTTTAGAAAATCCTGAAATATCAATCTCGGATGCGACATCTGAACTTAATCAAACAGATTATAAAATTTATTTAACCTTAAAATTTTACAAATTTTATCCTTATAAATTAATGTCCGTTCAGAATCTTCCCGAACAAAACATGCAGGACCGACCTAAGTATGCATTGGAGATAGCTGGATTTATGCAGCAGGATCCAAAATTTTTAAATAAAATTCTATTCACTGAAAAGTCTTCCTTCACTTTAGCAGGAATCTTTAATCACAAAAATAAACATTATTGGTTCAGAGAAAACCCTCAACAAAATCAGCAACATAACAATTTTATTGTTTCCATGGCTTTCTTGATACTAATATGAAACTTTTTTGTAATTTATTAATAATTTAACCTAAAATATCTCAAAAATGGTTCATCCAAATATAATCAATGTATATATATTTGAAATCAGAAAAAAGATATCTTTCTTTGTAGCGCATAATATACAGAGTGTTTCATTTAAAAAAGTTGAAGTTGCCTATATTTTTCCATTTTTTATTGCGATATTTTTTTACTGATAATTTCAAAAGATAATATGGAAAAAATCCTACAATTTTTATATAAAACATTTTTTTCTATCTTCAAAAATAAAGGCCACAGAAGCCACGTAAATATAATCAAAGACCCTGTACTCAGGCATCAAGCCTTCGTAGGCTGTAATAAAGAAAAAAAAACTATGCACTTGAAGAAAAACTATTTTAAAATCAAAGTCCTGAAAGTGATTTCGAATTTCATACACATGCAGGACGTTTAAAAATATTACGGGAAAACTAAGTTTTCTTTGACATTCACAAACTTGTATTGACTAACTCTAGAACTTGTTTAAAAAGTTAATTTTAACAATGTAATACCCACGCACGTCACACTTATTGGTCAAACTTTTTATATGAAACTGTTTGAAGACTTTGATAAAAGACGACAGAGGACGAAAGAAAATTGAGTTAAATAATATACGAGTATAACACAGATATCATTTTAGGTTGTTAAGAGTTTTCTAATGTTAGATCCAATTATTGAACTTTTAAGCCGCTTTATTAAATATTTTGGATAGAGACTTATACGAGGGGCACTAGTTATATTTTGATTCTTGGCAACAATGAGTGTGACGTTTCCAGTAGGAAGTTTGAAAATTTTGATTTTAACCTTTTTCAGAACGTTTTGTTATTTGAGCGCGTTTTACTGAATTATAAAGACAGATATGCACTGATCAACATACTTTAAATCCCAAAAAAAATCAAGAAATATTATGATTTCAATAATTTAATAACAAAACAATTGCCGAGAAAATATTGTAGCTAACTCGGGCAATAATTGTATATAGTTGTATATAATCAAACTATTTTAGAAGCCAAAGACCGTTTTAACAATCGAATAAAAGATAAAGTCCTTTCTTGCTCGATGGAAGGATTTACCCTTCTGGTCCTTTGCCAAAAACATTAGTCAAAACTTTTGCACAAATTCTTTTCCACCCCTAATCTCCGAAGATGAAATTGTTTCTACTTCTAAAGAAAAAGCCGAACTATTTGCCAAACAATTTGCTGTAAATTCTACTCTCGATCCTCCCTTTAATCTTCCTCTTCCAATAGTTGCCCCTGTTCCTCATAAAATGTCCGATATCAGTTTTAAAGTCAAACAGATCAAGCGTATTCTTTCTTCTCTAATACTAAAAAATCGCCTGGGCTGGATGGCATACCAGCAATCGTCTTAAAAAAATTTACGACACGGGCATTTTTCCAAAGAGCTGGAAAGCGGCCCGTGTGCAACCTGTCTTCAAGAAAGGATGCAAGACACCCCCTCTAACTATAGACCTATATCTCTTCTTTCTGTTGTTTGCAAAGTAATGTGAAAATTCATTAATTCCCAAATCATAAAGTATCTGGAAAAACACAAGATCTTACATGACAGACAGTATGGATTCCGTCACAGAGGATCCACAGCTGATCTTCTGTCCCTTGTCTCACACAACTGGAAAAAGTCCCTTGAATTTTTTGGTGAACCCCAGATCGTTGCTCTTGGCATATCCAAAACTTTCGATCAGGTCTGGTATGATGGGCTTCTTAACAAACTTTCTTTTTGCAGTCTTCCACCTAAGCTTTGCTCTTGGTCTCCAGTTTCCTTTCTAGTCGACGTATATCGGTTATTGTGGATGGTCATTCTTCCAGCTTCTACCAAATTAATGCTGGGGTGCCACAGGGCTCAGGGCTGGCACCCACTCTGTTTCTTCTACACATTAACGATCTTATTTCTTTCACAATCCCATTCATAGTTTTGCTGACGATAGTACCCTCCACTATAACATTCAATTTCTTAAGCCAATCAATAAGCCTGATTTGGAAACCAAGCGTAGGTCAATGTGGATGTCTCTCTCACAAGACCTCAAACTTATCTTGGATAGGGGCGCCAAAAATCTTGTTCAGTTTAGTGCCTCCAAAACACAGTCCTGTTCGCTGTCGCGAAAAGGGTCTGCCAGTTCTGCAGAACAAAGATTCATTTAATCTCCTCAGCGTTACTTTTGAGAATACCCTCAACAGGCACAAACACATTAAATCCATAGCCTCAGAAGCTTCAGAAAAACTTGGATTCGTCTTTCGAGCCAGAAAGTATTTCTCTCCTTTTAATCTGTATACTCTGTATGTATCCCAAATCAGCCCCTTTTTAGGATATTGTTCTCATGTCTGGGGAATGGCGTCTCCTACAACACTTAGCATTCTGGACTCCATTCAAAAAAGAGCCGTTCGTCTTATTAATGAGCCCACGCTTACAGAAGGCTTTCTCCTCTTGCCCACCGTCAAGCTGTGGGGGATCTGTCTCTTTTCTATAGGTATTTTCACTGCTTCTACTCCAAGGAGTTGGCCAGTATAAGTCCTTCTCTGGTAGCTCCTAACAGAGCAACACGTAGTGCAACTTTTATGCATCATTTTACAGTTCAACTAGAGAGGCCCTGAACTTCCGGCTTTCTTCGTTTCTTCATTTCCAGAGTGTCCATGGGATCTGCTACCCACAGAAGTTTTTCCTTCTCTTCCCAGTCTCCAATTATTTAAGTCCCGTGTGAACAAACTCTCTCTCACCACACTTAAGACACTCACGGTACGTTAGTACTTAGGCCTCAGCCTTCGTGGACTGTCCAAAGATAAAAAAATGGCGATTAATGATGTCACCCTTAACGAAAAAGCTTCGATCATTAATCGCCCTTATTTGTTAAATGGCTTTCTGTAAAAGTACTGCCATAAAGACCGTCATCCCATTGAAGAAAAAAGGAACCAATCATACCCAGTAGACCCTTTAAAACAGTAAATATTCACTATGCCCTGAACATTTATTGATACAAGTTTTATAGGATAACTGCGCTTTATTGACTAAATAAACCTAGAAAATATAAATAATAAATATACCCAATAATCAAATTTCATAAAAATTATTAGTTAAGTAATTTTAATATATTAAATTATAGGCGTCGGGATCTTATATATTTTTTAACGAAGTTAAAGTTAAAAATAGAAATGATAGTATAAAAAATTTGAGAACAAGTTTTATTTAATAGACTTAAAATTATCTAATGAATCTATTATTTTAACTAGCTGTTTTTGAAATAGCAGTAGTCGCATTACCTAAAACACTCTGTATATTGGAAAACGTGTTTTTGTGTTGATAAAGTGACACATCTAAATATAACAAACAAGGCACTTACGGTTGATGATAATATTTCGAATTAAAAGGCATGTTTTTTATCGTGCACGTTTCAAAAGTCCCCTTAACAGAACAAAATTCTAATATTTACGTTATGTGAGCATTATGGAAACAACACTAAAGTCACTAAATACATGTAGATGCAAAAGAAAATATTTATGTTCCAGACAATTTTATTGTTACACTATAACTAATATAGATACTTATACTAACTTTTTTTCTTGGCAGGCTAGACAAACTAAATAGGCGATTAAAAAAATGTGATCAAGCTAAGGTCCTGGCCAACTTTAAATTAGACTAAAAATTCATAGTTACGATACTTCGTTAATTATTTTAAAATCAGTAGACGACAATGGGTCGCGTTTTGACGATTTCCTTATGATGTAATTCTCATGTGTTTTGTAGTTATTTATGTTTTTTGTTAATGGGTCAATCCACCTAAAGTGGTCAGAAAGAAATTAATTTGTTGTTTAACCATTTATAAAAAATAATAAAACTCTCCAGGTTGTTTCCTTAATATCTCACGACTTAAAAACTATTTTCTTAACATCTTTAACTCAAACAGTTCATTGATGACGGTCATTTTAGTTTGGTTTTTGGGCTGTTAGGTCGATTGTCTGGTTGACTTGACGTTTTGCCAACATGAGCGGTTGGCATCTTTAAAAGTTGCTTCCTGGTTGACAGTATGCGAACTACTGGGCTTTGCGTGGTCGTAGCTCGTATTTATACGTTGGGGAGGCAGTGAGATGGGCTTCAGTTACTTTCGGTTCCAATCGGTTCCGGTCGGTTTTGTTCGTAAAGGGTGCAATTCTAGCACCCTTAATTATGGGGATCCATGTTTTGTTGATCTTAACTGCTTCCTCTTTCTTATTGAAAAGGTTGCTATGCTTTTCTATCTCTATGGCTTCTTTGTAGAGTCTGGAGTGGTATGCGATGTGGTAGCGAGTACTCTCAGGACTTATTGCCGTTGTTGTCAACACGCTTATATCTCCCAACGATTGGTCGCGTTTTAATGCAGTTGTTTGCACGCGGATTGTCACGTCCTTGCCAAAACACGACGAAGTTGGACTTTTGTCTTTAATCCATAGGCTTTATGACTTTTGTGTTTAAAAGATGAACACTAACCAAAATGTGCATGGATGCAATAAATATCCTGAAGCCAGAAAGTGATCCTCTTTTGTTTGTTCGCATAATGTCAACCAGAAAGCAACTTCTGAAGATGCCAACAGCTCGTGTTGGCGAAACGTCAAGTCAACCAGACAATCGACGCCGACCTAATAGCCCAAAAACCACCGCGAAAGCCTTTCACAGTTTATTTTATAATTATAACTTTAAAACTATTTGTTTTAAAAAGATGAAACAAAAAAATTTTTGTTTATTATTTAGCAAGAAAAAAATTAAGGTCCAGTATTTTATTTACCTATCCTTCTTTTTTGGTGTGAAAATCACAGGACAAATTAAATGTAAAATCCAACGAAAGGAGGTGTGGTTAAAGATCGGCCTTTTTTCGCCCATCATATTCGTGAACATTAAAAGTTTCAATTTAGGCCATTTTATTATATTTATAATAATTCCGCGACCAAACAAACTTTAAAAATGATGTGTCAATGTGCGAGAAGTTGTTAAAGATGACTTAAACGCCGTATAATAATTATTTTTTCAAAAAATTACCTTTAATTTTTTTAAACAATAAAGTTATTATTCGATTGGGGAGCCAAAAACCTTGGCCAATTTTGCTGTCGCGAAAAAAGTCTGCCAGTAATTATCCTTTATCTATAAGCGGCCAAGTTGTGGGCGTTACTTTCCAGAATACCATTAATTATGATGAACACGTTATATCTGTCATAGTCTTATAGTAAAATTAGTCTTTTCATAAAGATCCCAGTCGTTTCACCTCAGTCACGCTGAAATCTTTCGTGTAACATACACACTTCGATCTGGCGTACAACGGGGCGCCTAGATATACGTATGAAAGACTTTGTAAAATCCTTTTTCTGTTATACTCGCTTATTAGATATACTTAATCTAAATAATTGGCATACTTACCGCTTCTTTTTGAGCCCATCTGGGTCGAATGTGTCTCTGTGCTCGCTGTTTAAAAACGATACCTTCTTGTCGGGAGTGTCGTTCTCGAAATCCTCATCGTTGGTGGGATAGTTGCACGGATCGGAAACCACACATTCGGAATCTGAGCTCTGGTTTCCTTGGTCGTCTTCGGCAGATATCGGGGAATTTAGGGGGCCTGTTTCGGAATCGGCAATTTTGGATCGGAGACTAAAAAAAAACATTAAGATGTTATTTACAAAAGAAATTTATTTTGTTTTATAAATTTTTGTCTATATTTTATTTTAAATAGGATTGGGAAAATAATTTATTATTTACTGATCTATTACACTAACGGCCGAGTGATGATGGCGTTGTTAAATTTAACAATGGACTTAGCAATTGTTAAACGTTAACAACGGTTTAGAATGTTTAACAAAACGTCATTGTCAGTGTTATTCAATGATTTTAGTAGTCAACCTGTCAAAATCTGACATTTTGTTAAACATTCTAAACCGTTGTTAACTTTTAACAATTGTAAGTCCATTGCTAAACTAGTAGAAATAAATTAATAGTAAAAACATTTTTAAAAACAAGCTTTTATTTACATGTTCTAAAAATATGAAAATAAACTTTAAATTAAATCAAACCCAACAATTTATTACATTTTACAATTTGTATAATATAAAAGCTTGTTGCGAAGTTTACTTATTTTATGAAAGTCATATATTTTTTTTAACTTACGTATGTAGTATGTCAAGATTAAGTTACATATTTTATTCTTTTTTATCTACACAGGTAAATCTCGCGACAAGGTCTTTTATCATTAATTGTGTAATGTAATAAATTGATGGGTTTGATTTAATTTAAAGTTTATTTTTGTCTTTTTAGAATATGTAAATAAAGCTTGGAAAAAATGTTTTTTTACTGGGTGCAAAAACCATAGTCCACCATCTTTAAAAGTCCATCATATTGGATTTAGAGAAACGTCAGCTCATTTTTTGTATTCTTCTTAGCAAACCGTTTCATTTGATACTCATATTATTAGTCCAGTAACTAAAGACCTGAAAGTACCCAAAGCTGTGTAAATAAATCTGTACAGTTTTCATTTGTGGCACAATTCTTAGGTCCTGGCGGATGCTTTCGAGCGAAAAAAATCACGTTTCCGACGTGGGAACTCGCTGAAAAGGGGCCCCCCAAAGTCCCAAAAATGAGTTTCCCGCGAATATCTGCCAAAACATGCAAATTGGAGAATTTTTGTTCGGACAAAAAATGAAGATCACCTCGAAATCTATAAAAATGGTTTTTACCATTTTTTTTCGCAACACCAATATTTTTCGCTAAAACGGCCGTCGAAAAATCCATAACATTCCACACTGGATAGATGTGGTTAGTTGTAAGTCCGCGAGTCATTGGTGTGATGAATTTCCCTGATTTTTTAAAAATTATTGGACTTTATTAAAAAGAAAAAGTACATTTAGAAACTAGACACTCTAAGCTTTCAAATGATGTGCATTGAAAAACATTTCAATAGTTGATGAGTTTTTGATTCGCGTTTATTCTACAGATTTTCTAGAACTCCGGAAACGGCTAAAACATTTTTTATCAAAACGCAAGAAAGATGGTGAAGGAAATTTGCTGGGATCATTGAACACTTGCTAAGGTTTCATTATAAAAAAGAAATGTTAATAACAAACCATTTTTTCAAAAAATATCAATAAATTAATGAAATAATCTCAAAAGATTGTGAAAAAAAAACTTTGACCGCTTTTTTTAATATTCTGGAAAAATCAGCCTGGACCCAAACTCATATGCAATGATAGGTACGGGTTTTCCCATTCCAATAAACTTTAAATGATTAAAAAATATACATTATTGCCCGAGTAATGGAATTCGTCCGCCCGCTTATAAGCGAATCCATCAAGATAGCGGCAATCTAGCGGTAGAGCGGCAGCTGAAATGAGGGGACTTTTGGGTTCCGTTATCTCGAAAACTATTGATTTTTCGAAAAAAATTATAAGAACCATTTTTGTAGATTACAAGGCGACCTTCATTTTTTGTCCAAACAAAAATTCTCCAATTCGCATATTTTAGCAGATACTTACTGGGAAACTCATTTTTCGGGCCTAAAGGGGCCATTTTCAGCCCTCGCTCGAAAGCATCCCCAAAGTCCTAAGAACTGCGCCACAAGGAAAAACTGTACAGATTGATTTACAGCTTTGTCCCTTTATTTATTGGACTATATCATGGGAGTGCCCTCTTGGGCAGTCCGTCATATTGGAAGTAGCCAACCGTTCATTGTCATCCGAACTAAAGGTGTATGCAATATTTTAGCTCAATCGATTAAGGCTAACGGCTTTGAAATTTAGCATTTTGCAAGATTTAGCCCGAGCCCAAACAAACATACAAACATTGCAAGTGAAATGAAAGTTTGTAAAAAGGCAGATATTTTGTCATTGCCATTTAGTAGTGCCGTGAAAGTATAGTTTCGAAGTCTGGAATGATTCCTTAACCTTTTTTTTTAAGAATCATTCGTGGTGACGTTAACTGAGTACACCTTGAGAGTACAAACTCTACTGGCTATTCCTCAAATTACTTGGTGAGCCATGTTATGCTTTTAAGCTAGACAATCACGTTTCCTAATAAGCTGGCAAATTGAACCGAAGGGGACCAGTGCAAAAATAAATAACCAACTAAGTTTTGTCGTTCGACAAAAAAGATGGCGCTATTAGGCCTGTCATGATAAAATTCTTATTTTTGGAAGGTGCAGCACCAAAAAAACTGAATGATTGTTAAAAGTGTTTACGGACCCTTCATCTTCATTTAAAACAGTACAAAGATAAGGTACTAAATTAAAACGTGGTTGTACAAGTCGTAAAGACGATCTACATGAATGACCTTTAAAAAGTGCATAAACATCACAAATTGTATTAAAAATACAGGATATAGTTTTGGAAGAAAATTATTTAGTAGAGTTTTTAGGGACTTTATCAGGCAATGTAAGCAATATTTTGGCTGAAGTTTTGGGTTAAGGAAGCTGTGTGCATTTGCTGCATCTGATTCATTTTAAAAAGGATAAAAACAATTTTCTGCTTGGTTTTATTACAATAATTGAAACTTGGGTTAACCACCATGATCCTGAATCAAAACAAGAAACTAAGAAGTAGTGTACAATGCAAAAGAAACTTTTGCATCCCCCACTGGTTAAACAATAACTCAGATTATTATTCTAATCATTTGGATGGACAAGCCACACAGCTCAAAAAACCATTGCGAATAAGAGTAAAAATTTAAATGTGGGAAACAATATTTATCGAAAGAAAAGCCGTAAAAGTGTATTGCGGCAGTCTTTCGGATTTTTACTTCAGGGATGGAATCCATAAATTAGAAGATCACTGGAACAAGTGTATTGAACTTCAGGGAAATTATTTTGAACAATAAAATGTTTTTTGAACCATAAAACCGTGTTTTTCTTATAATTTGATTCGATTTGTCAGTCAAATTATTTCCTATACAACTATACCCTTTATTCCGTCAATGTTATCTATAAATCATTGAACTTCACTGCATTAAATTCTTTACTCCAACTTTAAACCTATTTCGTAATAAAATTATTAGTTTTTGCTACTACGCATTATTTTCCCCACAACAAACAATTTACCCCATTAAAACCCATTCCTTAATTTGTTTACCTCTTTCTATTTATGTACTTCGCACGAGTTTCTCGTGAAATTTCGGGGAAAAGGCTTAGTTATATAAACGGAGCCACCCTCTTTACCCGGGGGATACTTTCTAATAGATTTAAATATTTCGGTTGGAAAATGGTATTTTAGAAAAATTTCGCTGGTACAAAAAGAAAGGAAAAATATGTAGTGATTAGATTTAAGAAGCAGTGCTCAAAATATATGTAAAAGAATAAAAGGCCAGAAAGCGGCTTTTTTAACGTAACCATAACATTAAAGTAATAATTGCGCTAAAAAAATATTTGCAAGGAATATAAACCAATCCATATAATTTTTTTTCTTAGGTGGATATACTTTTTACAGATACCTGAATCTCTTTCTATATAGTAGGTAAATTTTCTTCCAGTAGCCCAGATTTTAGTTTTGCAAACAGGCAGTAGTCGCTAGGAGAAAAATTTGGGCTGTAGGAAAGGTGTTGGGTTTCTAAAAATCCCTACTCCCTAACTGCAGCTTTTACAATAACAGCTGCCTGCCCTGGTGCGTTATTATGCAGTAAGTCTTCTCCCGCTCCAATAGTAGTAAATCCTTCTGATCCTTCGCCAAAAACATCAGTCAGAACTATTGCACTTATTTTTTACTACTATCCTTTGAAGATAGGTTATTTCCATTTCTAAAGAAAAGGCAAAACTAGTTTCTAAATAACTTTCTGCTAATTGTAGCTTAGATCCTCCTGGTAATCTGTAGCTACCAACAGTTGCCTCTATGCTGGAACCCAGCACGTGTGCAACGTATCCTTAAGAAAAGATCTAAAACTATTCCCTCTAATAATATACCTATATCTTTTCGATCAGTTATTTGCGAGGAAGTTGAAAATTTCAATAGTTCCGAAATTTTAAAGTAATTGAAAAATTATATGTGACAGGTAGTATGGATGCCATCAAAAAGGATCTACAGCAGATCTTCTTTCTTGGCGAATTCCGGATTCTTGCTTTTGATATATGTATCTATGGCTTTCAAACAGGTTTGACATGAGGGCCTTTTAAACAACTCTCCTTCGTACGGTCTGGCACCTAAACTTTGTTATTGCCACTCCAGTGTCTTTTTTTATCGACAATATCAGTTATTGGATGGTCACTCTTCTAGGTTTTACCAAATTAATGATGGGTCGCTAGTTCTATTTTACAAAAAAAGGTGATACGAAAATGTGACTTAAATAGTTATTTACATTGCAAGTGCGTTTATGAACATGATTACGAGTGTAAAAGATTAGAATGACGAGATCGTAAAACGAGTCGTTATAATCACACGAGTGTTGTAGTCATGTTTAAACTCACGTGTAATTTACAACGTTTTAGATATATTAAGTGACATAGAAATCCGAACACCCAGTTTAAATGGTTTTATTTTAATAATATTTGGTGAATTTATTTATCTTACTGAAAATAACAATTGATGGAATTTGCAGCCTTATCAGTCTGACATTTCGGTTTTTATACTGCTTTTTTTAAAATTCACTAACAATCTAAAAATGAATATTGCAGCCGCAGTAAAGATCCAAATTTGGCGGATTATGGTTCTTGACATTCTTTACGATTGGTTACGATGCGATAGAGTACGGAGACCTGTACGATTTCGTCAACTTAGTGAGTTTGAGAGGGGCCGTATAGTGGGATTTCGGGAAGCTGGACTTTCTTTTCGGGAAATTGCAGTTAGAGTGCAAAGGAGTGTAGACACTGTGGTTAGGTGTTGTCAGGCATGGCTTCAAGAAGGCGGTACGCGAAGAGCAAGGGGCACTGGACGCCGCCGTAGAACAACAGACCATGAAGATCGTCGCCTAAGATTATTGGCTTTAAGGGACCGTTTCTCCACTACCAGGTCCATTGCAAATGAATGGTTTGCAGAACATGGAAGACCTATTGGCATGCGAACTGTTTACTGACGAATGAAAGTTTTGGCCTGTTTTCATACCGACCACACTGGGTCCTCCCTTTTACTCCAGAACACCGACGTAATCGCCTTGAGTGGTGCAGAGAACGGTCACCCTGGGATCAGGAATGGAACCGTATTGTCTTTAGTGACGAGTCTCGATTTTGTTTAGGCATGCACGATGGTCGAGCCAGGGTTAGAAGGCGACGTGGTGAAAGGAGGAATCCACAGTTTTTTGTTGAAAGACATGTTCATCACACTGTTGGAGTTATGGTTTGGGGTGCTATAGCTTATGGTTCCAGGTCACGTCTAATCTTCATCAGAGGTAACATGACCGCGCAGCGTTATATCCAAGAAGTTCTAGAACCCCATCCTTTACCATATCTTGACACCCTGGCAAATCCAACTTTCCAACAAGATAATGCCCGACCACATGTTGCAAGAGTCCCAATGGACTTCTTTTAACATAATGATGTCACATTGTTACCATGGCCACCAAGATCTCCCGACTTATCCCCAATTGAACACGTGTGGATATGATGGGTAGGAGATTGCTCAATTTGCAACGTCCTCCTCAGACTCTAGGAGCACTTCGAGAGGAGTTTGTGATTGCCTGGAATGAGATACCACAGGAGGACATTGACCACCTGATCAGAAGCATGTCTAGACGCGTTGGAGAATTTGTAACACATCGGGGTGCATCCACACGTTATTAAAGGTAAAAGGGCTTTAAAGCAATGCAATATTTTAATCATTTACTTATTATGCTTCATTAAGTAAAATAAAATCATTTAAACTGGGTGTTCGGATTTCTATGTCACTTAGTATATAAACGAAAACTAAGAAACTTTACTTATTGGACATGACGCCGATTTTGATGATTTTTTGCATATCTGGTTTTTTTGGGGCGCTGATCACGATTCTAAATTCGGCAACCTATCAAAAATTTATATATTTTTAGATATTTGTAGTTGTTTTTCATTATTACAAAAACTAGTTGTGTTGTGAATCTCATAACATACCCCAAATACTAGAAAAATAATTATGTAAAAACATTATAAATAAACGGTTATAGATAAAACATTTAAGATATTGGAAATCATTATTAAAACAGAAAAATTAGTACATCAGAAAAAAACGCGTTTAAAAGTAAATAAAATTTAAATACAATATGTACTTTAATTTCAATATAATGCTGTCCGAATTAATTATTTAAGATTAAGTTGATACCATTTACATCCAGATTTGTTTCCCTCATAAATCCTTGTATTTAATGATCATAATCGTTATTCAAAGCAGAACCGGTGCAAAATTAATCTAATTTAGGTGGCGCTGTCATAAAGTTTGGGGTAACAAAGTTATACGCTATAATTTATGATCTAGCAGGCCATATCTTTCTTAAGGAATTAGGAACGTTGCTAACATTATTAATGTAGTAATATTTACGGTTAATTAGCTATATGGTGCCACCCTATTCTTTATCGTTAGTTTCCCATATATGTTGCGTTAGTTAACAAGTAGCTTCAGGACAAATCGACTTATTTCAGAACAATTGAAATCTGCCAAAAATGAATATTTGAAATATGTTCCATAGTTTGTGGCAAAAACAAAACCATACAATATAAAGGAAAACACAAAAAATGTTATTTATAAAATTTCTTGGGAATGTAATAAATTTTATAAATGTGAAACTTCCAGACCATTAGCCAAACGCATAAAAGAACATAGAACATACATTGCAAACATAGAATTCCACAAATTAAAAATCTGTCAACACGCATTTGATAACAACCACATAATAAACTGGAATGCTTCTAGTATTTTAGCAAAGAAAACTTGTCCAAAAAAACGTAATATAAAAGAAAGTGCATTTATATTATTAAATAAAGATAAATGTACCGGGTGTTCCACTAAGAGAGGTAGTCGGCTATATCTCAGGAACTACTAATAGTTTAACTTTCGGGAAAAAAAAATTTAGATAAAAGTGACCAAGGAAAATTGCTGGAAATTATTTTCAAGTCTGTGGGATGGCCGCTAGGGGGCGTAAGGGTTACGTCAAAACATAAAAATATAAATTTCTCAAAAAATATTAAATAAAGTGTACCAATAAGTAGTACTATTTTAATCTTCAATGTTTTCTAAACAAAAAAGCTTCAGGTGTAATTTTTGTTAGTTCTAAAATAAAGTGGTGGGGGAAGGTTAAAGTTTAATTTAGAAAAGTGCTTATAACTCCGGTTTGTTTTAACCGAATTTAGTGAGCTTGGTTTCGTTTAGAAGAGCATTTTAAGCATTATTTTCAGGTTTATAAACTATTACTACACTCATCTCACAAACGCCGCTAAGGGCGTCAAGGAAAAAACTAACTTATTTTAGAAATTTTTGAAAAATTTCAATACAATGATATATCCTTTTTACATATTTAGATAGAAAAAAAATCCCAACAAAACGGCGAAAACCGCAATTTAATATCTCTTTTCAAACCGAATATATTAGCAAAAATACGACATACAGACGTAACGCATTTAACGACACAATGTTTTCTACTAGGCCGATATCTTTAGGTAAAAATTAAATTTATAAATTTTTACAAAATCTAATGACATACTGCATGATTTTTACTTATTTTAACCCATTTAACGATATTAAACAACATTAGATAATTACCAACCTATAACTGTAATAATCCATCGAGCGTGGTCGTTATTAAGTTAGCTTTGAAAACAAAAGGATGCTGAAATGTCAAAAAGTGTTCAAAATATTATTTTTAGTGTTGTGCTATTGTGTTCTTTAAAAATGCCTTTGTTGCCTGAGGATTAAACTCTACATAAGCTAAAACGTTGATGACATTTTCCTCAGTTCTACGGCGACTGCGGTGTAAGGGGCGAAGAACACTTCCCGTGGTACGAAAGCGATTTGCTAAACAAGTGAACATTCTGCTGCCTAGAGATGAGCGATATATCATTACCAGTGATTTAATCGCCGTTATTGAAAAATCGCTGATAGCAAACGTTGAAAACAGCGATTTTTTTAAAATATGCGAAATCGCGTCAACTAACATGCAACCCAGCTTATCGCTTTCCGTCGCGTTGAGTAAAATCAAAGATAATACTACTACGGATAAGATGAACCATTCAATGCTATATTTTTGATACCCCTAATGGACTTTGGCTAACGCGAGCCGATGTCCATCGAGAGATTTTCGCGCTATCCTTGAACGAAAGTTAAACAGTGTTGCCGGCAGGCCTTTACTATTGGCGTGATGAAACGCGACTAGAACATATACACAATCCGTTTAGCCGCCCGCTTTCGCTACTTCGTGTTCCGCATAAGGTACAAGCCACAGACCTTGGCAATGTCGCACGGTTTGTTTCGCTGGGGCAGGGATTACCGGCTTAATTTTATTCGCATTAACGGAAGAATTGATATCTCCGAACTGATTCAAAACGCCCCATTTAAATGAACCATCTATTCGTAGTAGTATTATCTTTGGTAAAACAGAGCGAAATGCAACGTATTTTATTCCAAGAGTTCTCGACTCCATCCTCACTGATCTATGAGGTAGAATTTATAGTATTTCAACAAAGGCATTTTTAAAGAAAACAATAGCACAACACTAAAAATAATATTTTGAAATAAAAATTGTTGGGTTTTTGACATTTCAGCATACTTTTGTTTTCAAAGCTAACTTGATAAGGACCACGCTCGATGGATTATTACAGTTATAGGTTGGTAATTATCTAATGTTGTTTAATATCGTTAAATGGGTTAAAATAAGTAAAAACTATGTAGTATGTCATTGGATTTTGTAAAAATTTATAAATTTAATTTTTACCTAAAGAAATAGGCCTAGTAGAAAACATCGTGTCGTTAAATGCATTACGTCTCTATGTCGTATTTATATTTTTGCTAATATATTCGGTTTGAAAAGAGATATTAAATTGCGGTTTTCGCCGTTTTGTTGGGATTTTTTTTCTCCATCTTAATATGTAAAAAGGTATATATCATTGTATTTAAATTTTTTAAAAAATTTCGTAAAATAAGTTAGTTTTTACCTGGCAAGGCTATGAAAGAGCACTGGAGGAGTCACTCAAGGGGGGCACGGCAACAATCTTCACAACGAAGGGTCTTGATCTGGCAGTAGACCAACTAAATGAGGCAATAAAAACGGCCTATAAAGAAAACTGTCCAGAACAAACAAGACAACAAAGAAATAAAACAGTCTGGTGGAATAGTCACCTAGAGGGTCTTAGATCCGAGGTGAGAAGGCTATTTAACAAGGCCAAACTCAACCAAGACTGGGCAACGTACAAAACGAAACTTACGCAGTACAACAAAGAGATCCGCAAGGCGAAAAGAATTTCCTGGGAACAATTCTGTGAACAAATCACAGAAACCCCGGAATGCGCCAGGATCCACAGAGTAGAGAAGGTACTGCGAGTGCTCCCGGCCCCTAAAAAGAACGGACGGGGCCTTCACGAGCACTAACAAGGAAACCCTAGGGCTATTAACACCCACTTTCCAGGATCAACCATAATTGATCGACCTCGGCCAAGAAAACAAGCCCGCAATCCCAGAAGACCCCTAAAGGAAGACTGGGATAAGGCAAAGGAAGTGGTAACATATGAAAAAATCAAATGGGCCATAGGCGAGTTCCACCCATACAAGTCGCCAGGCCCGGATGAAATCTACCCGGTACTGCTCCAAAAAGGCATGGCCATATTACTGCCGCATCTCTGCAAAATTTTCAGAGCATGCATTGCCTGGGGCTACATACCAAAAATATGGCAAAGGCTACAGTAGTCTACCTGCCAAAGATAGGCAGAATTTCAGACCAGACGCCTAAGTCATATAGACCTATAAGTCTATCCTCGTTCCTGCTCAAAACATTGGAAAAAATTGTGGATAGATACATAAGGGATAACATACTATCACTAAACCCTTTAAGTGACCGCCAGTATGCCTATCAATCAGGAAAGTCTGCGGACTCCGCTCTGGACGATCTGAGCAGACTCCTGACAAAGTCAATCGATGACAAAGAGATAGCGCTTGGCACATTTCTAGACATAGAGGGAGCTTTCAACAACGTTCCAACAGGATCGTTAATAAAGGCTCTTACACGAAGGAACATCCCACACACCATATGCTACTGGATGGAGGCCAGCCTAAGAAACAGGGTCATTAGATCCACCTTGGGCGAGGACACCATAGAAGCTGAGGTGGGGAGGGGCTGCCCACAAGGAGGTGTGCTATCACCATTATACTGGGCGATCCTAGTTGACGACCTTCTGGCAAAAATGGCCAAAGAGAGGTTTCACTGCCTCGGCTACGCAGACGACATAGCCATCGTAGTTAGAGGTAAGCACTTAGACTTTGTTTTAGAAAGGATGCAAAACGCACTGAACATCGTAGACGAATGGTGCAGGGAGGAAGGTCTGTCGGTTAATCCATTAAAGACCGTTATTGTTCCCTTCACAAAGAAAAGAGCACTAAGGGCACTCAGATGTCCAAAGCTCAATGGAGTGGAAATCCCCTTCTCAAAAGAGGTTAAGTATCTAGGAGTCATTTTTGACCAAAAGATGAACTGGGGACCGCACCTCAACAAACTTGTTCAGAAGGCAAAAATTGCCCTCGGGAGATGTCGCAGACTTTGTGGAAAAAGCTGGGGACTTAACCCAAAGATGAACATGTGGTTGTATAAAATGGTAATAATAACCTATGGTTCAGTTGCCTGGGGGGCAAGAGTCTCACAGACCGTAGCAATCAGACAACTGCAAAGTGTGCAAAGGCTAGCATGCGTATGCATCACGGGAGCTATGAGAACAAGTCCAACCGCAGCCCTGGAAGTGCTGCTAAACCTGCCGCCACTCCACATCTACATATAGGGGCAAGTAAAGGCGGTACTTTATAGGCTCAAAGGAGGTCAAAGTCCAATTATAGAACACCGAAGGACTCCAAGATGGGAAATAGAGGAGGACCAAGAGGTCAGCTCATTGTTTGAGATGCCCTCAGACAGGACAACCCCTCGTTTCATCTTCAATAGACACTTTCGTATTGTCATACCAGATAGGGAGGACTGGAAGGAAGGCCCTCCAATTAAAGCCGATCATATTTGGTATACAGATGGCTCCAAGACCAACAAGGGTGTAGGAGCTGGCATCTATGGAGATAAGCCTAGAGAAAAGGTAATCTTAAGTCTCGGTCAGCACGCCACGGTTTTCCAAGCGGAAATCGCAGCAATAGTGCATTGCGCCGTGAGGATTAAAGAAAAAGGGAGTAAAGGAAAAATATCGTCATTTACTCAGATAGCCAAGCGGCCTGAAGGCCATCAGTTCCCCAAAAGTTACTTCCAAACTAGTCGGGGACTGTATACAGGCCCTGGAAAAAGTCGGCTTGGAAAACAAACTTACGGTAGCCTGGGTACCAGGCCACGAGGCCATCCAGGTAACGAAGAGGCCGACGACTCCAGCCAAAGAGGATCAGCCGCGGAAAATGATAGGCCCGGAGCCATTCTGCGGTATCTCGGCAGGTCTCTTCAAAGCATCTATTAAGAGTTGGGTAGACGGTAGGTCAACTAACAGGTCATTGTAAACTCAACAAGCACCTGGAAAGAATAAACCTGGTGGAGGATAGCCTGTGTAGGTTCTGCCAGGAGGCTGAAGAAACAGCCTTACATGTGTGGTGCCATTGCGAAGCACTATGCAGGCTTAGGTTTACTAGGCTTGGGAAGGAGAAGCCAAAACCGGCAAGTTATATGGAGTGGCCAGTGTCGAGACTCTGAGTCTAGTTAAGAAGACGGGCTTGGACAAGGTACTCTAAAGAACGATAGGAGAAACCACAATAAATCTGGTAAGGTTGCAGTGGTGGAGGTCATTTTTCGCCATCTCCGCTCAAATAATCTAATCTAATCTAATCTAGTTTTTACCTTGACGCCCTCTAGCGGCGTTTGTGAGATGAGTATAGCAATAGTTTATACACTTGAAAATAATGCTTAAAATGCTCTTCTAAACGAGACCAAGTTCACTAAATTCGGTTAAAGTAAACCGGAGTTATTAGCACTTTTCTAAATAAAACTTTAACCTTCCCCCACCACTTTATTTTAGAACTGACAAAAATTACATCTGAAGCTTCTTTGTTTAGAAAACAGTAAAGATTAAAATAGTACCACTTGAGAAATGTATATTTTTATGTTTTGACGTTACTTTGACGCCCCCTAGCGGCCATCCCACAGACTTGAAAATAATTTCCAGCAATTTCCCTTGGTCGCTTTTATCTATAAAAAATTTTCCCGAAAGTTATACTATTAGTAGTTTCTGAGATATAGCCGACTACCTCTCTTAGTGGAACACCCGGTACAGCATTAATATCTGTTAATTTAAATAATACATGGTTGCCTATGCTTGATGGTGAAGTAATTTCAGGTAAACTTAAAATCAATTAACACATCACACTACCTTTTTTGTCTTTTTAAAAATTATAACTATACCTAACAACCTAATTAGGGTAATAACAAAATGTCATAAGTTTAAAAAGCTATCAGAATATGCTAAGTTTTTAATGCAAAACTTTCCACCGAAACGTGGATTAGTGTTTTCTTTATTTCTTGGGTTTTTGGGGATTTTTCTTATTTTTTGTTGCAGGCGATCTGCAAGTTCATAGGGGTCAATAGGGCTGAGCAGGCTCAGTTCGTTATACCCCGGGACCTGGACCAAAGTGGTTTCATTTTTCCAAAAAATTGTAAGGCAAGTAATCTAAAAAAAAACATACTGAAACATGCCTATTTGATAAAACAACGACAGCCAGATATTCGGAATGTCGACACTAGGTTTGCTTAATACATTTTGGTTGTTTGCAATTATTACAGCTATTTTAAATTTTCTTTTCTTTTAGTGGGTTTCTTTATGAATAATTTTTGTTTCCGACCATTGTATACGGTGTTGCTTTGACCATGCGTGTTCGGCAATTCCTGATTTCGACGTTAAAAACTCTAGTCATTTGTAGAAATAGGACCAAACGATACTTTCGTAAGCTTTGATGTAGAAAGTCTGTATACAAATGTGCCAGTAGAAAAATCGTTAAGCATCATTCGGACCAAGCTCAACGAAGATAATGCCTTAGTAGAACGCACCATCCTGCCGCTGGATGGAGTGATGGAGTTGTTGGAGCTGTGCTTCCGTAGTTCTTACTTTCAAGTGAAAGATGAGTAAGATGCGCAGGACGATGGATTTCCCATGGGTTCATCGCTCTCTCCAGTGGTAGCAAATATTTATATGGAATGGTTTGAGGAACACGCAATTAAAACTGCACTAATCAAACCAAAAGTTTGGCTACGATATGTTGACGATACTTTTATTGTATGGACAGGTAATGACGAAGAACTTGAAGGTTTCTTAAAACATCTAAATTGTCTTCAACCCTATATCAAATTCACAATGGAGAAGGAACAACATTCGGCTCTACCTTTTCTCGACGTTTTAGTCAAATAAAATAATGGACATATACAAACCTCGGTATACAGAAACCCACCCATACGGGACAATATTTACACCAGAATTCCAATCACTCTAACGAAAGGAAGCAAGGAGTCATACGTACTCTATATAACCGCGCAGTGACCTTATGTAACAGTAAAGAATCTCTACAGGTCGAAATAAGTAATATAACTTGGGATCTCAAGCAAAATGGCTACAGTGAGAAATTGGTTAAGGAAACAATCGATAAATATCAAGATAAGACAAAAAACTCTAATTTGAACAAGACTCCACAGGACCAAATATTTATGACTATTCCGTATATTAAAGGAACTTCAGAATAGGTATAATATTAAAACAGCATTTAAATCCCAAACCACTCTGAGAAGCTTTCTTACTAAGACGAGATCGGACAATAAAGTTTCAAAAAATGACTGTGTCTACCAAATTCCCTGTAAATGAGGGGAAAAACCCCACTGGAAGAAAAGAAAATTTAACCAAGCTGTAGTAATTGCAAACAACCAAAATGTATTTAGCAAACCTAGTGTCGACATTCCGAATATCTGGCTGCCGTTATAGATTTTAGTGTTATTAAAACAATAACATTTTCTAACACTTTTAAAGAAACGATGAATATTTGAATTTCTTAATTGTTTTTTTAATTAATTTTATTTCTATAAAGGTTATTCGTGACATTTGTATCTCCATGATGATCTTGCATAATTTTTCTCAATAATTTTAATCTCTACATTTCACAGTAAATGCACAACCAAAAATCTAAGGTCAATCAATTCCTTCTTTATGCTCTGCCTTACTTGCGTTTCCGTCTGACATAAAGAAAAACATTTCCTTTTGTATTTAAGGGTTCACTTCACACGGGCATAATGGTTTAACATAACGGCCATTATTGAAGGATACAATATCGGTTTCTGGCTCAGCTGTCTCATTTGTATAAAAAACAACAGTATTTAATGTAACCATTCTGCAGGCCTGTAGGTGGTGCAACAACTTTTTTATCCACACAAATATTTGATTTATGATCTTCGTATTTTACGCTTTGAAGTAATATGCGCTTGTTCTCGTGGGTTTTTTCATATTACAGTATGACCAATAGAAACAAATGGTGACAACAACAAACAATTACACTCTCTGTAGGCTTGTCTTTAAAAAGTGAATAAACAGTCGCCACTGGGTAGGTATATAGCAAATGCCAAAATATGTTTTTAATGTTCTCCCGACTTTGTACGCGATACGACTATTTACAGGTCAGTGTAAGGGTGGCATGGGTAGAAATTATCGAAAAAAAATTATAGGTTTAGTTGTCGGCTTTAAATTTTTAAATAAAAAATACTTCTTTAAAACTTCGCAATTAGATTTATTTTGGCGTAAACTATACCTTTTTTATCTTCGAAAATTCTGAGAATTGGGGCGTTCTTGATGTGGCATGCGTCAAATCTGTTTGGGGTTTACGGCAGGGCAAAAGACCTTGATTTTTGTAGGCCAGTAGGCCATACATTTTACGCATGCCACATCAAAAACGCCCCAATTCTCAGATTTTTCGAAGATGAAATAGTTGTAGCATGCGCCAAAAAGGATTTCACTCAC
Organism: Listronotus oregonensis; assembly: GCA_019359885.1. NCBI lineage: Eukaryota > Metazoa > Arthropoda > Insecta > Coleoptera > Curculionidae > Listronotus > Listronotus oregonensis. Next base: position 114,003 of record JAHBCN010000327.1, read on the forward strand.
GAAGTTATAGAGGAGTATTTTTTATTTAAAAATTTAGCCGGATCCGATGCGTATAAGTTTGGGGGATGATTTTCATACATAACGTGTAATGCTTTTAGTGTGTAGACTTACCTGCTTAATGGGCTTACAGTAGGAGCCTGGTCAAGGGAAGGAGTACCCGTTTCAGAATCCTTCGGTGTCTCCAGGGGGGTGTTTTGAGGAGTAGATTCATGAGAAACGTTCCTTCGCCTCATGGATTTCGGACCTTTTTTGAGAGGCACATGTATATGGTGGTAACCCTTTTGTCTATGTTCTGAAAAAGAAGGACGTCCGATTAAAACAAGTAAAACAAGTACAAAAAGATTAAAAATAAGAAAGGGTTTTTTTTTTCTAAGAATTAAAAAAAAACATTTCTAATGCCGCGTATTTTTTTGCAGAGAGCTTTGAATAAAATCTTGCACTTTCTATTTCCGTTTATGTTTTTATAGGCAGGTTTAAATATAAAAACAATTTTTTAGTATGTTGTTTAGTCGCTTATAACTACTGGTAACGTGTTTAACCTGCAAAAATTGTAAAAGTTGGCCAACTTGTGCATTATGAGATCTATAAGATCTACCTCAATTACAGCCTTAGGAATTCGGCTAAATATGTCGCTATTTCACATATTTATACAAGGAGAGCGGTATAACACCGGAAACTAAAATTCGATTAAATGGTTCCGTGCTTTAATATCAGACATGTAAACAATTTTTGATGCTCTTGGAAGATGAATTAAATTTTATTATTAATCGACTTGCTACTATAGATAAAACATGTAAAATATAAAAGAATTTTAATGACTGATGATCGAATGACATGTTAACAAGAAAGGATTATGGGAGTTTAGTGCATTCGCCTCATAAAGTCATTAAAAGTGGAAATGCAAGGGAAACTAATAAAAGGTGTCCTGTTATTCTTATTTTTATTACTTCAGATATTTATACAAGGAGAGCGGTTAACACTGGGAACTGAAAAACAGGAAAATCACTTTCTTAAGTGTTGCCCTTTGAATAAATGATTCCATGCTCTAAAGTCAGACATGGAAACAATTCTTGATGCTCTGGAAAGATGAATTAAATTTTATTATTAATCGACTTGTTACTATAGATGAGACATGTGACATATGACTGAACGTCTCAAAAACTTTAAAATCACTTTTTCTACAGGATAACTAATGGCAGCCTTTTTTGGGAGATTCAAAGAATTTTAGTGACTGATGATTGAATAAGGGTTGCATGTTAACAGGGAAGTATTATGCGAGTTTAGTGCATTCGCCTCATAAAGTCATTTAAAGGGGAAACGCAAGAAAAACTGAAAAAGGAGAAATCGATCATCCGCCTTACTGTCTGGATCTGACCTCTACAACTATTGTTTGTCTTCAAAAGAAAACTTTACCAAGTAGAAGCTTGAGAACGGTAATACACTTATAGCTGCTGTTGTATGTCATTTTGCAGTCAAAACACAAAAACATTTTTATTCGAAATTCAACTTTTTATTGAATAATTAATATTGTAAAAGAAAAAATATAAAATATATATATATATATATATATATATATATATATATATATATATATATATATATATATATATATATATATATATATATATATATAATATATATATTAAAATATATATATATTTTTGTTTGGTTGGTTTTAGTTAGCCCTAGTTAGAGATAAGAACCTTTATCCTTATGACTGGTTCCCATTTTTTCAACCCCCTCGTTGTTGGTAAAAACTTTTCCAGGTTTAACAAAAAATCAAAGTTTTTATCGTACATTATAAGGCTATTTTTTATTATTAAAATAACATTAAAAGGCAACTTTGTTAAAATAAAAATACTTTTCGTTTATAAAAAATAAAAATAATCTGATATAAAAGAAAAATCGGCAAAAGCCGATGAAAGGTTGTAAAATTTAAAAAATCATATCTCTGTCAAATTTTAATAAAAATTATTCAGCTCTGCGCATTTTAAAGCCTTTAATGTTAGTTTTTTTCTGAAACAATAGCCCTTCTAATAGTTAATATTTTTTGTGCGTATGCCCCAATTTCCGTCTTGTTTTTCGGGCACTTTATTACAAATTTATGAAAAAAAAAATTATGTTTAAAAAAAAATTAGCAATAAAACAAGTAATAATAATTATTTTTTTATAAACAGTTCAATTCAAATTATTGTGCATACAATAATATTACAAATATTTTCTCTAAAATATATAATGTTATCTTCTACAAGGAAACGTTGTTGTTATGGAGTATGCCTCAGTGATACGCTTAGTATACTCTTTCAGGAGAATTATTATAATTTTATTAGTTGTCCAAAGCCTTTTTTTGAATATCACCAAAAACTCATTAAAATAAGTAAGCGAAAGCACTTAAAAATTTATCCCAAATGTGTTAAATGCGATTTGTGGGTGAAGCTGTGTGGACGAGGTGATGGTCGATTCCAAGGAATTAATAATGTTGATAAAGACACATATATTTGTTCGCTTCATTTTAACGGAGAATGTTGTCCAACAACCGAATATCCAGACCCCATTATTTGTGTAAAAAAAAACTAGTGATAAGATAATACATATATTAAATTAATTATAAATATAATAGCTCGCGCCATTAAATTAAAAAATAAATTTTGTGGTAGGTAAAAGTCACTAGAACCACGCTAAAGACATAGAAATAAGAATTATTATTTTTTTTTTGTAATTACTTTTACTTCTTACCATGACAAGTAGAATACAGCTCTACTTGACATCTAAATTATTATTATCCTAACCTCTCAACTAATTCGGCCTTATTTCCTCCTTGAGGACGACCATAGCACTTTAACCATCGTCGTAACTGAACACAATTGTGAGCATCTACGGTAGGAAGCACTAATGAAACAGTATCAATTAATTTTTAATTTAATTGCACTAGTATTAGAGGTGATAATGCTTGTTGCCCAGACATATTTATAAAAAGTGCCCAAAACTTTCGCCTTTTTTACATGGCGGACGCAATGCGCTTAGCATACCCTTAAAGGCCTATTCCCGTACCTGTATCTTGCCTCAGAAAAAATATTTGGGCAAAAATATAAAAAAAGAAAAAGATTCGATTTCTTTTGTTTTCTGCGTTTATTTTGCAACAAAAAGGTCTTTTACGTGCTAATAGAAAATTTTATTTACTACAAATATGCTCTTCAGTGTTTGTACTAAAAATGCATTTGCAGATTTCGAGATAATTTAAAAATTTTGAAATAATGACAAATTAGCGCCGTTTTAAAAAATGTTTACCCCTAATTTTTCCTTATAGTCATTAGCCATAGCCATTAAATATTGCTAAAAATAATATCGTTACCACCGCAATCAAAAGCCTACTAGAATTAAATCGTTTTTTATGAAATTTGATAATTTTTCTTAAAGACATAAAATTTTGTTATACATCAATAAAAAAAAACTTTTAATGGTTAGTTTAAAAATGCAAAAATCTAATATGGCGTACATAGGAAAAAATTAATGATTTAGAATACCGAAACATCAAAAATATGATCCAATAATTATTTTCTACATAAAAACTTACCCTGAAAATGTTTTATAGATTGTAGCTGGCGTCTTTAAATTGCTTATAAAATTCTCTAAAACTTTGCCAATTTAACCTTTTTTGTATCTCTCATAGTTTCTGAGAACCCAATTCATGCACACACTGTATATAAATTATTCATTTTATAATATTAAAACACTTAGTACAACGTACCAAAGTTGGATATTTTTTTTGTGATAACACGTGTGTTACGTGTACGCCTTGATAAGTCTTACTTTTCTTCCTACACTGAATGTAGCAGTCACAAGTAATAAATTAATTAAAAAGAATAGTATTAAGTTAAAAAAGCATCGTAACTTTGCATTAATTTTAGCATGCATTTGAGACAAATATAAACATCCGCAATAATTTCTCATTAATTTTAACATAAATATGAGATAAAAACACACAACCACAAAAGAAAAACTTATTTGCCGTATTCCTGTCGACTGATATAATAATTCTTTATCATTAGAACACTGCAACTGCATAAAAGAGCACTCTTTTGTAATGTTATTTGTTCCATTTATTTTTAAAAATTGTTATTAGAGTTCCGTAAAACCATTACATTGTCTTCTAATCGATACGTCCATGTGTTGATAAACGTTTTGCATAAACTGATTTTTCATTTATCTATTTTACAATACATTATTATAAGTGGGGTGTAAATTGCTTAACGCACTCTTGTCTAAATAATCCACATCAATAGTCAAGTAATAAATCATTTCATGAAAATTTTCACAAGTTATTTTTTTTTCGCTGAGACACAATTCATAACAAAATCGCGCTCCAGTGGAAATTTAAGATGGCACCCGACAATTTTTAGTAGTTCCAAAACAAATATAAGCAGTGTCCCTCATAAAATAAGCAGAATAACCTAAGAAACTCTTGATAAGTATAACAACATTTTAATTAAATAATTTTCACATGCATTAGTTATAAAATTAAAGTCCCTAATGTCTTAGATATTATGTATGCCGATATCATCTTCCTCTCTAAATTTTGGATGGCTTAACCCAGAAAATCTATAAAGAGTCGTAATCAAATAGAACCAGAATCAGAACTTGGCATTTCTACAAAGCTCCAAGCTTATAACCTAACTAGAAACCAAAAAGAAAGGACTCGAGTACTGTGGAAGGTGAACAGAAATAAATCAATCCAATGCTTTTATGTTACGCCTAGTAAAAGAAAAAGGCTTATGGAACTTTCGACGTTGCGCCTTAAGAATCACATTGGCAAGTTTGGTATTATATGAAGGGAATCATCCTGCCACCAAATGCCGACTGTGCATGAAACTTGGCAAAGTCAATTCTAAGCGATTGCCAAAAAGACTCTTAATAAATTTTCGTTTTGGCCTTCGCAAAGTCGACACGCGCCTTGGATGCTACATAGATTTTTAGGGAAATGACCGCTGAAGGCGCGGAAAAATCGTGTTTTGACTCCCGTGTACGTGTTTTCGACGTTTTATCGTGATGTCTCACGCCCTTTTTTGGAATTACACATAGTATTGTGGCCTGTGGTAGTCAAAGTGCATACTTGGGACACAAAAAGGTCCTGGCAGAAACCGGTTATACCTACTTTGTAGTTTTTACTTCCTAGTACTTGGATATGTTCCCAAAAGGAATTTTTGGTCTTTTTTTGGTATTATTTGGATGATTTTTAATGACTTAAAGCCAGACTGAGGAATCTTACCTCAAATGTGCTGACTGATTGGGCTCCTGAAGGAAGCCCTAGCCATTTGATGAAAACGAGCAAGACAAGATTCTCAATACTTAAAATATGTTCATTGTCTTTTAAGACTGACAAGCAAAAACAAATACAGAAAAAGTTTTCCTATTGGTAAATTGTGTTTGTAGCCTGTCACCAAACCAACTATCTTTATCCGAAAGATAAATAAATAAATCTTGGTGAACTTTAATGTGAGTGTGAGCCGTAATAAACCCATTTGTTGCAGTGGACAGCCTGTTTGGGGCTTGCTTATTGTCTATTATTTCAATTAACCTAGTATCTTCAACCAATTTCTTCTTCTTAAAAGATAATGAGAAGAGATTTTTTAATACCACTTTGGTTACTCTTTAGAGGCACTAAAGTACTTTGGTCTCGAAAATAGACACAATTGTGCTATGTAAGTCATCTAAATTGTAGCTTCATTAAATCGATAAAATCCATTCTGATTGCAGACACTATATTAACTATATTAGTGAACTGTATCTCCTAAATAAATTATTATTTTAAATCAACAAGTACATATGTATTTATTCAAGGGTTAATATAAAATATATTTGGAATAATTTTAATTGAAAATAGGTGAAAAAATATATTACGAATGGCAATGTATTGATTTGTTATTATTTATACATAATTGAATACTTGTTAACTAACTTTTAAATCTGGTATAAGGTGATTTAAAACTACATATATTTGTTGTGAACTAATCAGATATCACAGAAAGGCTTAAATAAATTAATATTGAAAACACATTTTTAAAAACAAGCTTTTATTTAAATGTTCGAAAAGAGCAAAATAAACTTTAAACTGAATCAAACCCATCAATTTATTACATTACACAATTACCTGTGTGTGCGCGACAAGCTTTTATACTATATAAATTGTGTAAAGTAATAAAATTTATTGATGGGTTAGATTAAATTTAAAATTTATTTTCCCTTTCTTTTTAGAAAATAAAAACTTGTTCTTAAAAATGTTTTTTACTATTTATTATATTTTTCGTTATAGATGTGTATGTTTCTAAGTCTGTTACTAAATAGTAAAATACTATTAAAATTTAAAAAAAAATTTATGAGGTCATTTTATTTTTCGAATTCTTCTAAGTAAAAATTAAAAAATAACTAGTCCGCTATATTGGATGTAGAACGACGTCACTTATCTAGCCATGCATTGTCATCCAAACTAAACGTGTAGGTATGCAAAATTTCAGCTCAGTGGGTTGAGGATAACTGTCTTAAAATTAAGTTGCAAGATTTGACCCGAACAAACATACAAACAAACATTGCAAATTAAATAAAAGCTTGTAAAAACTTTAGTTTATCTGTGGAATAAATGTCTGTTAATTTCAAAACCAAAATTACACTTAAAAAATACACTATTTACAAAAGATCGAATAAAATTTGGTTTACCATATTTTCGCCTTAAATTCTGCTCATTTCTAAAAAGTGTCATGTCTTAGTCGCATTACAGCCAAACAATCACACAAAAATGTTAGCGTTTATTCAAACCTAAATAAGGCATATAATTTTGTCAAAATTAGTTTGAACCCAAATCAGCACACTAATATTTAAGTTGTAATTAGAATGTTTTCGGGGACGATTTGGCAAGTGAGAACGAGACAAGAAAACTTTTACAATGAGCCCCTTGCATAAAGTTTATTATGATCTGAAAACACGACAAATCTCTTTCTTTGCCTATTAAAGTCATCTGCCAATTATCTTTTTTCGGTAAAAATTAGTTTCGGTAAAATTACGAATAAAAGTTCGCATCTGGCCTTTAAATTTTGTCACCTCCGCGGAGCTACCGCCGGGCATCAGAGGAGTGTTTCGATGTCAAATCAGAGATCAGCGCCTTCAAAAACCCCCGGGGAGTAATTTTTAAGTTATTTTACATTATTTTATCGACTTAGTATATTTTTGAAAGAATTATGCAATTTGGGAATGCACTTTATGCACCCGAGAGGCACTTTGGGTCGACCAGCTCCCTCTTATATGTAAAATGAATTCCTGGTGCTTTTACGAGTACGATGTCGAAAACCGCATCCCGATCCGAGTTGGCTAGCTTAATCGATTTATATTTAGGTAATTTTCCTGGTCTATTGTAAATGTAACTCTGTTACAGAATTTCATATAAAAATAAATATTTTTTGGCAGAAGCCTTACTTATAAATGGCTCATAATATTCCTTATAAACCCAAGTTTTATCAGACATCACAAATCGTCTCAAAAAAAATGATTACACTTTTCTTATTTAAAGCCAGAAAACTACTAGAAATTCTCATAGTAACAAAATTTTCATGTGTCCATCGTACCGAAAGCATTAAAAGACCTTACATTTTAGTTAATATTCAAGGAGTCCCAAAATTAGTGCAGAATATTTTCAGGGCATATTCTCCACATAAAATATGACAAAATCTTCCGTAGATATGGCCCTGGATATTTTATAAGGGGTTAGACCTTAGACCTTAAGAAAAGGTGTCGTAACGATTGTTTTTACAGTTTCAAAGTTTTCTAGCGTAATTTTTTTTTTCTCGCAATTTATTTAATCTTTTTTAGGGTGTTTTTTAGTCAATGAGATTTCTTGCTGCAATTTTGTATCTGTACACCCGCATTTTTTCGTTTTTAAAAATTGCTGCAATTTTTCTTCTTTCAAGAAAAATACGGCAGGCGCTATTCTTCTTGCAGCTGCCCGGCTATTTTGGTTAATAATGTAGTGTTATTTAAGGTAGTAATTTTAAACTATTTTTTGACAATATACTGTTAACTTAAAAGAGCACTGAGCGATGGTGAAAATAAATTTATAAATAGCAACTAAAGAGCACAATAATTGTGAATTTATTTTATACCTGAAATTTTTAGAAATAATTAAATACGAACAAATTTCGTTAAGTTGGTAAAACTTATTGTCAAAATAAATTGCACCAGTATATTTCAAATTAAAAAATAAATAAATAAAATGACATGCAAGAAAAAAGCTTCCGAACCAGGGCCGAATTTAACTTTTTGTCGCCCATAGGCTAATATATTTTTGCCGCCCTAATATGCCAATATTTTTTGAATATCAAAAGGAAAAATTTAGCATTAAAAAATTGTAAATTTTACAAGTTAAATTTAACAAAGTAAATCATCCAAAAAATTAAATAACAATTTTTTAGAACAAACAAATTTCATAATATAAAAACAAAATATAAATTAAAATGGTAAAACAAATAAGTTTTTTTTTAAACTATGTATTATTTAATTAAAGGCAAAACCCTATATTAACATTTTTCTTCGAACCTTTTTTTCTGCAAAATCATTAATTATATCATTAAAATTTACGATTAAATTTTTTTTTTATTAATCGTAAATTTGCCGCCCAAAATATTTGCCGTCCTAGGCTTCAGCCTACTCAGCCTTTGCGTAAATCCACCCCTGTTTTAAACTATAAAACAGCTTAAAATAAATTCCCGTAATTTTCAGAGTGTTTTGAATTTTTATTTTAATTTCAAAAATCTTTATTATAAATTTATAGATATTAAAAAAGTTGTAATTGACAATTTTATTGTTAATTTTAGCAAGTTGTGGATTTTCTTTTTAACTTAAAATAAAATGTACCTAACCGTTTAATATGGTTTTTTGGTTTAGTAGTTGCATCCCATCAATATCTACTAAATTATTTTTCTTTATATATATAAAAGTCTGGTTATTTCATAAGTTGCAGCAATCAGTAATAAAATTGGAGCTTACTTGTCTTAGCCTCACTCAATAACTATATGACTCATCTAAATAAAAGTCAGTGGCGGCTCCTCCATTGGGTCATTTGGTCAATGACCTCCCAATATTTTCGACTAATATTTCCGAACAAAAACATAATAATGATATAAATTTTAAAAAAAATTCAATCTTTTATATTTCCCTTTATTATTCTAAGCATATAAACTCGTTGACCGATTACTGGATTCCACAAGCTTCGCGCAGCGATCTCCAGATCGGTGGTTTCGTTCGTTGGCAAAAAGTCGGGCTGCCAGCCTGCATTAACCGTATTGTGTTAAACGGAGCCGAGTCGAGTATTCCCGATCTAATTTACGATTGGGCGATTTCGGCTGCTTTCCGAAGCAGTGTAATCGCATGGTCTGGGTCAACAGCCGCGAAGAGGAAAATTACGCATTTTTCAAGGTTTTTGTTTGTTATTCATTTATTTTTGAATTTTCTTTCTTGTTTTTCTTTGGAGTAAACGTCTGTGTGAAATAAAATGCCTAAAATTGAATCCTTCAGTCATGTTTTTTTTTTCTAAAAATCAGTTAAGCCATATGCATTTGAAATTTTAACTAATGACCTTCCGAAAGATTGACCACGAGCCGCCACTGATAAAAGTTTTAACATTTAAACTAGACAAGAATTGTGAGCTGTAACATTATCACACCTAGAAATGTATTCAAATTAGGTTTAAACAATTTCCAAAATATTGGACAAACATAATCCTCAGGATTCCTCTTTTAGGCGACTTCAGCTCCCTTAAGAAGCTTTTCTTAGGTCATGTTTATCAAAACTTAATGCCCTATTTTTAGGTGTAGAATACGCCCTAGAAATATTGTGCGTTAGTTTCAGAACACCCTGTGTAGCGTACCCTTGCAATTGATTATTTACTATTTCAGCCATCAACCTTATTTTTCCATTTTTCTAGCTGCTAAAACTACCCCAAGTTACCAGTACGTTTAATTTTTATGGCCCAAGCATCTAAAATGTTCGAACTATAAAATAAAAAAAATATATTTTAAAGCCTTCTTTGTCTCGTTCTCAGAAATTGCCTTACCTACAATCCTCGTATTGTAAAAGACATACTTATAAATCAAATTGTAAATTATTATAAACTTTTTTACAATTTTAATAAAGATATTTAAAATAATATATTCTTTAATGTATACTTCGTTAAATGCAATAAAAGTGTTTAGATTTTTAATAACACATTTCACACTTTAAAAATGTATTCACATTTTAACACTTTAAACCTTTTGCGGCTTTCTGTCAAACACTGAAAATAAAGTAACATCTTTGTATTTACAAAATGCTATTATGTATAAACAATTTTAGGGAATCCATTGTTTTTATTATTTTTTTCTGGGGATTTTTCTTTTAATCTAGTCATAAATATAATTCACGCGATTAATATTTATCCATCTAGATTCCACACAAAGATAAGTGGAAAACAAATAAATTTACACACCCGTTAATTACAAAACTACTTTTGTAGTAATAACATTTTTTTGTCTAGAATACTTTAACATCACTTTGATTAGACCTGTAGTTGTAAACTTGCCTAATAACAAAGAAAACAACAACTTTACATAGAAAAAAAGATGCCAAGTATTTTTTTCATGAAACACCCTATTTTTTTATCAAAACCCTAATTTTTCTAAAAACAACCATATACAGGGTGTTTTTTTAATATTGTGAAAAATTTTACTGACAGACTCCTTGGATTAAAATACGAAAAAAAAAGTTGCTATAAACATATGTCCTAAACTTCTTAACTTTTGAACTAAAGAGCGATAAAATTTTAAGAAAAAAAATCGATTATTTAATTTTATAAATGTGGATGAACACAATAGATGTTTTTATTTTTAATGGTTTTCTTACAATATCTGGTACTCTGGGAAAGGGGTCAAATTTACAACCCTTTGTGATTTTTATTGTCTTGTTTTATATCGCTTATTTGTGATGCTGACATCGTAGTGCAGAGAAGTATGTTATTTTTTTACTTAAAAACGGCACAATATACGAAAAATACATTTCTTAACTTTCAAATTTCCGACCCCAGAAAAAGATACAGTGACACAAACATTTAGGGTTGCAGAGGATTACAAGTAGTGTTATAAGAAAGCCTTAAAAATATAAACATATATCCCAAATTTCATGCTTCTCAGTAAATAACTAAATTAATACCATAAACTACACTTTTCCCAAAAACTATTTTTTATACGTAACCAAAGCATAAAAATCCTTTAACAACAAAGTACCAGCCGCCAGTGGTGTCGTATTTTCTTTCTACACACAACTGCCTAAAACGTATTATCACTTTAAAAACAAAGACAAAACTGTACCTATCCTTGACAGTCATTTTAAAACCAAATTTTTGTAGTTACCATGTTTTACTCCAAAGTTATGGACAATAGCAGAAAGAACCATTTTTTCCACTCAGCCTGCCGCGTCCGTAGATAAATTACGATAAAAAATTCGGCACATTTCACATAAAAAAAATTGCACAGAAAATTTCACTTTGCACCTACAAGGAACTAGTTAACAAACTGCATGATAACAATATTCCTAGATTATCCTACCTTGGTTTCTTAACAACTCTTCAATTTTTGTGTTGTTCTAATATTTATAATTATAAAAACTATTTCTTATCACTTTTAAATTATGGTATAATTGCGGAGAACCTTAGACAATATTAAATATAATGGATGTCTTTTTTTATTTGGTTGTTTCTCTTGTGTATGACAAAGATGATAGACATTGTTTTTTATTTAAAGTGACCTCTGTTGGGGGACAGTGGAAGTTTAATTTAAAATATATATTTTTTTACCTTAAAAGCGGCGTCATGTATTAATAAATTATTTTTATTTGGCATTTAAAAATTTAATTAATAATAACAAACAGACCTTCACCAATTTTTCTTTGAGAAAAACTGTATTAAATGAATAGATTATTTTATCTTTGTTATTTGGGGTCGGTAGTTTTTATGAAAATATTTTAATTACGCACTATTTAATAGTATTACCTTCAGAAGAGGGGTAGATCCTCTACAGCTTCTGTTGTTCAACATGCCATACCGCAGAAAACGAACAAAATGTCAGGTTAGAAAAAGGGAAATACTTGGTTCAAAAAAGAAATCGAAGCTTTCCGAGAGGTGTTGTGGCTATGGATCTTTATGTCAGTCATTAAAGGCTGGTTTATAAAGACAACTTTAAATTTAATTTAACTTTAATTTAACTTTAGTGTAAGATCGTTGCACACTAATATATAGGCGCGTTTATACACACTTTAAGAAAACTTTAACTTTAACTTTTATTTAAGAAGTTGGCCAACTTTTATCTTCTTAAAGTTAAATTAAATAATAATGAAAATGAGCATGCGCGAGCAGTGTAACCAAACTTAAAATTCGCCTAGATCGAGCTGTCAACTTTAATCTTTTACCCAATTTACGTAACAGAAAATTCGGCTATCTTTATTAATTATTTTATTTATTTAATTATAACAAACCAAGCACAAAAAACATCCAAAACCTTGTCAAAACATAAAAAATGGTTTAATAATTAATACCAACCCAACGAAATTTTCGTGTTTCTGCGCTTGCGTAAGGCAAATGTAAATATTCTTTATAAATGCTCAAGAAATTCTTAAAGTTAAAGTAAATGTAAATAAAAGTTAAATTAAATTTAAAGTTGTCTGCATAAACCAGCCTTAAGTTATTTCTAAAATTAAAGTCAACAATATATAATGATTTTTTGTTCCACAGGATTTGGCTACTCATAGATAGAAAATAGAGCTAACAACAGATCAATGTAAAAAAGGTATCTTCATTATAATGCTTTTCTTTTCTAATCAGACTTAAAGATTGGCTTAAGAAAGGTAATTTTAGAATGAAGGGTACTATTAATAGCATGAATGGAATTTACCGTAATTTCTCATTTCATTTATGTAAGGAAAAAATAAATTTGGTGTCGGCACTGAGCTCTAGGATACCCCGGCAATAATTTAAAGAGTGACCATTTACAACATTAGGTAAAAATTAAGTAAAAAGGAAACTGGAGATGCCGGAGCAATTAAGATAGAGGACCATAGGTAGGAAGTTTATTGGAGGGTGCATTTTGCCAGGACTTGGCAAGAGGCCTTAGATATGTCCAGCAATGATCTACTGTTCACCGAGAAACTCATGATCTCAGCGTAGTTATGATTAATAAATGAAAGATCTGCTATGTACCAAACTACAAATAAATTTAAAAGATTAGATAGCTAATAGCATAAAACTTGCTTTATGCCTCGTTTCTAAGCTAAATGTATTATTTTCTGCTGTTTCTAAAAGGCTATCAGACATTTTAATTTTATGAATGTTTAATGGCTTTATACCATCACTTCTACTTGGCCATCTAGTATCGCGTAAATCTTTTAGATGTAACTTGGGATATGCTTTTTTATCTCATCTTGTTTTGAATAACGACAAAAAATCATAAAGTTTTGTTTGTTTCTTTTTTATCTTTGGACAGTTCACGAAGGCTAAGACCTAAGTCTAACGTACCGTGGGTGTCTGAAGCGTGGTAATAGGAAGTTTATTTACACGAGACCTAAATATTTGGAGATTTGGAGGAAAGTTTGGGGCCTCTTAAGTTGGACTGTAAAAGGATGCATAAAAGTGGCACTACGTGTTGGTCTGTTGGGAGCTGCCGAAGAGGGAATTATACTGGCCAACTCCTGGGAGCAGAAGCCGTAAAAATAACTTTAAAGAGGAACAAATCCCGTACAGCTCGTCGGTGTGCAAGAGAAGAAAGCTTCTCTGTAAGTGTGGTATCATTATTAAGACGAATAGCTCTTCTCTGAATGGAGTCAAGAATGCTAAGTTTTGTAGGAGACGCCATTCCTCAGACGTGAGAACAATATTCTAAAGAGGGTCTGATCTGGGATTCATACAGAGTATACAGATTAGAAGAAGAGAAATACTTTCTATCTCGAAAAAGGAATCCAAGCTTTTTTGAAGCTGCTGAGGCCATGGATGTAATGTGTTTGTGCCAGTTAAGGTTATTCTCAAAAGTAACATACACAAGATTAAACGATTCTTTGTTCTGCAGAACAAAGAATCGTTTAATCGTCGGCCAATGCTCATCCGTTACATATGTAGCGGATGAGCATTGGCCGACTTTTTTCGCGATAGCGAACATGACTGTGTTTTGGAGGTATTAAACTGGACAAGATTTTTGGCCCCCTAATCCAAGATTACTTTAAGGTTTTGTGAAAGAGATATCTGCATTGACCTGCGCCTAGTTTCCAAATTAGAATTACAGGGTGGCTTAAGAAAATGAATATTAGGGTGGAGGGAGTCAGCAAAATTATGAATAGGATTGGTTGTGAAAGAGAGAAGATCGTTGGTGTGAAGAAGAAACAGACTTGGTGCCAGTACTGAGCCCTGGGGCACCTCAGCATTAATTGGATAAAAGCTGAAAGAATGACCATCTACAATAACTGATATACGTCGATTAGAAAGAAAACGGGAGAGCCAAGAACAAAGCTTAGGTGGAAGATCGTAGAAAGAAAGTTTGTTAAGAAGTCCATCATGCCATACCTGATTAAAAGCTTTGGATATGTCAAGAGCAACGATTTGAGATTCACCAAAAAACTCAGGGGACTTGTTCCAGTTGTGTGAGAAAAAGGAAAGAAGATCAGCTGTGGATCTTCTGTGACGGAATCCATACTGTCTGTCATGTAAAATTTTGTGTTTTTCCAAATACTTTAAGATTTGGGAATTAATGAATTTGTCCATTACTTTGCGAACAACAGAAAGAAGGGATATAAGTCTATAGTTAGAAGGAAGAGTTTTGCATCCTTTCTTGGGGACAGGCTGCACACGTGTAGCTTTCCAGGTTTCCGGAAAAATCGTAAGGGAGTCAGAATACAATATTTAAAAAAAGTTCAGTGTTTTTTAAAACCTTATCAGCATAATTCACTGCTAAATTTCACATGGCACACAAAGTGACCTGGGATTTTCATCGGGTATACATGTCTCTGAACCCAGATGTTTTTCGCGCATATTGGCACCCTTGTCATACCCTTGACTTCTCATATTAAAAATTTTTAATAATTAAATACAAAATTAAATAGTCATGCATAGAAACCATCCTCTAAAGATGTAGACTATTGATTACGATTAAAAATGATTTGTTTTAACATTCTTGGAAGTACATCCGTTGGGGGGTTAAGATGGGGATAAAATTTTGTACAAAAAAATCGTCATTTTTGAAGTTGTAAATATATGAGTTGATAATTAAGCTTCTGATTACCCAGAAACATAGAAAGTGATAGTATTTCTGAAACTTCATGGCCTAAGGGGTTAAAAGAGGGGGAGGAAAGTTTGTATGAGAATTTCGTCTTTCTGGACTGTTCTATTATTTGTCAGTTTTTACGAAAATAAATTATTTTATTGTCAGTAGTGTTGGAGATTGTTTATATTGTTATACGCTTAAATTAGAAAATAATAACAAATGAAATACGATCAAATAAAAAATGCCTAATCGTACGGCGCACGCACGCTAAGCTATACCCTGTATGAATTGCGCTATTTTAAACAATTTATTTTTCCAAATATATATGAAACATATTGTATGTTTTTCTACTCATAACTACATTGAAATTAAGGTTTTCATAAATAAAGCTGTCAATTAATTTATTTTGTCAATCCAAACCCGTATTTCTCAATAATTGTATCAACCACAAAAAATTATTAGATCAGGATTTATGTCACGAAGCAAATACCGTAATAAAAACGATAAACAAATAAATTTAAAAAACTTAATTACGGCTTGAAATTGGAATGTCCAAAAAATTAATAATCATGTCATTTATCCAATGATTTATTATTAAGTTATAGGTTATTATCAACGTTCGTTAATCGGACATGGTCACAAATGATTATTCGGATTTGTTAATAATGAAAAATGTTTTGCTGTTTTAAATTTTAAATGGAGTTTTTTTTAAAAAAGGATCCATTACTCATTCATTAGATTAAACAGTTGCGTTGAACCTTTTGTTAAGTGCGAAACTCTAAAGCAAATATTGAATTGGCCCCGGATCCCTTGTACAATTCTTTTCGTTCGTAAGCAAGTTATTAAAATTAACATAAAAAACAATATTTTAATTTTTTTTTAAAGTGTTAGACAATGTTATGGTTTCAATAACACTAAAATCTTGGACTTCCATTGTCTTTATTTGTAAATTGATCCACAACGTTTGGGTTAGTGATGTATTTCCAACCGTTTAAAAACGGTTGGAGATACATCACTAACTAAACGATACATCCAACAGTTTAAAAAACGTTTGAAGATACATCACTAACTGAAACGTTGTGGATCAATTAACAAATAAATCCACAACGTTTCGGTTAGTGATGTATCTCCAACCGTTTAAAAAACGATTGGAGATACATCACTAACCGAAACAAATAAAGACAATGGAAGTCCAAGATTTTAGTGTTATTGAAGCCATAACATTGTCTAATACCTTTAAAGAAACGTTGCAAGCCCGGTACGGACCCGATATCAACGAACTGTTTAGAGGCTATGAGAAGACCTGTTTTAAGATCACAAAAGAAGATGCCCACATTGAACTCCTACGAAAAACCAGAGATAATAACATTATTCCAGTTGGTTTTCGCCTGAAGTCACCAATACCAGGAGAAAGAGTTAAACGTATTCTTGAAGAAGCCAGCAGATCTCTGCTCCGATCCCAGATTAACTACCACCGATGGAAGAAATCACAGCTGCTACTAGAAGCTACCCAGCGATATGAAGATATTAAGGAATACGTACAGGAAGAGGACTATAACCCCATTTTTCAAAAAATACAAAGAACATGCGAGAAGGCCAAAGACAATTTACGACAAAAACACCAGAACAAATTGAACAGACTTTACAGTAAACAACCAACAGCTGAGACTGTCAATAAAAAAAACTATAATTAACATGTCCTCCTGAACCCTCTCGGAAACAGAAGAACAGCTTTTAGGACGAGGATTAAACTTTGCCATAGCTCCAAAACATACACCTACTCTAGACATAATTAGTTTTTTAGAAACAACACGGCTCCAGGGACCAGATGCGGAAGAACTTCGATGGAAAGTCAGAACCGTTTTAGAAACAAAACAAAGCAACCCCACCAATATCACTCAAAACGAAATTAGTAGCTCTTAAAAACCTTCAAAATGATACATCCATTAAAATAATTCCAGCAGACAAAGGAAATGCCACTGTAGTCATGGATACATTTACCTATGATGAAAAAATAGATGAAGTCCTTCGTAAAGGAAAATACAGATCTCTTGATCAAGATCCAACACCCTCAATAGAAAACAAAATTTACAGGACAATATAAAAACTTTTTGACGGACGAAACTAGAGCAACTCTAACACCTCATAATAGTTAGCCTCCACATCTATATGGACTACCGAAAATACGCAAGGACAATATACCTTTAAGGCCAATTACCAGCTCTAGAAATGCACCCACGACTGCACTGGCAAAATACCTTTTAGAACTGATTAAACCATTAGTCGGTAAGTCACCATCCTTTGTAAAAAAACTCATTTTGTTGAGATTCTCAATAATGTAGAAATAGGATCAAACGATACTTTCGTAAGCTTTGATGTAGAAAGTCAATATACAAATGACCAGTAGAAGAATCGTTAAGCATCATTCGGGCCAAAGAACAAAGATGTTACCTTAGTAGAACGCACGACCCTGCCGCTGAATGGAGTAGATGGAGCTGTGCCTCCGTAATTCTTACTTTCAAGTGAAAGATGAGTACTATGCGCAGGACGATGGACTTCCCATGGGTTCATCGCTCTCTCCAGTGGTAGCAAATATTTATATGGAATGGTTTGAGGAACACGCAATTAATACTGCACTAATCAAACCAAAAGTTGGCTACGACATGTAATAATTGCAAACAACCAAAATGTATTTAGCAAACCTAGTGTAGACATTCCGAATATCTGGCTGCCGTTGCTGAACCGTGACGAGTCGGTCAAGCTTCGGTGAACAACGGATAGTATATAAGGTCGTAGCTTTTAAGAATAGTTTTAGTTATCACTTGAAAACGGTTGGAGATACATCACTAACCGAAACGTTGTGGATCAATTAACAAATAAAGACAATGGAAGTCCAAGATTTTAGTGTAATTTAATTTTTGAAATATTTTTTATTTTTAACAAAAAGAAAGGCAAAACAAATATAAAAACTTCAGTATCTCTACTTACTACTACTATACACTTAACAAATGCGATTTTTTAACCTCATTATTTACTTGACAATCCTTGGGGTAAAGTTCATATTCATGGCATGTCGCTTGTATGCAAGTAATTGTGTCTGTTTGCTTTTTATTAAGAACTAATTTGAAAATACCCAATTTAAAAAATATGTAGTTAATATTAAAACTAGGTACCCCAAAGTCATTTTCTTCACATTAAAATATGAAACTGCATTTTTACACCAAAATGTATCAAAACCCACTTTATCGCCTTGACCCTCAAGAAATGTGTACTTTCAATATTTTGTAATTTAATCATTTCTTCCTGGATTTCATTAAGTAGCTTTAGCGAATTTCACAATAAACTAATTTCGTATTTTGGTACTTGGATATCGTTGACGGACCTGAAGCAAAATGGTTTCAACATGTAAAAAGTTAAAATCCGAAACCTAGTTAGCGTGGGTTAGGGACGCCCGGGGAGAGAAAGTTTGCCGCCCCTACAGAATCAAAAATAAAAATTTATATTCCTAAAAAGATAAGAATAAAAATAATAATAATAAAAAAACAGTTTCATAGGTCAGCTATATAAATTATTTATTATGCTACTTGACATGACATAGTATCTTAGTATCTACAACTACATACGAACATACTCATATACTAATTTTACGGGCTTTCTGGGCAGCAAAATCTAAAATCACATTGTCAGCGGGCCGCCTTGCAGGGTCGTCGCTCGGGGCGGCCCGCTCCAGCCTTGCTACGCCACTGCTAGTTAGTACTCAGTTAAAACTTTTATTAAAAAAAAATTAAAATAATTTCCTAAATTTTTTAAACCCCAAGGTAACGTCCAAGCTGACATGGTATGGAAATACCAAAAAGAATTGGAAGTCCTAGGAGAACGCAACAGGGTAACTCTCCTGTGGTTAGTTGTGATTAACTCTCATGTGGGCACCGGGCCATTCGGGAATAGGGACTCCATACTTTGGACCAAAACCTGCTCTTGGAGTGACCAAAACCACAGCACGAGGGCAAACTAGATAATCGATCCAAAACAAACACGAGGAATACTGGTCCAGCATCAGAAGAATTAAACATGGAAAAAGCTTCATAAAGGGCCCGTCCAAAAGAACTAAGAAAGAACTACTCAGACAAAGTGGGAAAAGACTTTGCATAACAGGGCACGATAACCTAAGA
This sequence comes from Listronotus oregonensis, assembly GCA_019359885.1. Taxonomy (NCBI): domain Eukaryota; kingdom Metazoa; phylum Arthropoda; class Insecta; order Coleoptera; family Curculionidae; genus Listronotus; species Listronotus oregonensis. Next base: position 133,492 of record JAHBCN010000327.1, read on the forward strand.
GGACACCTACAGGCTGATACAATGAGGACCCAAGTTGCAGAATGTGCGGCATTATTTGGGCAAACAAATGAGCCCATAGGAATATATCAACCAACCAGTGTCGAAGTTATACAGATTTGTAAAAGAAACAAGAATACTGGGAGGATTGGTATAAAAGAATATGAGAGGTTAGGCACAAAAAAAGCCCAGGAGGCTGGGCTGCCTCCAATAGTAAATCTGGACGGCTCGGCTCCCAGAAAAAAAATGCATGTTTTGGTACTTGGATATCGTTGACGGACCTGAAGCAAAATGGTTTAAACATGTTAAAATAAAATCTGAAACCTAGTACTCAGTTAAAACTTTTGTTTTAAAAAAATTTAAACTTATTTCTTTTTATTAGCACGGTATTCTAAAAAGTACCGGCCAAACTCTCTTTTCTAATGGTCTACAAGTAATTTTGATTTTCTCTAGTCAACTACTCAATTTTACATGCAAAAGTGTTGAAATTGGCTGTGCTTTTTTTCCCAAAACCTGTGGCTGCAAATTTAATATGTTTAAATGTGAAAACTTTCTATAAAATAGCCTGGCATCTTAAATTTCAGATAACAAAACTCTTTTAGTAAATCGTTAATATTTTTCTTGGCCAAAAATATTTGCAATACAATTATCCGTCTCAACAAGTTTCCTTTAGAAAGTCAACGGACTTTGGTATAAAATAATATCGCTTCGTGCTTCAACTCAGAACACAGTTTTTTGAAAATCTGCATATAAAGAGCACAACTTTGATTGTGTTTACCAGTTTTATGGCGGTATCTAAGGCTTCAAGCAATGTTTCGAAATCTGATGATTGGCGATGAATAATGCAGTAGTGTGTCATTTTAAAAGGGTATTCCCAACACGATTTTGCGTTCTAAAATCAGCGAAAAATTCAGGAATTTGCTAATTTTTGGCATTTTTGCGGATGAATCTTTAGATTGACATTTCTTTTCTTGTCGTGGACCACTTAATGGATTGTTAGGACCACCGTGGTCTGCGGATCGGACCGGTTGGGAAGCATCTCTCTATTTTTAAACAACTTTTTTACATTTTTAAAAATTTAATATTTAATAGCGTTTTCTTAATATTAAATAAATTTTCCCTGTTCCTAATGCCTAGTAACCTTTAATGTTTAATTTATAACGTTTACCCCGGCTTCCCCTATTTGCTCAATTGCTTTATCCCTTATTATTGGTAGGTATAATGCAAGTATTTATCATTTAAATTTCTTACGATAGACATGATATAAATTTAGCTTTGCTCCAGTTTTAGACGTAATTGGATTTATTTTTAAGATCATGGTACAAGGCTACTCCTTGACGTACTTATTAAATCAAAACGGAAATAATTTTTGATGGCTTTTATTTTGAAAACGTCTTTCAATGACCGTGTAACAGGCGATGTGTATACTTCAAAGGCAGCCCAAAGTCTGACAAGTTTAAATGTGTATTTTCAACGACTGGGAGTATAACAGATAAAATGTTTCCAAGTGATTCACGTATTTTTTGTAAACATATTTTTTCTATAAATTTAAATGAAAGAGCTTTTCACTCTTATGATATTGCTTGGATAGGGTAATATTACCATAATTAGCGAACCTGAAAAAAGGCTAAGGGTAAACATACACATTCCGATAATTACTCAGGTCAACATTTTTTGATATATGCGGGAACGCCGAAAGCGGTCAGGAGCTGAGAGGGTCGGTTAACCTCCATCTCGTCAAGTTCAAGATCATTTAAAGGTCAAGTGAAAAAAAAATCACCGATAAAATCTGTAAAAATTTATGCATATATTTTCAAGGTCGCTGAATCCGAATCAGGCATCTATATAAACTTTGGATCTATTTATATGCATGATTTTTTTCAGATTTTTTTCCATGCTTTTTTCTTCACTTGACCTTCAACTGACCTTAAACCTGACCTTATGGAGGTTAACTGACCTCTGAATCCGTATCGCCAACCTCGAAATCATACGTACGAATTTTTTCAGATTTTTCGAATCATACTTAACATTTTTATTCAAGAACACTTTAAAATAACCTTAAAATGACCTTGGATGATCTCTAGAACATATACAAGTTTTCCATATTTCTACGATGGTTTTTTTCTTCACTCAACCTTTAAATTACCTTGAACCTGATATGATGGAGGTTAAGTGACCCACTTATCGTAATCAGCGACCCCAAAAACCCTAGCAGCACCTAACCTCTTCCGGCGTTCCCGCGTAGTCAAATGTTGACCTGTGTTATCAGAAGAAAAACTGCGCAGCTTTCCTAGGGATTTCAGAGTGTGTGTATGGGAGAACACTGCAGTTTTATCGGACTGTGCAGACCGCCAAATTAGAAATTGAAAAACCATTTGACAGTCCTGTGAAGGCCAAAACTGTACAGGCCAATAGGAGTGTGTGTCTCGCGAATTTTTAGAAGAGTTTATTGCTCATAAAAATATGAAATCATATAAAGATAGAAAAATAAATTCTTTTGTTCAACCATTCTTTACACCATATATTTCTATTGATACGCTTTTTCACGCCTGTTTTACGACACTTCATTGCTATCAAAAGCCCGAGAATAGCAAAACAATTGTCTGATGACGCCATGTCTACCACTACAAGTACTACGAAAAACTGAACTGAACTGAAGAAGGTTTTCCTGAGCGTATGTAGAGCACGGGGTATTCAGGAAATCTCTAAGGCCAGTCCTGTGCAATTTTTTGCTGATGATTTTCGAAATGTGTGTGGATCCCTTGCCTTAAGGTATCCGCTTATTGGTATTGTAAACCAAATTATTCATGAAAATACATTTACATTTATGTTATACAGCATTATTTTAATTTAAAAAAATACCCTGCTTGTCCGGTTTTTATTCCTTATTTTGATGGTTTTTTGTACGCCACTGAGAAATGCTAAATCCCCAGTTTGATAATATTTGTGCTATTAAAGCATATTTAGCCGTGCATTTCCATAATGTTTTTGTTATGACAACATTGACAACCATATGTTTTTATTTCCTTTTTATTTTGCCACGAAGGCATAATTCCATAGAAGTAACGTACCGTGTGTTAGAGTAATAAGCAGTTCATTAACAAAGATATTAAAGATTTGGGGGTTTGGAGGGGATGAATCGAAAAATAATTTTTTGATTAATATTAAAAACGATAAATCGGAAAAAAGTTAATCGATTTCATCGATTTATCGATGTCATCCCTGAGTGGTATCCACCAAAGGTCAATTTACGCCCCAAATCGAAGCCGATGTTTAGCTTTTGCCATAACCTTCGGTCGGAGCCGAAGATTTTTGATAAACTTAAGAATCTTAGTTGAGAACTGTCTAAAAGGATACAATTTTGAGATTACCGATGCATGCAAATTATATTTTTCTTTGTTTTAAATAGTAGCGTCAATTAAGTTGGAAGTCCTCAAGAACAGCTCCAATTTTGATAAAAATATTTTTCAAAATCAGAAACCTTTTGGAGGGAGAAGTCAAATATTTTTATAATGTTTAAACAATATTTATGATATTTAAATGAAACAATTTTTTTTTTAAATCGCTGGAACTTTTTAAATATTAATTTTCGTCATTTTTACGCATCATTTTTTGTAGATAATTAAATTGCCTACAAAAATAGTTTTATACCAATTTTTCGTATTTTTCGTAGTTTCGAAGATATCGTGAACTTCAATTTCTCACAGCAGAAATTTTACTTTATTTTCGAACTGTTATAATTACTTATAATATATTTTTTATATAATAGTGACATAAAATGAATATTCATAACAAAATTTAAAAAATATATAGTTCTTTGGGATTTAAACAACTCTGAGGAACATATTCTATATTAGATATATAAGAAAATATGATAAAATTTAAATAAATAAAATTTTATAACGAGTTATTTATCAGTATTTTTAAAATATTTTATTAAATGTTAAAATTTTCTGCTTTACCCACATAAACAAAAAATATGAAATTTAATTTTCATTTATATTTTGCGTATCAAAGATTTTATCTTCTTCAAGTGGTGGGTGGTTATTGCAGTCACTTTCACTGCAAACTCTGCAAGCCGGTGAGCAATGAAGGTCACTTTTTTGCAGCTGATGCTAAACCGCATCCTGTTTTGCAGGAGCAAAATATTGTACGTATTGTGTCAATATTAGTACGTGCCGGGAACTTAGTTTGGGAGTGACATGAGGTATGAGACCGTTTAGGGTGGAAACTATTTTCAGATTTTGGTGTAACTTTCGAGCAGATCTTATTTAAAACTATTAACATAAGGAGACTCCTACAGAGTCTAACTTGTTAGGTTTTAAAACAAAGTGAGTTATCAAAAAAGAACTCTGCTTTGATTTACTAAAATCTAGCTACTAAAACTTCCCTCTATTACCATTTAATTTTTGAGGCCACTTAATACAAAGATCAATAATTCCTTTGATGTAAGTTAAAGATACCCAATGTATTACGTTTCATTTTAGATTTTCACAGCAGTTGGTGCCACCTAATTGTGATTCTTGTATTTTTATTGGAAAAATGTTGAGTTTTTTAATTAGGTTTACTATTTAAAACAATATAATAGTGTTTCTTTATAAATGTGAAAAAGTTATTTCAACTTTGCATCAATTATGTTAAAATTTTCCAAACTTTGTTTTGATATTTCCAAAAAAAAGTAATAAAGACAAATATTCTTTTAAAAATACTATTAGAAAGTAAGTATTTAACTTAAAAATAATTTAATAGAGGTTAGACTAAATTGACTATTAAAGTTTTTTTTTTAAATAGTAAAATAAAACAACTTCTTCGTGGTTTAGAGTTTAGACTATACATGGACATAAAAATTAGAAACAACTTTAAAATTTGTTTTTTTTTTAATTACCCACTATTGACACATTTTTGAAAAAAATGTTATATTGACAGACAACAGGTGTCATTTTGGCGAACGAGTCCACATGATCTTATATCGAATTTGATGCACAAACCTAAAGTTTAATTTAAATATAAAAACAAAATCCCATATTGTGTGGAATATTTAAAAGACGCTGTACACCATTTTTTTAACTTTTATAAAAATTCTGGATAATACTATAAATAATAAATATTTTAATTTATTCCAACTTCCCCTATGCTGTAACTCATAATAAAGGCATGCCTGGTACAACACGCCGATGTCATTTTTCCAAATTATGAGAATTTTCTTTATAATGACATGGATAATCGACGTGAAGCTTATGAAATATTATACAAAAATATTACATTTTTGTTATGTATGGCTTGTTGTGTTATACTAGAGATATGAAAATACTAAGTGAGAAAGAAAGGTAAACACCTATTTATATGCAAAATATTAAATTTATTTTATGCTTACATGTATGTCAGATGACAGCTAATAATTTATTAGGTGTTTGGCCAACAGAATTAAATTTATTAATGTGTTGAAGATCTTCGATTTCTTATACATTTAATTGCGCATGTGGACATTAATCTGATGAGATGGACTATATCCTCTTCGGGTATCTCACCTGGCAGAGTCTAAGAGGCGTTGGTTTGTTGATTTAAGCGGGGTTGTTGGAGTGCCTATATTTGCACTGCTGCCTATTGGCTTTATGGGGATTACTGCAGTCAGATGGTGGGAAAAAAGTATTCACTCCAGTTTCTCCTAATCGGGACACCAAAAGGAGCCGAGTAATGCCAAAGTCTCCCTCCAGATTAAGGAGAAGTTTTCTCCTACCACGGACGTAGGCAAGCGTTGCGTGCGTTACCTCTTCGCGTCGCGTGGTAGGGAAAACTTCTCCTTTATCTGGGGGGAGACTTGGGCATCGCTTGGCTCCTTTCGTTGTCCCGATTAGATTGTGTGCGTCGCTAGCGTGTTGTGTGGAGGAAGTACTTCTTTCCCACAATCTAGCTGCATTGATAGTGATGCTGTGATGCATGCCAACGATCTAGATGTTGTTTTAGGGATCATCTGTCCATTGTTGTTTTTATCGCCTATTTTGATACTCCGAGGACTGGCTCTAGGTCAATGAACTTTCTAGATGAGCCGGCTCTAGCTAGTTCATCTGCTTTCTTATTGCCTTCTATTCTCGTGTGTTTAAGAATCCTGAGAAGTTCTATCCTGTTGTTTCTGACAGCAAGTTCTTCTAGATCGTTAAAACACTTAATCGTGATTTTTGATGTTAAACGATGGGAGGCTTTGTCTTACAGAATGCGTATGTTTTGGTTGTGATATCCCCTTCTCACATTTTCTTGAACACATGCTTAGATAGTATATATAGATTTTTGCCTGGTACACTTCCATAGCCATAGAAAGTGTACTTCTTAAGGCGCTTGTTATATACAGACATGCCAGTCTCAGCGGACGGTTTAATCTTATGACTGTCGTTATTTGTTGCACTCTTGTCCACCATACGATATCGCCGTAGGTGACCATCGGCCTGAGGAATGTGGTTTTACCAAAATATGCTCCTGCATCCCATGAAAACATTTTTGCTTTGTTCAGACTCATTGTTATCTGTTGGTTCTACGTTAATTTTAGTGTCCTTATTAGACCTAGGTATTTCATACAGTAGTAGAGTGTTGGCCTTATACGAGTTTTACCACTTTGTCAGCATAACCCTGTGCGTAAAATACCTCGTTGTTGAGACAAGTTAGTAACTCATTTACCACTAAGTTCCATAGAAGAGTACTTTGCTCTAAGGACATCCTTGTGTCACCTCTACTTCTACAGTATCACGATATAAACCCGCCTTATTCTGCCGACTTTGTAGCATGTTGTGTATTCACCTGCATATGGTGTCGTCTATTCCATGTCTACGGGCAGCACTGAGCATGGGGCAGAAGAAGGCATTATCAAACGCCCACAAGATTTCCATGAAAGCTCCAATACTATATCTTTGTGGTGTATGGAGGAGGAGCGTGCTGTAAATTTAACAATCTGCGACCCGGACATGCTCATGTTCGATCGAGCGATCTTGTGGGTAATGGTAAGCGGTTAACGTGGTGTAGATCCATAAAGTCTAAAGTTACTCTAGCAGAATGTGGTTCGGCGTTTTCGTGTTGAAAAATTGGGTTGTCAATCGTCTTAAGGTATGAAAGGACCTGCAGTTCCACTACTTCCCAAATGTACAGAAGGGCCATCATGTTGCCTCTTAAAGTTGCAGACCCTGTCAGACCTACGAAAGGTTCGGCTCTAACCAGATTAACAGAGGACTACATTGAGGTGGCCAAATTTAATCTTTTTTCATGGCCCTCAAGGTGTTTCGATTAATTTTAAATTAAACATGTACATGGGACGTTATGGGGGAAAGAATTCTAAAATCTGGCTGCATTTTGACATAAATTTAAAAAATGAACAATACATTTTTAAGTAGCCTATATAGATCTCAACCATTTAGTAATTAGAACCACACTAAGATGCATTTATAAGTATAATAATATATCGCATGAAGTCAAAAATTTAATGATTTGCTTACAATGTCTTTCTAAATATTTTATTTAAACTATTAGATTATAATTATTTTTATTAGGTGTTCGAGTTGCTTTGTCATGTGATATACTTTTTATAAAAACTAAGCACTTGTTTACTTACGTTGATAGTCTTTCTCATCAAACTTGGGTTTGATGTGAACTTCTTTATCGTGAAAATCGAATACTGTGGAAACAGTGGAATCCATTGCAAACACTTTTGCGCACTCTTCGTCCAATTGGACTTCCGAATCGCCTCCACCGCAGCCATTTTTATTCTGAAAAAAATACAAAAAAAATAAAAATGGAGACACTTATTAAAAAATTAGCAATTTCCTTGAAAAATTGACACAATAAGTATTTAAAAGACTGACCGCAAAAACAGCATATTTTAGCCTATTTTCCCACCGTTGCCAGAGACCTTAAAAAAATCCTTAAAATATTCTGCATATGTCAAATTATCGGTAATGAAAAATCAAGATGAGCATATTTTTTTGTTTTTCGAAAAATGTCGAAAATAACCCCAAATTTGGGGTTGATATGATGACGCAAAATATGAATTATATAATACGAATAAAAATAATTCTAATTGTATTTTTTCTATAAAATAAAATCTTAAAAATGGAAAATCGTTTATTTTCATATTAATGAGGGCGTAATATAGTTGAGATTCCACCCTTAAACCTGGTAAGAAGCTTAAATCATCCCCTAAGTATTAAAAAAAAATCAAAAATTACTTTAAAAATCTAGGAAAAACTACTAGGATATTTAAAATTATTATAAATTCAAATCGTGTACCTCCCACCAGTATCTATTTAAGGAAACCACCCCTGTAACGAGGGGGTGAACTATCCCCGAGCGTGATAACATACGAAAATATCATAGCAATATAAGGATTTCTAATTATTTAGAATATCTTAGTGGTTTTTCTTAGATTTTTCAAGTTTTTTTTTTTCATATTTAGAGGATGATTTAACCCTCTTAGCGAGTTTAAGTGAAGTGAACTTTCAACTATATTACGCCCTCACTAATAAAATAATAAATTATTTTCTATTTGTAATATTTTATTTTGTTTAAAAAATACAATAGGAATCGCTTTTGTTCTTATTGATATTATTTATATATTTCAGTTTTGCGTCATCATATTAACCCCTAATTTGGGGTGTTTTTAATATATTTTAAAAACAAAAAAATATGTTTATCTTGATTTTTCATTACCAATAATTTGACAAATGCAGAATATTTTTGTGGCTGTCTCTGGCAAGGGTGAGAAAATAGGCTAACTTTACTTTTTACTGGTTTGTATTTCAAATCACAGGATTGTTTAATAGAATTTTAAATTAAAATATTATTTATGCCCTAATTTAAATAAACCCACCTAAATTAAAAAAAAACTTTTTAAAGGCCATTGAACAGAACTGTGCCCAACTAAAGCTTTGGCACAAGCTTTATAATATCAAAAATAAAGGTCATTTCATTGTAATAAAGACTTCTCTCTAGACCATTCTTTCCGAGCTCTTATTATATATAAAGAAGTAAATATCAACACTTTTTTAAAATTCTACAAAACATATTTAGGAATGCGGGCGATAGTACTTTGACAAAGGATTCAAACACATGCAGAAGGTCATAAAGAAAAATATTTTGAGAAACAAGAAAGTAATTTTTAATAAAAAATTATTGTTTTTCATTATAAATTCAAAATATAAATAATGTACCAACTCATTTTAAGCTGATATCAAAAAATTTATTTTTAAATTTGTTTTCTTCTTCATGAATATTTTCCACCTTAACTTGACACTAAGAAGCGCGTTCGTTCCTTAATTACGGTTCTTTTTTATTATATGTCTCCCCTCTGAAGTCTCTTTTCAGGTTTTGGCTTTCTTTATTTCCCCGATCTTTTTTACATCAAAAGGTCACGAGCTCGTGTCTTTTAATTTCGCGAAAAAGTTACAAATTTAACGGCTTTAACGAAAATATTTGGAAATGTACAAATTTATTTGCATACATCATGGTAATCAAATATACATATATAAAAGGAAATTGTGTATTTGTATGTCCATCGTTTTCTTCATAACTATCCACTGCCACCCACTAATAGTTATGGTGGTAGGTAGCCCTATTTCTGCACTTGCAAGTAAGGGCATTTGGTCGCGGTGAGTGGTTGTGGGTGGCAAAACTAGGAATTATTCCAAAGCTCGAGGCATTACGGAAAAATAGGGTTTTTGAAATACGGGGTATTATTGGGCAATACGGGGGTATTATTGGAAATATGGGTATTACAAGGCAATATGGGGTTTAAAGGAAATAAGGGTAATATGGGGATTATTTACAAATATTAGGGATTATTGGAATATTTTTCGTTAAAAGTTTAAATTTAGTCGCTGCCTAACGAACGGATGAAGTTTCACGATTAATTACACGTTTTGAGAGATATCGTTCCCGGATTGGGGACAAACATATAATATTTTTATTCAACGAATTTTGGTATTACAACCTTATGCTGTTCTTGTAAATTACGCGATTTTAATCTCACTTGACAAAACCGCGAAACCTGCGAAAAAAAGCATTTTTGTGACAACGTGGTTGGGCAATGGTAATAGGGTATTTTCACCAATTGATATTGATAATGTTGTGTGTAAAATTAAAAGTAGAAACACAATTAAGCAAACCCAAAAACACGGAAAATACAAACCCCTTACTTTTCTATTTAGGTTTAATTATCAATGTAATTTAAATAGCCCGCCACTCCCTAACCAATCAAATTCAACATGGATGCCAAGTCTGTTTAAAAAACGCTCCCCTTAGATGTTAGGATATCGATATTTGATGATTGGGTATAAAATATCAAAAAGCTGACAACAAAGCAGAAATTCCACCAATAGAAAATTTAGGGTCGGACGTCACGATACCAAAATCAAACAAAAACTGATTTTGGGCGTTTCCGGAGATCAAAATCGGGAAAGTATTTTCGGCCTTCATTTTCATGTGGCTTTGCAAAAGCTAATAAAAAAATCAGGGAAAAATGTATTTAAGTGAGATAAAAAAAACCCGTTAGAGGTGAGTAAACCTGTTTAATAATTTAAATAAGTTCGAAAATACCATAAATTACTTAAATTTTTAAAGCTTACATTTGAAAACTATTTAAATAATAAAAATAATTTCTATCTAAGTAAGATTTTCCTAATAAATATTAAAGTTTAAAGGGGGAAAATACTCCTCAAGCAGATCCTAAAAAAACCCTTTTCTTCATCCCCCTCCAATTAAGTTTTTATACACTTACTTAGAGCGAGTAACTTTATTTTTTATCGACGAAAACTTTTATATTTCTTTGGCTCTTTGCCAACCTCAAGCTTCAGATAATTTAAAAATTACAATAATTACTTTGCCTTATCACAACTTTTTTAAAAGATACCGTGACCGTATATAGGTTGGTTCAACCATTTTCTTACTTTTTCGATGTTAATCCTGGAGATAAAATGAATTTCAGAAGTGCCCTTTGAAATCACTAATTTTGGCTGCAGAAATCGCTACAAGCATCCAGAAACAAAGAAACCTATAACTATTTAAAGTTGATCAGTTACATTTAGGTTTCACTTAAAAAAAATTAATAAAAAAACAACGAATTTATAACATCTGTTACAGAGTTTTTTCTAAGAATTTTAAGAACGTGGATAAAAACAGCAAAATATACGAAGTAAAAATAATTTTTGGGTATAAAATATCTTGTGTAGAACTAAATGCTTATTACATGCTGAAATTAGTTGTTACTTTCAGAGACAAAACCTATAACTAGATAGGTTCTGCCCTTCGCTTAATGGTATTGTGAAAATATTTTCGATGCACCCGTGCTTTCTCCAGCACTGTTGCTCCCGTTTGTTAACCTTAGTATTGAGGATATAATTTAAAAAAAGGAAAATTATAAAAATGAAATAAAGTTAACTTAAAAAGATGCACTATTTGTGAGGGATGAAAAGACCAAAATAGAATATTAAAAGACCAAAAGTGGAATTTTCACAGATTTTACAACCATCACTGACAAAGCTATTGAATTAATGTTTTATTTGAGGCAATATGATTTAATATTCTTGTATATCTGTAACTACAGATTTATGGATTCAAGTGGCCGTGAGGAAATAAACAAGAAAATATGGTTATTGTGAAGGAAGAAGATAAATTTAATACTAATATTAAGAAAGAATTCTCAACTCATGGATGATAATGCTAAACGAAGCACAGAGCAAAAAAGCATGACATAGAGATTTTAGGTAAAGTTGAACTCTAAATCTAAATGAATATGGTTCATCTCTAAAAAGTAAAAATTGAAAAGAGAAAGTATTATATAAAAATCGATATACGTCAGTACTGACAGAATAAAACAGATCGGATTAAAAAGAAAATGTAATCCAAAAAAATAAAAAAGATGAGTTACAAGTCTGAGGTAAGGAAGAACAGGAAGATGATAATTCTACATATACTTACTCACGACATAAAACGATATTGACAACAAGTGGGCAACTCGTTTATTGTATTTTTAATGCTTAAAGTACTTTTTCATTTTTTATACTCCTTAATAGATATATTTTATGGAACAAAAATTATAATATTATTTAAAAAAAATGAGATACAACTTAAGAGGTACTACGTGGTTTACTATGATGAACAGTGGTTTATTAAAAGTGTTTTAAGAAAATAAGATACAGTTTAATTTTAATTTATAAAACCTGACGTGTCAATAGAACAAAGCAGATCTATAGGTTTATCATATATACTTATTTTAAGAACTAAGAATAAATTAAAAATCATTCATTTAGTTTTAATAATGTTTTAGTTAATTTAATTATAGATTCTAGCAGTTAAATTTCTTGGTTAGTTCTAAGTACCTTTTATTTTAGATTTCGTTTTTTTTCTTTGATAATACTGTATAGGTATCATATTAATACTAACTAGTATTGTAAAGCTTTCCTTTTTATATTTTTCAATATACATTTTTATTTTATTTTTTTGTTTTTGTATTGACTAACCAATACCATAATAGGTACACTGTGTTTCAAAGTTTTGATTTGTTTTTTTGTATAATTAAGATTTGTGAGGTTACTTTCTTTTACAGTAAATGTTTAAAAAATATACCTAGATACTAAGACATACGTGGAGTCAGTTTGAAAATTTCCAGTGCAAATATCTCAAAAAATAAATTGTTGTAAAATTGCAATTATAGATATAAATGCTAAACAAGGGGAAATTAACCCACTGCAGTTAAGGGGTGAGTAACTAGATGCCCCACCCCAATTTTAAAATTTTAAATGACGTCACCCATTTTGTAATAAAACTAAATCAAATGTCTCACTGAGTAATATTCATCAGAGCAAAATATTTTTTGGTATTTATATAGAAGTGGGGCTTTATTGTTTTTAATAAAAATCGAAAATGAAGATATTTACAATTTTTTGAATGTTCTTCTAATCACGTGGGAAAACAATGATTTCATGAAGATTTTTTTTATTTGAAAAGTCAAAAATCAATTTTTTGACTTTTGACTATTTTTTAATATTTCCTTTTTTTTTCTTGTTGCGCATCAAAATCAAAAATAGAATAATTTGAGAAACAAAATTCAAAAATATTAATTTTTGAATTTTTAATTTTTTTAATTTAAAATTCACATCTAGTATATATATATAAATCAGTTTTGGTTATGTCTGGTTAGTTTTTTTAATGTTCTACTCATCGGATTTAAAATTTTGATTTTTTTAAATATTGTCAAAATCATAAAATAAAGCTATATATATTTTTTTTTAATTGTTCGTTTTTTGATGTTTACAAGAAATATTGCGAAATATTATTGATGCCCTCAAATTGCAGTCACACGTAAAAATTTTTTTGAAATTTTAAAAATTTTTCAATTGCAAAATTATTATGTTGTCTTTTAATCATTTAACAATTTTTAACATAACTTCAATAAACAATAGAAAAAATAAAAACAAAATCTCCAGTATGTCAATTTTTGATTTTTTACGACCAACAAATAGTGGAGCCCCACTTTAGTATAATTACATTTTTGTCATTTAATAGTGGTGATGAACTAATAACAAAAATATTGTGCAGATGGATGCTACTTTAATTTGATGTGACACAAAAGAAGCAATGTCACTTTAAATTTTAAAAAGAGATGGAGTGTCTAGAGTGATTCATCTGAGTGATACAGTTCCCCCTACCTGCATAGCATTTGTGTCAAAATAGAATTTTCCAACTATCTTTTGAATAAATTTGCACCAAAACGTTTTAAATTAACACCCTGTAAAAATAAAGACAATTATGTGGGGAACTATGGCAATATGGAGGAATTATGAGGAAATATATAGGAATTATGGGGTAATATATAGGAATTATGGAAAATATATAGGAATTATGGGGAAATATTGAGGAGTTATGGAAATATATGGTAATTATGTAAAATTTAGGCAATAGGGAATTATGGGGCAATATAGGTAATATTTGGAAAATAATCCCCAAAAGGCATTATTGTTCAAAATCACGGGGTGGCCTCCCTGTATGTATGTATGTATATATAATATATATATATATATATATATATATATATATATGGCTAGTTCTCAAAAAAAACGAAATTGATGTCCTTAATGATTGGTACAGGCGGGGATCGTCAGTTAGATATGGAAATAATTTTTAATGAAACTACTTTACTAGGTGTATCAAATCACGAAACAAATCACCTTTTTATATGATTAATAAAAACATACGTTCAAGAAAGTACCTCGAAAGTCATTCCTCACTATGTCCCAACTGTTAAATTCAAATGGAATCTTAAACTTAAAACAAACAATATCTTGGAAATTGTTTATTATATTATTAACTTTTATTGGATATATTGGCTGTAAGTACAAAAGTTTATAATTTTAAAAAGTGAATGGAAGTATTATTAAATATATTTTTAAAATTTGTCCTTAAAAACTGTCATCTCTCACCGTTTTAAAACAGCGTGATTGTCGCAAAATTTGGAACTTTACCTGAATCCGTTTTTTTTCTTTAGAAGTTAACAACCTGGTAGTTACCTCACACCCAAAATTGAACGTTGGTAAAATGTCTTGTTAAAACAATATTAGTAATGTATATTTTTAATATTACATTTTTAAGAATCATTCCCTCACGTCATTTTTTAAAAGTAACCACTTATTTATACAATATTTATAACATATTTGTATGTTTCCGTAGTACTAGAGTACATTTACGGCCATATAGAACTAAGGTTATGTTGCCGAGTTAATCGTCATTCCTCATAAATTTTTTTGATGAGGTAATGATCATTGTCGAGGGAATAATGTATTTTCATAAATAACCAAACTTTAGATATGGAATCGCTAATCACATTCGGGAAACTTGCTAGCTAGTGTCCATTAAAGAAACACGGGACTTAAAAACTTTGAGATTATTAATTAATTTATATTCACGCAATGATGTTTATAGATTTATATACTGAATTCTGTTATTTTGTTTTATTATATATATATATATATAATATATATATATATATATATATATATATATATATATATATATATATATATATATATATATATATTTGTATTTGATGACTATTTCATTCTGATCTAAAGAGTTCTGATTTAATAATAATATGAAATATATTTGGAAAATTGAAAAGAGAAAATTTCAAAGAAAAAAATTCAAAATGATACTTTTGATATAAACAAAACAATGCAAATCTTAGTAGTAGTTACATTAACGTCAACGTTGTTTATCCGTGCATCCTAAATTTCACGTAACTGCAGTTACATTTGCATTGTTAATGTATAGATAAAAGAAAAAAAAAAGATTTTTTTTATGTATGTGGATGTAATTGCATTTGTACGTAGTTTTTAGTTCCGACTAACTTCTCCTTACAAACCTTCATATTGTCAAAAAAAAAAATAAAGGTTATCTACTCCTGAACCAAATTTATTTTTGAGCAACCTCGTATACGACTGAAAAAAATTGATATCTGATGATTGCATTTTAGGTTTTGGAACATGTAGAACTTTTATAAAGAATAACTTTTTTCATAAAATTGATAATAAAAAATTTTTCCATATGGTGCGAACTTACGTAGAGACACTGATATCGATAAATCAATATTTCTTGTTAGTTATAGTTAAATTGTTACATTAGTGATATATGTAAATAAAGTTTTCCGATAAAAAAAATTATTGAAGCATTTTAGAGTTTTTTTTTTATAGTAGAATCATATTGAACATCATTCCCTCACTAACCTGTCATTCCCTCATTTAAATATTTTATTTTTACTTTTAATACTCGGTTCAAACTGAAAAAAGTTGGGGACCATCATAATATTTTAATCAATTGAGACATTAACTAAGACTTGTGCAAAAAAAAAACGATATTAAATAAAAAAAAATTTTTTTGAGAATTAGCCATATACAGTATTGGAAAATAATTCACGCATAATAGGGAAATCAATGTTAATTTTTAGGCGGCTGAGATTCCAATCTACCAGTGTACGTTTCAATAGAACGTCGCGATGAATTATAATTAATTTAGCTGTTCGACTGGAAACGTCACCGCTTGCGCTTTAGTTTGGCTAGTGGGATTTGCCGGTGGCTCGCAGAGCTCTCGTTCATTTGTTTGCGGCATCCCCAAATGATTTTTTTTGGATATTTACAACAAAATGTGTATCGGCACAGTTTTGAAAGAGCTAGAAACATTGTTGAAATAAGGAAAAATAATTCAACTTTCTGGTCAGATTACACCTGAACGGCTCAGGAATATGAGACAACATCTCTACAATAGGTTTGGGTATTGTTTAGCAGAAAGTGGTGGATTATTCAAACCCTTATTAAAATAAGTTTTAGTTCTTTAGAGTTATTTTTATTTTCTGTTTTAAAATTATCGTTAAGTTTATTTTGGAATTTTCTTTTATTTATTTTTAGAATTTACTTTCTTTGTTAAGCCAATGTGGCAAAAAGACAAGCAAAATTTTTTTAAATTTTTGTGATAATTTTTCAACAAATTATCGTTTAAAAATTCTCATTTTTGTTGATTCAACGTACACCCATCCGATCTCGTTTTAATACTGTGGAAATGTCCAAAACTATTTGATTTTGTATCTAATCGAACCAAAGCGCGGAGTAGGGTCAGTCGAACAGTTAAATTAATTCTAGTTCATCGCGACGTTATATTGAAACGTACACTGGTAGATTGGATTTTCAGCCGGCTAAAATTAACATTGAATTCCTATTATGGGATTAATTTTCCAATACTGTTATATATATATTATATATATATATATATATATATATATATATATATATATATATATATATATATATATATATATATATATATATAATATATATATATATATATATATATATATATATATATATATATATATATATATATATATATATATATATAATATATATATATATATATATATATATATATATATATATATATATATATATATATAGTATATATATTTTGATTTATTGAAAAAGCTACTCTTATTAAAAAATTTTGCTACTTCTTAGAGTAAGATTGGGATAGAAACATTTAACATATTTTTTTACGCGTGTTCAGAAAACTGAAAAAACTTAAAATGGTACAGGAGTAAATGCATTTATTTGAGAAGATATGAAAATAAGTTACTAGGAAAAGTTGTTCAAAATTAAAAGGTAAGGCCAATTTTCGAAGAAATCGGCCCACTTTTATTTATTTGTGATTAAATTTATTTTAATATCAATTTAAATTTTTAATAGCAATTTATTATCAAATTTTTTGCTGTTAAGTAAGCATTTAAAGCTGACGATACTGTGGCTAATGAATTATAAAAGCGAAGTGTCAATAAAGTTTGTCACCATCAACGCCTTCCTTCACAACTTTTCCGTGGACATACTGTATATATATATATATATATATATATATATATATATATATATATATATATATATATATATATATATATAATATATATATAACTCATGTGAACTTCTAGAAAGTTCTAAAAATTTGATTGAAAGTCTAAATATCAATATACGTCAAATTTTATATCACCCATTAGTTTTACTGGATATTTCAATTTACTGTATTCCATTCAATAGGTTTGTTTCAACCCACGGTTTTTGGATCGCCGTGAGACGGTTTCGAAACTGTCATTTACTGTTAGTACAAAAACGATGAGGTTGAAACGAGTTGGTGGGAACAGTAAAGGGATCATGTAATACACTCTCACTCATCGATTGGAATAGCTTTATTTAATTGGGCCTGCGCGTATTTTGGTTGGAACACACCTTATAAACAAATATTTCGTAAAAAAAAATGTTGGTTGCATAAGCTTTTTTAAAATAATTTACTTAACTCTTTCGTTTTCTTTTTGGTTACTAGGTAAAAAAAATTAGTTTTTTTACGGTGGTGGAAAAAAAGTATTTTTGTATATTAGTTTACATAAAATTCGGGAAAGTTAACTAAGGAGAAAATTTTACATTTTTTTATGTCATTTTTCATTTTTGTTGATGGCGTACTTAAGTACGCCATAAATAAAAGATTGGATAGAAATTTAAGCATCTGTTTAAAATTGACCTATTTTTTACAAGAGCTGCTTCCCCTTTTAGTTTTTTTATGTACTTGATTCTACCTTAACGGTTTTATACTTGCGGTTATTCGTAGAGGAAAAAATCATTTTCTAGCACATTAGGCTTTTAAAACTTTTTGTCAATAATCGGGGTACATTTTTAGAGAATATTTTATATTGTGGAAACAACAATTTCCTAAGCAAAACAGATAATTGGGCTTTTCTTTAGAATAGAAATATATTTATTATAATAATCTATATTTTGCAATGAAAGATATATTCAAAACACTTAAAATTAAATTTTATTATTATAGAATTTTACAAAGTAACACCTGCTACTTTTAAAAAAATATATAAAATTAAAAATAAGACTTACTCACAAATAAGGAGTTGACAATATAACGACGTCACGGTGATTTCTTAAATTTTATGAGTATCTATTTTAAAATAAATCAAGTTACCATACTATATTCCTAAGTTTTAAGACAACGTCAGACCTCTTTCGAATTTTTCATGACACAGGCAATTTTCCAGAGAGCTTGAAGACCGCGCGTGTTCAACTTATCCCCAAGAAAGTATCTAAAACTCTTCCTTCTACTTTTATACCTATCTTTTTTAAGTAGTTTTTAAGGCAATAGAAAAATTTAATACCTCTCAAATGGTAAAGTATTTGGTATAGTACAAAATTATACATAACAGAGAGTATGGATTCCATCACAAAAGATCTACAGCAGACCTTTTTCGTTTGTTTCACATTTGGTAAGTCCCTTGGCGAATCCCAGATTTTTGCTCTTTACATATCTAAGGCTTTTGACCATATTTGGCACGATGCACTCTTAAAAACTTTTTGTACGTTTTTTTACCCAAACTTGCTACTTGGCTTTTCAGTTTTTTTTTTCTAATTGACGTATATCAGTGACTGTAGATAGTCCAACTTCTAGCTTTTATTAAATCAGTATTGAAATACTGTATTTCCCAATACCTTAACCTTAACCTTAGTGTTCACGATTAACCCAATTCAAGTTTCGATACCGATAGGACTTTTCCATTAACTTTCTCAACCCAGCCTCTTTGTTTAATCTATATTCTCTTTACACATTTTGGAACTAGACCATTCCAGAAATTTTTAGAACTTTTAGAATTCATAGTTATATATATATATATATATATATATATATATATATATATATATATATATATATATATATATATATATATATATATATATATATATATATATATATAATATATATATATAATATATATATATATATATAACGAAAGAGTTAAGTAAATTATTTTAAAAAAGCTTATGCAACCAACATTTTTTTTTACGAAATATTTGTTTATAAGGTGTGTTCCAACCAAAATACGCGCAGGCCCAATTAAATAAAGCTATTCCAATCGGTGAGTGAGAGTGTATTACATGATCCCTTTACTGTTCCCACCAACTTGTTCCAACCTCATCGTTTTTGTACTAACATAAAACAGTGCAAAGTCGACACTAGAGCGCTTGATCGGTTCTAACAGTTTCGAAACCGTCTCACGGCGATCCAAAAACCGTGGGTTGAAACAACCCTATTGAATGGAATACAGTAAAATTGAAATATCCAGTAAAACTAATGGGTGATATAAAATTTGAACGTATATTGATATTTAGACTTTCAATCAATGAATTTTCTTTGCTAAATATTCGTTTTCGCCGGAATTTTCTTTTATTTTTTTTTTAAATCTCAAGTTTTTTTTAAAAAAGTAAAAAAAAACAAAATTGTGGACAGAACTTGGGCTAATTTCAGACCTTGCCTATTTTACATGCTTTTGGTAAGATATCTTTTTTTTCTGGGTTCAATAAATAGAAAAAATAAGAAAGGGATCTCATGCCTCTTTTCTAAAATACCTTGCTCTGTAGAAACAGAATTAACCTAAACTTTAGGATGAATATGAATTGCGAAAAATATTTATTTTAATGTCCTCGTAAATATAGCAATTTTTTTTGTTAAATAAATAAAAGTTTGCCTGAATTTTAAATTCTTAGACAATTATAACCTTTGAAACTCAGGTTCAATCAGAGTGCAAACTTCTAAAATATTCCCAAAATACACGATATTACCGCCCTGTTTTAGGGCGTTCCGAGTAAAAATGTGCAGTTTTTAAAAGTTTTTCTTTACTTGTGCCCTAAAAACCAAATTTTAAGTTTCTACTTCCCCTATAATTTTGATGAGTCGATTTTTAAAATCGAATATCTCAGAGATCACTTGACTTCACTTCCTCAATTATTTCACAAGTTATAAGAATACTTATTTGAATTTACATACCAAATCTCATACCTTTATGTGGATCGGGACCGAAGTTATGATAGGGGGAAAAATAGGCTAAAACATTTCCTGTAAAATACATACATTCGTGCGGTTGGCCGAAACTTGGCGTAGCCTAAATATCCTAATTCTCGTCAAGAAAGATGCATAATTTTATTACAAAACAAACAAAGATTGTTTATTTTTCTAATTAATATATCAAAAGCACATTTTTTTTAAATAAAATATACAAATAATAGAAAATTTTCTGGCAAATTTATTATTTTCTTCTTATTTTTTTAACCCGTTTTTTTTTAATTTTTAATAAAGAGAGACATTTTGGGTTTTTCAGGAAAGCAAAAATACTTTTTTGAAATTTAACATGCTTTATTGTTATGAAACGCCAAGGGCTATTCATTAAAAATAAAATACGGAATGGTATGTTAAAAGCTGCAAACAAACTTTGGACGTATGTTTTTAATTTGTAATTTACCAAAAATAATGTGTTTGGGGCGGGTTACTGAATAATTAGTCTTTGTTTATTTAGGTTTTCTTTTGTTGTAACCTAGATTTATTTCTGTTAAGGCAAAATTGTTTTAAAATTATATAGTTCTTGTTTTTATTAATAACGATCATAAATATTTTTGTGATGTTATAAAATGTAATTAATCAAAGCCGCAGCGAAACGATTTTTGTGGGGGAATCTTAATTGAATTTGCCAACTTTTAAGATGTGACTTCGCAAGGCTAATTTTTTATAAGGAGTGAAAATTGAAAGTTTTTAAACTAGAGGTTTCGAAGCAACAAGAAAGTTCATACCTTTGGAGCAAAAGTAAGTACGAAATTTTGAAAACACCAGAAAAAACATATTTCGAGATCCGAATAACAAAAATTTTCTAAATTGGGAAAAAATCATTTTTTTTTAATTCAAGGGTTGGTAGGGGGTCGCTTCTCTTCAGCCAGATCTTGACTTTTATGTTTATTGGTCCTTCAAGAACAATTACACAAATTTTCAAAGCCCACTCAAAATTGTCCACCAGCTCTCCTATTAGTGGATCGACAAGAAGTGCCTCTTTTATGCCTACCATTAGAGTCAATCTGAAAAATTCTGGAATTTTCCATTTAGTCCGCTTCTTTATTCCCAGAGTGCCTAAACTGTGGAACCTGCTACCTGCGGAGATCTTTCCTTTTAAATCTGTAAGCCCCCTCCTAATAAAATGCCTCTTGTCTCCATGGTACATTAGTACTGAGGCCTTAAGCTATCGTGGACTGTCACAAAAAAAGGAAAAAACCAGCCTTTTCAGTCTGCTGCGATATATTTGATTTTAAATAAAAAATATTTCTGGGTGGCACATGTCCATGAAATACTAATTTTATTGTTTTTATTATTCAGTTCAAAAGTGAAATACATGGGTGTCCTCTGAGACACCCATGGTACGTTAGTGCTAAGGCCTTAAGCTATCGTGGACTGCCACAAGAAAGAAAAAAACTGCCTTTTAGTCTACTGCGATTTATTTGATTTTAAATTAAAAAAATATATATTTTGGATGGCATCATGTCCATGAAATACTAATTTATTGTTTTTATTATTCAGTTGAAAAAGGTGACAAATACTATGTTGTAACCTAAATTGTGGAACCTGCTACCTGCGGAGATCTTTCCTTTTAAATCTGTAAGCCCCTCCAAATAAAATGCCTTTTGTCTCCCTGGAGACACCCATGGTACGTTAGTACTAAGGCCTTAAGCTATCGTGGACTGCCACAAGAAAGAAAAAAACTAGCCTTTTTAGTCTACTGCGATATATTTGATTTTAAATTAAAAAAAAATATATTTTTGGATGGCACATGTCCATGAAATACTAATTTTATTGTTTTTATTATTCAGTTGAAAAAGGTGACAAATACTAGTGTTGTAACCTAAATTGTGAACCTGCTACCTGCGGAGATCTTTCCTTTTAAATCTGTAAGCCCCCTCCTAATAAAATGCCTTTTGTCTCCCTGGAGACACCCATGGTACGTTAGTACTAAGGCCTTAAGCTATCGTGGACTGCCACAAGAAAGAAAAAAACTAGCCTTTTTAGTCTACTGCGATATATTTGATTTTAAATTTTAAAAAAATATATTTTTGGATGGCACATGTCCATGAAATACTAATTTTATTGTTTTTATTATTCAGTTGACAAAAGTGACAAATACTAGTGTTGTAACCTAAACTGTGAAACCTGCTACCTGCGGAGATCTTTCCTTTTAAATCTCTAACCCCCCTCCTAATAAAATGCCTTTTGTCTCCCTGGAGACACCCATGGTACGTTAGTACTAAGGCCTTAAGCTATCGTGGACTGCCACAAGAAATAAAAAAACTAGCCTTTTTAGTCTACTGCGATATATTTGATTTTAAATGAAAAAAATATATATTTTTGGATGGCATATGTCCATGAAATACTAATTTTATTGTTTTTATCATTCAGTTGAAAAAAGTGACAAATACTAGTGTTGTAACCTAAATTGTGGAACCTGCTACCTGCGAAGATCTTTCCTTTTAAATCTGTAGCCCCTCCTAATAAAATGCCTCTTGTCTCCTGGAGACACCCATGGTACGTTAGTACTGAGGCCTTAAGCTATCGTGGACTGTCACAAGAAAGAAAAAACCAGCCTTTTCA
This sequence comes from Listronotus oregonensis, assembly GCA_019359885.1. Lineage (NCBI taxonomy): Eukaryota > Metazoa > Arthropoda > Insecta > Coleoptera > Curculionidae > Listronotus > Listronotus oregonensis. The sequence goes on from JAHBCN010000327.1 coordinate 156,514, forward strand.
GTCTGCTGCGATATATTTGATTTTAAATAAAAAATATTTCTGGGTGGCACATGTCCATGAAATACTAATTTTATTGTTTTTATTATTCAGTTGAAAAAAGTGACAAATACTAGTGTTGTAACCTAAATTGTGGAACCTGCTACCTGCGGAGATCTTTCCTTTTAAATCTGTAAGCCCCCTCCTAATAAAATGCCTCTTGTCTCCCTGGAGACACCCATGGTACGTTAGTACTGAGGCCTTAAGCTATCGTGGACTGTCACAAGAAAGAAAAAACCAGCCTTTTCAGTCTGCTGCGATATATTTGATTTTAAATAAAAAATATTTCTGGGTGGCACATGTCCATGAAATACTAATTTTATTGTTTTTATTATTCAGTTGAAAAAAGTGACTAATACTAGTGTTGTAACCTAAATTGTGGAACCTGCTACCTGCGGAGATCTTTCCTTTTAAATCTGTAAGCCCCCTCCTAATAAAATGCCTTTTGTCTCCCTGGAGACACCCATGGTACGTTAGTACTAAGGCCTTAAGCTATCGTGGACTGCCACAAGAAAGAAAAAAACTAGCCTTTTTAGTCTACTGCGATATATTTGATTTTAAATAAAAAAAATATATTTTTGGATGGCACATGTCCATGAAATACTAATTTTATTGTTTTTATTATTCAGTTGAAAAAAGTGACAAATACTAGTGTTGTATCCTAAACTGTGAAACCTGCTACCTGCGGAGATCTTTCCTTTTAAATCTGTAACCCCTCCTAATAAAATGCCTTTTGTCTCCCTGGAGACACCCATGGTACGTTAGTTAAGGCCTAAGCTATCGGGCTCCACAAGAAAGAAAAAATAGCCTTTTAGTCTACTGCGATATATTGATTTTAAATGAAAAAATATATATTTTTGGATGGCATAAATATGTCCATGAAATACTAATTTTATTGTTTTTATCATTAGTTGAAAAAAGTGACAAATATAGTGTTGTAACCTAAATTGTGGAACCTGCTACCTGCGGCGATCTTTCCTTTTAAATCTGTAAGCTCCTAATAAATGCCTTTTGTCTCCCTGGAGACACCCATGTACTTAGTACTAAGCCTTTAGATATCGTGGACTGCACAAAAAAAAACTAGCCTTTTAGTCTATGCGATATTTGATTTAAAAAAAAAATATATTTTTGGATGGCACATGTCCATGAAATACTAATTTTATTGTTTTTATTATTCAGTTGAAAAAAGTGACAAATACTAGTGTTGTAACCTAAACTGTGAAACCTGCTACCTGCGGAGATCTTTCCTTTTAAATCTGTAAGCCCCCTCCTAATAAAATGCCTCTTGTCTCCCTGGAGACACCCATGGTACGTTAGTATTGAGGCCTTAAGCTATCGTGGACTGCTACAAGAAAGAAGAAACTAGCCTTTTCAGTCTGCTGCGATATATTTGATTTAAAAAAAATATTTCTGGGTGGCACATGTCCATGAAATACTTATTTTATTGTTTTTATTATTCAGTTGAAAAAAGTGACAAATACTAATGTTGTAACCTTTACTAACGCATGATAAGTTTAGACAAAAGTTTGGGTTAATGGTTGGCTTTCGCCAGCAACTCTAACTCGCGCAAAATTAGATGTAATTTAGTTGATCATCCTCCCCTATAGCCCTGACGTATCGCCCTGCGATTTTTGTGTTTTTAGGCCTAAGCAAACACCAGACGGACGATAATTCCAAAAGAATATGTTGGTGGAGGCGTTTATGCGGAATTGAATCCAGACAACTTTATTTATTAAAAAAGCAGCAACCCGCTGAGAAGCAGGAGAGGATAAATCTTTTTTTATATTTAATTCATCATTGTATCCGGAATTAAGGAAATTTATAAAAACATATTTAGGTACGTCTAAATTAGTGCACATATGCATAAATGTGAACCATAGTAAAAAAATATGCAGAAGTTTTTATTTTATTCTTTTATTTAACTGATGTTGCTTCACTAAAATAAATCAGCATTATGTTAACATTACTTTTCGGTATAATTTTTTCATCTTCTATTAGGTAACACAAACTTGAATGGTAATTATAGAAATTTTTATGCGAAGTCTGACAAGATTAATCATTACTTGACATAGATTAATAAAAAAAGTTGGCCATGGGCGAAAGACACAGAGTGTCCCAGACATATTCATTTTCAAAAACTTATTAGAATGATCACTACATTCGTCTTTGTCCAAAAAGAATCAATTTGAAATAGGAAGATTCATAAATAAATGCAATAAATGTGTAAACTGTACTAGGATATATTAAAATCATAATACAGAGCGCAAACAAGTTGTTTCTTTAATAATATTTTTTGGGGTTAGAAGTATAAACCCCTGATACTTATTCTTTAATAAGAAAACAATTATACACGGTGTCCCAGAATATGGGGGCAAGCTCTCGGAATCTAATAGAAAACCTAAAAATATTATGGCAAGTTCCCATAAACTTTTTTCCTATGACCCTCCCCTACGGAGTACAGGTACATAACGGACGCCCCTGGAAATCCTTTTTTTTTAACTTTAAATGTACTATGTATCAAGAAGCATTTTTCAGTGTACCACATTTTTTTTTAAATTTTCACCAGTGTCGTTCGTACAGATTTTGACCTGCCTATTTTGGCAAATAAATGTGGTACACTAAAAAATGTTCTTGATACATAGTATATATGTGCCAAATTTTATTAAAATATCTAAAATGGTATTACAGATATTAATAATAAATGATTTATTTTTAAAAAATTTACAACCCTGTATCTCAAAAGTTAAGACGTTTAGGACATACGTTCATGTAAAGTTTTCTTCTTAAAATGGGTCCAAAAATTGCCTCCCTAAATATTGACGTACAATTAGAAAACACCCTGTATAATGTAAAAAAAATTACCAACCATGATATTTTATTTTTCGTAAACAGTTGATTTTATCGAGGTCAATCAAGAATACCTTTTTTTAGTTTAAGGTTAAAACTATTAAAAAATAATATCATTGAGCCTTTATCATACAGGATTTTAATTTTTTTTTATTATTGTGTCAGAGCTAGTCCGTCCCTGGCAAACTAAATAAGCCAAATATGATTTAATGGGTTCATTGTTGTTTTAAAAGTTATTTAAAAAAAAAAACTATTTCCAGGGGCGTCCGTTATGTACCTGTATCTCCGTAGGGAAGGCTCGTAGGAAAAAAGTTTATGGGAACTTGTAATAATATTTTTAGGTTTTCTATTAGATTCCGAGAGATTGCCCACATATTCGGGGGCACCCTGTATATATGCATAATTTTAATCTTTCACAATCGTTATTGTAATGTTCATAAACGCACTTGTAAAAACCTATTAATTTTTTAAAAGATATGATCATATTACACGAAATTGAAAAAAAAAACGTTCCTGTGCCGACATTTTAAAAAGAAGGGCCATTGTAAAATAATGTTGAATTTTGTTTTTTAAATCTATTAAATATTAAAAAAAATCCCGTTTAACTTGTCTACTTCTGGAAATATTTGAAGTGTTACTAAACTGTTTTTAGTTTCCTCGGTTTAAGGGAAATATTTTTGCGAAAAAACTAGCACCTCGAAATTTTTACAGATCTTTATGTTTTGAAGCTTATAAATTACGAAAACCATAGTTTTCCATTTTCGTCTTTCTGTCGCCCTGATTGAGAGAAATGATGATGAGTTTAAATTTATATGTTATAGGGTAAACAGCAAGCAGCCTATTGCTTTTAAGCAATATTGCTTCGATGGTTAATATTTTGTGAGATATGTGTTAATAAATTTTCTTCCTTTTTACGACACGATGGACTAACTTTATAAATCAATTGTTTTCTTGACTTATAGGGGTTTGTCAAAAGAAGACTTCAGTTTCTTTTAAACAACTCCTTATTAAGCCCATTCGTCTTTGGAAAAATTGTTTCAGATTGTATATCATTTTTAAGATTTTTGAAGCCAAGAAATAAAAAACATTGTATTTTCTAATATATACAAAATTTGATTCAAAACAGGAAGAGGGATAAGATTTTTTTAATTTAAAATAAATTTGAACAATACTTAAATCTTGGGCTTAAATTGTCCTCGTCTATCTCCTAAAACAACAAAAGTCCAAGATTTTAGTGTTTTTGATACAATTAGAATGTTTGAAGTGTTTCATATTTTAGATTTCCAATATTTTTATGAAAATATAAGGTGAAAAAAGCTAGAAGTTATCTCTTTAATTCAAAATTATTTATTTGGTCAGCTTTTATATACATTATTACATATTATAGAGGCAAGTTTTGAAACAAATAATTGGATGACGCTCTGATAATAATTCCGTGGTTTCCCACACCGGATTTAGTACCAAGTGATTTTTTAAGGGATCAATCACTCGCTATAATGAGTTGTGATACACTCTTTTAATTTTTTTAAAATTCATTGCCTATTGTTAATAGAGAAGGAATATGCGTAGGGTGTAACTTAATATATAAATGAAAAATAATTCATTTTGAAACATTTTAGTGTAATTGAAACAAATCTTTTAGGCCTTGAAGTTCATGTTATGTGTGGATTTTCTCATCTCCAGTTACGTGACGAGCATGTATCTGGCAAGACAGCAATTTTTCTTTGTGTCCTTGTTAATGCCGTGTCTCACATAATTCTGTTATTTATTGTCTAATAAATTTCCCTTTTCAAACTGTCTTTTTTGAAAGGTGGTTTCCCAATGAATTGTTTTTATAGGAACTTATGTACAGGGTCTTTGATTATATTGACGTGGCTTCTGGAGCCTTTATTTTTGAAGACAGAAAAAAAATGTTTTATATAAAAATTGTGGGTTTTTTTTCATATTATCTTTTGAAATTATCAGTAAAAAAATATCGCAATAAAAAAATGGAAAAATGTAGGCAATTTCAACTTTTTTAAATGAAACACCCTCTCCATTATGCGCTACAACGAAAGATTTTTTGCTGATTTCAAATATATATACATTGATGATATTTGGATGAACCATTTTTGAGATATTTAAGCTTAAAATATAAATAAATTTTAAAAAAATCATATTAGTATCAAGAAAGCTATGAAAACAATAAAATTGTTTTAATAAATTTGACGTATTGATATTGTAAAAAGTTAAAATTTATCATTTTACCTATTAAAAGTAGTTTGTATTGCTTTTTTGTCGATGGGCCATTCAGAAAAACAAAAAATCGCGTCTTTTTTATGGTAACAATAATAAGGTGGGTTTAGACCTGTTACGTACGCAGTGAGCATCCATGCACGCATTCGTTTGCGTTTGCGAAAAGCGTTTAAATAGGTTTATGTATAAATAACACTAGAATCTTGATTCCTTGATCTTTTTTTAATTGTACACATTGTTATCGGTTAGATGATCTTCAACTCATTTTCGCGATAACATACTATATACTGAGTTATCACTTGAAAACGGTTTGAGATACATCACTAACCGAAACTGTTAGTGTAACTTAACAAATAAAGAATGAAGTCCAAGATTCTAGTGTTATTGAAACCATTACATTGTCTAACACCTTCAAGGAAAGGTTTATGTATATTTCGACGCACAAGCTGATCCAGTTGTTCGCAGGAGTGCGTTAATAATGGAAGACGACGATGAAATCATGGCGGGTGCATTTATTTTAATGTATAATTTGATAAAAAAGAAAGAAGCTCGTAAACGTAGACCTCGTCGTTGGTGGCAAACTCAATTTTTACGCAACAGACAAAATACTTTATTACGCGAGTTAGTGACAGATAACAGTTATGATCAATTTCGAAATTTTACAAGAATGACAAAAATTGACTTCGAATATCTGCTTAGTTTGATAACTTCCAAAATTATTAAAATGGATACAAATTATAGAAAGTCAATATCACCAAGAGAACGTCTAGCACTGACTTTGCGTTTCTTGGCAACTGGAGACTCCTACAGCAGCTTACAATATCTTTTCATAGTCTCAAAATCTTCTATCTCTTACATTATTTCTGAAGTTTGTCAAGCCATAGTGGAAGTGCTTCGTGAAAGAAATTATATAAAGGTATGTATATTTGGGTTGTTAATTTATTTTTATTAAACAGTTTATATATCACATGCATAAAGTATTAAAATAAAAAAAACAATTAAACAGTATTAAAAAACATTAAGCTGAAAAAAATAATTAATATTTTCTTAACAAAAATAATAGTTTTGTTTAACTCTCAAAAAAGGGATGTAAATTTGGATCAGAATTTGTATTGGTTGGGGTTTGGTGAAATAATAAAGAAGCTTGCACATTGGGTACAACTCTTTGTGCTCCTCAAAATATCTAAATAACATTTTTGTCTAAAATAATTAGGAGAGCCAATATTTTACTACTTGAAAATTTACATGTGATTTTCTTTGTACCGCCCGGCAGAGCAACACCCGGTATACATATGCATGTACCTTTTCCAGTTCCAATGTTGGCCCTAATTTTACTTTTTTCACGGCGAAACGATCCCATGAGACTTTTTATTTTTTTTTGTGCTTCTGCACTATCTAAATTTGCAATATTTAAATTATTTACAAGTGCTTGCCAAGCATCTTGTTTTTTTGTTTTAGAGTAATATTCTTGGTTTCTCACATCCCATAATATAGGAAGTTTTTCGAATTCTTGCAATAGAAGCAAAACTTTGGTGTTACTCCACTCCATTTTCAAATTAAACTAATTCGCCCGTTGAAGTACGTGCGTTCGTAGATACTCCCAACAGTCCCAACCCCGTTCAAACTGGACGTTCGCGAACCAATTAATTCTTTTGAGCATCGCATCGAGTCCGACAGCCGGCGGATCGCGCAGAAGATATTCGCGCATAGAAACACACAGCTTGAGCGTTCTCGCATAACCGTTTACCCTTGAGCATTTGCGGTGGATCAGTGCGTGCGTGCTCAGGTCTAAACGCACCTATAAAGTGACGACAGTGCAAAGGGAATATTACTTATTATATCCTTAACAACGGGTACCATCTATAGCTACTATTAAATACATATTAAGAAAGTTTATGCACGAAATAAAAACAAAATTATATTATATTATATTATTATTATACTTTTTCTATTGGACCAGCACTAACTACTTTTAATAATAATTTTAGAAAATCCTGAAATATCAATCTCGGGTGCGGCATCTGAACTTAATAAAACAGATGATAAAGTTTATTTAACCTTAAAATTTAACAAATTTTATCCTTATAAATTTAGGTCCGTTTAAAATCTTCCTAAACAAAACATGCAGGACCGACCAAAGTATGCATTGAAAATAGCTAGGTTTATGCAGCAGGATCTAGAGTTTTTAAATAAAATTCTATTTACCGACAAGTTTTCTTTCACTTTAGCAGGAATGTTTAATCACAAAAATAAACATTATTGGTCCAGAGAAAACCCTCACCAAATTTAGCAACATAACAATTTTATTGTTTCCATGGCTTTCTTGATACTAATATGAAACTTTTTTGTAATTTATTAATAATTTAACCTAAAATATTTCAAAAATGGTTCATCCAAATGTAATTTATTAATAATTATATATATATATATATATATATATATATATATGATATATATATATATATATATATATATATATATATATATTTGAAATCAGAAAAAAAGATCTTTCGTTGTAGCGCATAATATACAGGGTGTTTTATTTAAAAAAGTTGAAGTTGCCTATATTTTTTCATTTTTTTATTGCGATATTTTTTTACTGATAATTTCAAAAGATAATATGGAAATAATCCTACAATTTTTATAGAAAACATTTTTTTCTGCCAGTGAAATTAGGAGATTCGTTTAATGATAAATCATCATTGCAATTATCATTAAGCGTTTTGGTATCATAAAAAATAATTTTAATTTATGATCGGGTTATTAAAAAATGGACAAATTTTAACCAATATAACCTATATAATAATTTGTGGTAACCGCATTGATTTGTTAGATTTTTTAGTATAATTCGCAAAAAAAAGTTTAAAAAATATATTTTTTAGAATAATAACTGTATTATTACACCACGTTGTGTCAGTTTTAGCGTTTAGGAAGAAAAAGTAGATTTAACGGTTTAAAATTCACTTTGTTTTTCAATATAATCTCCCTAAACTTCAATACACTTATTTCACTAATCTTCTAATTTATAAATTCAATCCCTGACGTATCCGGAAAACTGTTATTAGCGAGGATAGCTTTTTTTATTTTTTTATCAGGTCTGACCTAACTGTTCTATAAATTAAAATAAATCTGCAAAGTATATAGTTTTAAGCTCGGTTTTAACTCAGGCAGTATGGAATATTTCATGTAACGGAATTCTGTTTAACAGTAATTTTTTATACTTTATATGCCTTGTCTGGCAAGATTAAATTTTGGTTGAAAAGTTGGCCGTAGGCGGTAGGTTATTAGACATATACGAAATTAAATTCCCTTTTGTGTGTCGGCCTTTTTTGTAAAATTCCTTTTTTTAAAATAAAGCCAGTTTTAACTTTACTCTTTATAAATATTTTAAATGGAAATACTAATATATTTTTTATTTATATAAAAACGCCATAAAAAACAAAATAATACAGTACGCATATAATATTTTACGTTTAAAACTGCATCTATCTTCTCCAATATTGCTTTTTTGGTATTATTATTTTGCAAAATAATATATTTATAATATTTTTAAATAAATAAATTAATAAATTTTTGGATTTTTCAAAGATGATATACTTTTTTGTATATTCAGCTCAAAATAATAAAATAAAGTTCAATTAAAATACACGAGTGAGAAAGATTGATTTTATGATTTTTAAGTGTTGGTTTTTAAATTTTTTTAAACATGTATTTATTAAGAGCCAAGGGATTCGAATTTTCGCTCTTTTATATGTATTTTTACTTCTTCTGCTCCAATCATTTTATATGTATTTTTACTTTTTCCGCTCCAATCATTTTGTATTTTTTTACATTTTACAAAAAATGTACACAATAGCGTTATTTTACACTTTTTTTTAATTTTAGAACAGCCGGAAATATGGCCCTGTTTCGGCCTCACTAAATAACCTTGTACACTTGCTGAGATAAAGGGTAATCATTTTTATATTTCAGCTCTATTCTGTAACAGATATCAATAAAATACAGCCCTTGTGCAGGAAAGTTATAACAGAACGTTTTCCTTTATTGTAAAAGGTTTAAAGGTAAATAGAGCTAAGTTTGTTTTTCAAAAACAGGTTGTAATTATGTAATTTAATTTTTAACCACGCTCTTTAAAATTGTTGCAAGATTAAAATTCTAATTTTTTCAGATCGTTATTAATTTGTTTTATTTGTATTATTTTTTCAGCTCGTCCAGTACATTAGGGTTTTCAAAAACATGAGTTGAAAACAGAATAAAGGATATTCTTATTATTGATTTGGTAAGTATTTTTTTAAATTTCTTTATTACTATCGATTTTGCCTTTCGGTTCGCAAGGGCTTGAAAGGAAACATTCAATCGTCTCAAATATCCCATTAATCAAAAGAATAAAGCTTTGCAGATGTTCTTCTATGCCGTTTGGCTCAGGGTAAGTTGAAACGCTAAAATTTCTCCCACTAGGACTGTTGTTAAGGTTCGCCTTCGTCATTTTCGTTTTTGAGTAATAGGTATGGTATATTTTATTTTTTATAAAATCTGTCACAATAGAGCTTACCATTTAAAACTAAACTGCATTTTTTATTAAGATAAATGTTACTAATTACAAATGCCGGCAATAATATGGATAAGCACATTCTTCTACAAATCCATCATTACTACTTTGTTTATTTGCCCAAAAGGTTTTCCAAATAAGACCATAAAGCCTTGTAGGCTTTATGGTCTTATCAGACTAGCAGGGGAAAATATTTGAAGCAGCGTATCAAACGTTTTTGCGCCGTCTTCCAAACAAGAAAATAATGCACTAAAAGCTAGCTTTTCGCCCGCGTGGACTACACGATTTTGGCTGTTTTGTTTCTTTCCCGTTCTCGGAAAACACACATCTCTTATATTATACCTAATTTTTTAACTGTAGTTAATAGAAGCTTAAATGTAAATTTCCACCTTTAAGCTGTTTTTCCGTGACTTCGTACGTGCGACAACCAAGTCTGCCCTCACGTGTCTGGCCGTTTGGGTAGCCATACTTAATTATGTGCCTTCCCTTCCAGTTCGTTAAGTTACATCACATCCCGTTCCCCGCTCCTCTTCCGTCACACACTCCGCGGAGCAGCGCGCGTCCTGCGATTGAGCATTTTAATTTTATCGTATTTAATTTATTATTACTTTCTTATATAAATGGTGTTTATGAATCAGCTAGTACATAACATGTTTTTACCAATAATTTCCAAAACTACTAAGATATAAATAATAACTTTTTGTAAAAAATAATAAATAATAGAGTGGTTACATTTTCATTGATCTAAGTCCAGAAATGACGTATTTCTCATACAAACCCCCCCTTTAAACGCCTCAGGGGATGAAGTTCCAAAAATACTACCACCTTCTATTTTTTGGTAATTAGAAGACTTATTACCATTTCCCATATTTACAATTTTAAAAATGACAATTTTTTTATACAAACTTTTATCCTCATTTTTAGCCTTCCTTTCAAGGGACGAAATTCCAAAATTGTTAAAGCATTATTTTTATTTGTAATCATTAGCGAACATACTAATTTTCATACTTTTAAGTCTAGAAATGACGAAGTTCTATACCTTTACCCCTATTCTACGCCTTAGGGGAAAGTTTCCTAAAATTCTTTTTTAGCTGACGTCTCCTACTCATAATCTATCTCCGTGCCAAATTTTATCTTTATAGGTCAAGTAGTTTTAAAGATTTTGTAATTAGTCAGTTTATGTATGAGTGTGACCTTTTGCCTTATATATATATATATATATATATATATATATATATATATATATATATATATATATATATATATATATATATATATATATATATATATATATATATATATATATATATATATATATATATATATATATATATATATATATATATATATATATATATATATATATATATATATATATATATATATATATATATATATATATATATATTATTTATTTATTTACAGTGACTCACAGCCAAAAAATTATTTTTAATAAACCAAATTAAGTTAAAATAACTTGTTACATGTCACATGTTAGATTGATTTGTTTAGTTTGACCATAAATTAATAAACAAGAAAAAAACGATACTTTAATATTAGGTCATTTATGAGCCGAAAAAATAAACTTTTGAGATTGCAGTTTGCCCGCGAACATCTTTATAAGAATATAGAGTTCTGGAAATCAGTTATCTTCGCAGATGAAAAAGAAATAAACTTATTTGGATCAGATGGAAAAAAAACTGTCTGGAGAAAGCCAAATGAAGAGCTGAAAGAAAAAAACATCAAAAGCACTGTCAAGCATGGCGGAGGAGGCGTTATGCTATGGGGCTGTATGTCATCTGCTGGGGTAGGCAGTATCCATTTTATTGAGGGTAACATAAACCAGTATATGTATTTTAAGGTAGCATCTTACGACTAGTGCAGACAACTTTGGAATTAATGAAACCTTTCGCTTTTACCACGACAATGGTCCCAAACACACCTTTTACTTAGTTCGTGAATGGTTACCCTGTAATTGCCACATGTCATCAAAACACCTCCCCATTCCCCAATCGCCTGATTTGAATCATCATCAAAAATCTTTGGACACATTTAAAGAACAGAGTACACAAAAGTCAAATAAGTAATAAAAATAATTTACAAATAAACAAAAATGAAGAATGGAATATGATATCCTAAGAATACACAAATAAATTGGTGGAATCAATGCCAAAACGTCTTCAAGCGGTTATTGATAATGAAGAAGGGCCAACAAAGTACTAAAAGTTGTTTAGATATCACTAAGTGTCCACATTGTTCATAATTTATGGTATTATTTAATCATGCATCATTTTGGCTGTGAGATTAAATAATGCTGACCAAATATTAGAGTATCGTAATTTTCTTGTTTATTAATTTATTGTCAAAATAAAGAAATCCGTTTTTAACTAACATGTGATTATTTATTTTTACTTAATTTGGTTTATTAAAAATAATTTTTTGAGTTTCAGTTGGCACTTAAATTATTTTAAATGCAATCATTTTGTTTTGGAGGAAACTGTATTTTACCATAAGACACCATCAGATATCCTCACAAAATATCCCCTATGTAATAGAAGTTGAAATATCAATATATAATTACTTGAGGACTTGCAAATTTTTTATTTAACTTAATGAACTTTATCATTTTATCAAATACAAAAAAAGAATCGAACAAGTTATTTTAGGAAATTTCATTAGGTAATAATTTCTCAGCTGTCACTAATGGTGCACCAGCAATAACGGGTTTTATAGCGCACCCGAAACAAGCAATAAAAATGTAAATGGATACCCAAAGTTCTGCCTTTTAAAATCAATATCAGCATTCTAGCCTAGATTACAGGAAATAATGGGAAAATATTTTATTGCATTTTCTCTTTTACATTTGGCTTCCTCGTATTTTCAATTCTTTGTTGTTGTTGTGACGAACCTATGTACTAGAATGTACTAAACTGGTAATAATATATATTCTATTCTATTCAAAAGTGCATCGGAAAAAAGGGGCTTTTGCAACCAACTTATTCAGGTGTTTGTTTTTTAACGATGACAACACTTAAGATCCTTGACCACTCAATCATGCGATGTCCAAAGTCACCACTTCAGGTACATAAGGCAATTATATTTTGAGCCTTGATAACATCTGTTGTCAGAGGCCATCGGACGTTTTGACTGAAAAATTTGAAATTTTTATCCACAATCTTCTTTAGAACGTTTCGTTATTTAAGCGTTGTTTAAAATCTCTAAAAATTGTATCTCAGCAATGACATGGACTTTACTCGTGAAAATTTTTAGGCAATGAGTTATTACGATTTTTAACGTAAATTATCAAGATAGCTGGGCATCACTCAACTTACTTCTATTTTTGGCGATGAAGCCCCGTCTTTTGCCATTGTGATCGCTGGTATACCGAATTTAATGGTGGTCGCCGTTTGCTCACCGACCACAGACGTAAAGATTGTCCAAAACTATTTGTTTTGTCTAGAAACATTGATGCTGTCCAAAACCTATAATGCAAAATCGCCATGTTATACTCTGAGACTAAGGCAATCTTAGGCATTAGTTCCTCCAGCATACAAAAATACTTCATTATTATTTAGACGTAAAAAAGCTTTGCTTTTGTTGGATCCAACATATTCGGACAAAATCTTAAAAAGATGCTTGTGTCGATTGGTGCAAACAAACGTTACAAAATGACGGTGCTTCATAACACGTGTATAAAATTGTGACAGGTGACGAAAATGGATCTACACGTATAAACAGGAAACTAAACATCAGCCAACTGTATGGGTGTTTCAAAATTAACCAAATACAACAAAAGTTGTTTGTGCTCAAAGCACTTCAAAACAAAGAGTCGCCTGTTTATCGGAAAAAACTGATCATGTGGCAACAAGGCTTTTAGAGGAACGTAGAACAATGAATTCTGAATGGTACACAATTCTTGGTTTGCCACAGAAAACAAACAAGGGCCATCGGATCATTCTTTATCAAGACAATGCCAGCCGTCACACATCTCATCTAACAACCGAACATTTAAGTACTTTAAAATCAAATTAATGTCTCGTCCACCGTACAGTCAGGATTTTGCACCAAATGACATTTTTTGTTCCTAAACGCCAAGAATAAATTGCGTGGAAACGATTTTCGTCGGCAAAAAGAGCCATCACATTCCAAAACCATATTTTGGAGTTCTCTCAAAAGGAATGAAAAAATGATTTAAGGGGTGCGTTCCTACCTAGAGATGTTAAATTTCCGGAAATTTAAGATCGTTCGCGAATATTCGCGAACTTATTTTTTCACTACCAAAATTTACACTTATAACTTGTTTTTTTGGTATTAGGATCAGTAGTTGTTGTAAAATAATACCCTCTAGCTTTTTTATATTTAGACATATTTTGCAATGAAATATCCACGATAATAATTATTAATACACACACTCTAAACACTTCTCCTAACCAAACAAATATGTATATAGCGGCAGTAATTTAAATGCAAATATTTGGGTGAACATAGCAGCGAATTTTCAAGAATATTCGCGAACATTCGCATTCTTCTCTTGGAAATATTCGCGGCTTACATCTCTATTCCTACCTATGTAAAAGAAAATAAATATCTTAAAAAACCATAATATCATTTTAACAAATTACAGTTTTTTTTTATTATTTAGCTCATGCAGCCCCAAGTATTTTTTTGCTAAGATAAATTATTAATTATAAATTATGTGCAAACAACTAAAAAACACGCTTTTATAGCAAACGAGACTAAAAAGTATAAAATAATTTTCAATAACTCAATTATAGTAAAAAAGGCGTAGGGTGCAATTTACAACATTTAATTTCAAGCACGATTTTTTATAATAATTGAATTATTAAAAATTATTTTCTACTTTTTAGTCCGGTTTGCTATAAAAGTGTTTTTTTCTTTTTTTTTTTCTTTAATTTATTTTTTTTATTTTTTTTGTATTGTCATCGGCCCTTGACATGTGCAAATTGTCAAGTTAAACTTCTTAAAATTGGTAAAAATTAAGTTGAAAAATTCTGTTACAGGTGAAGCTAAAATGAGTGTGTTAAAAAGAGGTATAGGCGACGTATCCTTTAAACTACACATACTCTCTGTTAAATACCACTGATCTAGTAGATGTTTTTATATACATCTTCCATGTTCTTATTAAAGCTTCTATATCACACAGGCACATTTTTATATTCAGCAATTTATTTTTTATATTAAAATGAAAATTACCACCTGATCTAAGAAACTACCTTATTGTAAAAAACAAAAGGTCTATTATTTTAAGACAATCTAATAAACTAATTTTAACGGTTTGACCAAGAAAAAAGATAATTATTTTAAGATCACAGTTTGCCATGACACAGTTAACAATCTTTAAAAATACTTTTATGAAGCGTGTCACGAAAAACGTGGTATACAGAGTGTCTAGTATAAATTGCAGAGCAGCCTATTTTATTTCTTTTTGTTCGTTGGTCTATTTTATATTTGTTTAAAATGTAAAAATCAAATGTCTTTTGGTAAAAAGATACACCAACCATAACTGGGGTTGACCATCAGATGCCCGAGATAGTTTCGCGCAATGTAATGGGCCCCATACACTGTCGTTGTTTTAAACCTTCTTAATAGTCCAGTAAACAAACCATTTTTTATTTTTCAAAATTTATAGAATGACTTGAAATTTTGACAGTAGGTAGGGAATAGTCCAAGGATCAAAATCTATATCATGCCGAAGGGCGCCTTTACCTTGGGGGTGGTTGCCAGGGGTGGAATTTTTGTTTATATGTTAACCACAGGAATCGATAGAAGAATTACTTTTAAGCAAAAAATGTTGTTATGATTTTTTTTGTAAAATGCATACTTTTCGAGTTAATTCGCGATTGAAAGTGGGAGTTTTTCGTCGATAAAATCAACGTTTTAAATCGGTTTTTTGCAAATAACTCGATAAGTATGCATTTTATCGGAAAAAACTGTAAATAACAAAATTTTAACTTTTAAAAAAATGAATAAAATGGTTTTGTAAGTGCTGTGGGACCCATACAAACCAAGTTAAGGTTTGTTAAAGGTTAGCTGTTTTCATCAAAAATTTTAGAGTTTCAAAGGCAAATAACGCAAAATCTATGTTATTTTTCGAGCAATTGCGAACTAACCACAACCAACCACAACCAATAAAAACTTTTTTTAAGCATTTGCAAAAACTTTTCTTTTTTAAAAAAAAAAAAGGTATGTATCATAAAATTTGAGCGAGTTATGACTAAAATAAGGTTGGACCGAAGTTTTTTGAGTGCAAAAATCTTCGAAAACAACCCCCTAATTACCGCCCCAATTAAAATGAGTCGTTGCCCTCTTTTTCAGTACCCATTATCTATGTATCATTAATGCATTCTAAAATTTTAATCGATTTAAATTGCCTAATTTTGGAAAAAAGGGAGCTGCTAGTAAAAATAAAATTTCAGAATTTTAATAAAAAATGACCTTTTCTTAAATAACTCGAAAATTAAGGAAGATGCGTAAAAATTACTAAGGTTTTAAATTGTAGCTTTTTAACTTACAGATATTTTGCTTATTTTAATTTACTGTATGATGGAAATTAATTGAGATATAAAAGTTTAAAACGTGTATAGACGATCACTACCTTGTTTTAGCCCTTTAAAGAAGTGTGGGTTTGGGTTTTAAACACTTTTAATATGTAGGACTTTATAACTCTTGAAAAACCCAACAAAATGGCGTTTTAAAGAACTTTTTATCACAAAAACTGAAAGAGTTATGCTTAAAAAACTATTTTTTTGGAGCATTCTAAAAGCAATTCGATGCATTTTTTTTTTAAATCCGCGGTTTTGTACTATGTTTTGCATTGTAAGATTGTAAGGGGTGGGTTTTTAAGGAGTAAACAATTACAAAATTAAATTAGTAATACTTTTGAGCAGTCACATTTTTTAATTACAACTCTGTGACAATATGTTAATTTTTCTAGGGTAATTTTCAAGGGTTGAAATATATTAAATAATGTTCGAAGAATTAAATACTTATTTTTCAATTTATATGAGAATAATTTTATGTGACTTAAGCTTTAATATGAATGTTTTAAAGGTTTTTGCAATAAGAGTAGTTTTCACCCCTAAAAATGTAGCATGTTTAAAAATTATGTCATAATTTTATGCTACTTAAATTTAAAGGTACGAAAGAATAGTTTTTCCGCCCAGTTAAAAATCAATAATCTAATGTCATCGAGCTACTTCCACGAACGTACCCTATTTTACCAACTATTTCAATACGACCTTGTGGCGAACCCTCCTAGGGTTGCCACGTTTCATCAGAAGTTTCTTTCCTTAAATGTTTTTCATTTCAAAGCATTTTAGGAAGGAAATTGGGTTTCCTTGGCAACGCTGGTTAAGTTTTCAGTCCCGAGAACACTTGACTTTTCTGACCGTTTTGACAGAGGCTTTCTGACAAAAACGTTTTTTTTTGAATGGCCGTAGTGGCTATAGCGTGATCTGCCCCTTTAAGTTTAAAATTTTCTTTATTGTTTGCCCATGTATGTGGATTTGTGCTTAAAACAAAAAAATTGTATTTTATTGCCTGTAGTGGGTTTTCGTTTTGGAGATCGTGTTTATTTATTTGATTTTGAAGGGTTTGTCCCGGATCCATGTGGAGGTCAAGCGTAAGTAAGACGTTTTCCTAAAATAATCTTGATCATCTGTTAATGTTAGGGTTTCTTTACAGTATTTTCCACCTTTTCTGATCATCTGACACCTTCGGCGTGAATATCTTTTTTCCAAGGCGGTTTTCCTACATTTTGGGGTAAGTTTATAAATGTATGTTTTTTTTCAGGATACTAATTTGTAAATTTTGTCCCCAGGGTTTTTGTTTTGGTTCGGGTTCCGGTCCCGTTTTTTTTTAAAATAATCTGTGGCTAATTTTTGACATGGTTTTCCTATATCATCAGTCGTGTTTCTGGAGATGATTTAAATTGAATTTTGTATGTACGAGTAAAGAAAACTTTACCAACCACCAAGCCTATTTGACATTGAAACCCCTGTATCCAGCAAGACACCAACACAGCAGTATTAAGGCCTGTATGATTAGTTTTTTTTAATTAAAACTATATTGAATTTGCCTGTCAACAATAGCCTGACAGGTTTGCCTTATTTAATTAAATAAAATGGATTAATATTTAAGTATTCCTTTGGTGTTTATTTGAATGAATGTAACCTATTTCTAACAACACATATTGGATAGCAATTTTCTTGATTTTTTATGCTATACTGAACTTTTAAATAAATCAAGTGGGCTCAAAATGATAAGTACAACCTATTCTACGACCCAAATGCTCTCTGGATGAACAGCTGCCGTACTGTGGTTTCCTTTTTTTAAAAAAATTTAATTTTCTAAAAACACCTTATAATAAATAAATTATTTAAAAAAAATAAAAAAGGACACCACATAAAAATAGCGCCTGGCACGCGGGGCCTGTTTGTGCTTATTTTTCTTTTTTTGTTACTTCACTCAAGTAAACATATTTATTGATTTATTAGGTAAGTGTTTGGTGACACTTTTATGTTATTTATTGAATGCTGTTAATTTTTTTATAAGGTTTATTTAGGTCCATTATAATATACCTTGTTAATCCTTGTCTTTTGAACCCAGATTTTATCTTTCGATTATGATTATGAACAGCTGTTTTGCTTTTGGTACTAATGATATTTAAATACTATACAAAAAGGGTAAATATTTTATATAGTGCTTTTTTAAATTTTCAATGGCTATCCTTTTTTAAAATAAGCTTTTTATTAAATATAATTTTAGCTATAATAAATAAAATTTAACCTATGCTAGGCTATATGTGGTGTATAATTATAATAGAAACAAATACTAAAACTAACTTGTTTTTTTGACTTAGTAAATGAGAAACATTCTAGTTTTTTGTTTTTTTATTTGCTTTTGAATATAATTTAATGACACTGTTGTCAGATTTAGTAGATATTCTTAAATTTTGTAATTTTTTCCAAAATACTTTCATAACAATTATTTTAAAGTGTTGTCATATTTAAAACAGCTTTTTAAATTTTATTAGTTATTCATATAAAAAATATTTTTATTTAGTTGCAATTTTATCTTCATTATGGAGTCATTTAAATGCAATCCCTTCTTGATTATGAACAATTATGAATTAAATATTAGAAATGTGTAAAAACCACACGTAGTGTCAAAAAAAAAGAGACAAAGGGCAAACTTTTAAAGAAGGAAGCTAATAATCCTGGCAGTCACATTGATTTAGATAATATGAGTGTACGTTTGAAGGAACAAGATGCAATAAATAATTTTTGTCAATAACTTTGGTATAATTGACTTTGAAGGGACTAGTACTGACTAAAGCTTACTTAAGACTTAGATCTAGATTAGCACATTTAGTAGGTAGAATTCAAAAATTTAAAAATTCCTGAAGTCAATCCAGAGGAGGTTGTCAAATATAAAAATGAGTCTTGTGCTACATGTCTTAAACTCGAATGGGACTTAGATGACAAATTGGTCACTGACCCTGTCCCCACTTAATAATATTTCAGTTTCTCAAACGGCTCCCATTGTTAATGTTAGCCCAGTTTTTCTTGTTGGCTAATGCTGTCCTATTTCTACCTGGGGTGTTAAGTTTAATGGGGACCAAAGAAATTTTTTTTTTGGAACGAGTTTCAGATTTAGCTCAAGCTAGAAATGTAACTGATGTTGATTTATTTAATTCGAAAATTATTTTTGGTGACCCCGTTTATTTGGTATAGAAGTATTAAGTTTGGTGCCCGACGGCCTTCTTTTTAGCTTAAAAAAGATTTTCTTCCTCCATATGCTGATGATGAATTGGGATCAAATAAGACAAAGGAAAAAAAAACGTAATGAGTCAATAACTTTTTTTTATTGCACAGATTGATAATTTATTTAATTCGTTTGTCACCCTCCGGCTGAGGGTTACTAAAATTAAATATTTAGAAAAAATATTTTACCTGAATACAAAAACCATTTAGCATTACAGCAGATGGGTAATGAAGCGATTTAGTGTCTTTATGCAAAAGGTTAGAAGAAGCTTCTTATTTACTTCTAAGAAGGTTCATAATGCATTTGTTTTGAGTGAGACCCATTCTGATTCTTTTGTTTCTAGGGGGCGACCTTGAATAATTTACCTAGATCTCTGCCTACAAATAATAGGCAAAGGTTTTACCTAACCCCCAAAATGTAGAGGTGTCTACTCAAAATGTAGAAGCGTCTACACGAAATAGAAAAAAAAAATTATTTGCTTTTAATTGTGGTTTGCCTAATCACAGATATACGGCTTGAAAAAGGAAAAAAATTTTGTTACGTTGTGGCAAGTCTAATGTCACTGTTTCTTCTTGTCCAGATTGTTCAAAAACTTGAGACATTAGTGTTTTCTGGTGGTCGAAACATAAAAGGTTTGTCTAAACCAACTACTACCTTATCTTCCAATAAATGCCTTAATAAATTTGAAAAAGTTGGAATTCATGGTTGTCTTTCATCTGATTTTTATAAAAAAGTATCTGTAAATAAATTTGAAACTTTACCTTTATTTATTAATAAACCTCTAGATAATAGACCTTATATTCTGTTAAAATTTTTGATAAAGATGCCGTGGCTTTTTTTAGACTCTGGTGCTAATATTATGGGTTTGGTTTCTGAGGGTATACAATTATTGAAATATTTAAATCTTAAAACAAAACCTATTAGTGATTGTACAATAACCACTGCTGATGGTTCACATAAAAAGGTGCTAGGAATAGTTGATTTGCCTGTTTTTATTGGGTAGTTTTGGATCCTTAACCTATGTAGTACCTTCGTAACTCATGATTTTATTTTCGGGATAGATTTTGCTAAGCAATTTAACCTAGTTATGAATTTTAAAAATAATAAATGGTTTGTCAGTAAAAAATAATTCTAATGTATCTACTTCACCTTTTTAAAAGACAAAATAACTTTGTTTTTTCAAAATTATTTTCTCTGGAGATCTTTCAGCAGAAGATAGAGCCGGAGTCTTATAAATTCATTCAATGAAATTGATAGTAAAGAAAGGTTAGGGCGGACAGATAAATTAAAGTTAACCATAGATACTGGCGACCAAAACCTCTTAGAAAGAAACCCTACCTAATGTCACCTTATATGCAAAAATTAATGAACGATGAACTTGATTCAAAAGTTAAAGGGTGTTATTGAAGAGGCACATAGTCCTTGGTCCCCCCTACCTTCTTGGTAAAGAAAAACAATGGCGAATATAGATTTGTATTTGACGGGCGTGGTCTAAATGAAGTTACAAAGCATGACTCGTGGCCCATGCCTCAGGGGGATAGGATTTTGGAATTTGGTAATGCAAAATATATTTCCTCTATTGATCTAAGGGGCTTTTTGGCAAATACCATTAGACAATGCGTCTAAGGAAAAGACTGCCTTTTTATTTTGGCCCCCGGGGCGTTTCAGTTTACTGTTATCCTTTTTGGGGTTAGTAACTCTGCCCAAACCCAACAACGCTTAGTAGACCCATATTTGGCCCCGAATTGAACCTTTTTTTCTTTAGTTATTGGGGTGATTTTTTTTTGTTGTAGTCCTACCCCTAGAATATCATATAGATTTTTTAACTACTTTTAAAAAAAACGCCTTAAGGAGGCTAACCTTACAATAAATTTAGAAAAATGTAACTTTTTTAAAACTTCCCTTAAATTTTAAAAGGGTTTTTTTGTTGGTAACAATTCTTTATCTACTGATCCTTCTAAAATTGAGTGCATGATTAATTATCCACGGCCTCGCAACACTACTGAGATTAAACGGTTTGTTCTTGGTATAGAAGGGGTTTTTAAAAAAATTTTCTTCTCTTATGAGTCCTCTTAATGATCTTCTGAAAGGTAAGAAGAAAAAAGCAACCCATTACCTGAATGATGAAGCTGAGAAGGCTTTCCTCGATATTAAGAAACTTTTAGTTTCAGCACCAATTTTGGCCCACCCGGGAAAAATTTCTCAGAAGTTTACTGTGCAGTGTGATAGTTCAGATCGTGGTATTGGTGGTGCGCTTACAAAGTATTGCAGGGTGAAGAAAAAAATCATTGCATATGCCAGCAGAAGTTTTTTCCCCCTGCTGAGAGGAATTATTCTGTTAGGAACGCGAATGCCCGGGGGTTTGTTTTGCATTGACAAATTTAGGCCCTATATCGAAGGTTGTAGTCGTTTTCCCCGTTATAACCGATCACCCCTCGTTACTTTGGTTAAAAAATTTAAAAAAAACCTGCAGGCCGATTGGCTCGTTGGGCTGTTTTTTTCGACAGCAAAATTTTTTTGGTGCATCGAAAAGGTAGTCTTTTGTTTTGGCCGATGTTTTTTAGTCAAAATTATCAACCCGATTCTGACGACAGTAAAAAAGAAGTTGACAACCCCTTTTTTTCCTACTTCACAGGTTTCATTTTTTAAAAAATTATGTAAATCCCCAAACCTAAATTTTATGAAAGAAAAATCAAAGTTGCCCCTGACGACTATCCTCAGTGGAAGATTTTTTTAAAAAAAAAAATTTTAAAGTAGTTTTTTCCCGGGTTTTTGCCTCACTCTAATAATCATGAATGGAAAATGTTAGTTTTTTAAAATCAAAGGAAAAAGGAAAAACGAATCTTGTCATAATTTACCTTTTTAGTGGTCATTTTGGTTTTAAAAAAAATCTTGGGCGGTTACAAGAATTTTATTACTGGCCCCAAATGAGATTGAAAATCCCCTTAAAAATTGTTCGAAAATGTCCATTTGTGGTTCTCAAAAACATCCTAACCAACCCAGGATAGGAATTATGGGGGAAAGGGGAAAGAAATTAGTAGACCTTGGCAGACTATTGCTATTGACCTTATGGGTCCGTTTCCAAATTCAAAAAAAAAAGGAATAAGTGGCTCCCCTTTGATAGAAGATTGGTTTTTCCCAAAAACACCTTATTATTTCCTTTTTTAAAAATAGTCATGCCTCAAAAAAATTTAGACATAATTGGGGAAACCCATTTTTTAGAGTATGGCGTTAAAAAACAATTTTTGGGGAATGGGGGGGCCCCAAATTTTTAAGTGGAAATTTTAAAAAAATTATGCGCTAAATACCGTAAAAAATCTTACAGTCCTCTTTACGCAGCTCAATGTAATTTTGTGGAACGGAATAACAAAACAGTGGGGGAATGCTATTCGTTCTTATATAAATAATCACGATGAATGGGATTTTATGTTCCAAATATTCGACAAGCGGAAATACTGCAAGACATGAAGTGACTGGGTTTTTCCCCCTTTATATCTCAATTTTGGTAGATATGTTCCCCCTTGGGGAAATATTTTTTTGGGGGAATTTTATGGATGGCAAGGTAAATTTTTTTCCCGGGGATAGAGAAAATATGCAGAAGGTTTTACAGAGTTTAGGAAATTGTTCCAGGAAGTACGTCAGAAAATTCATCCGCTTTTTAAAAGGAAGCTAATCCTATAATTTAGAAAAAGATATAAGTTTTTTTAAATTTTGGAGAAAAAAGGCGCAGAAATAAAGGGGTTTTTCCAGTGCTGGAAACAAATTTTTTTTTAAGCTCGCTCCTAAATAGTTT
This sequence comes from Listronotus oregonensis, assembly GCA_019359885.1. Lineage (NCBI taxonomy): Eukaryota > Metazoa > Arthropoda > Insecta > Coleoptera > Curculionidae > Listronotus > Listronotus oregonensis. The sequence continues at coordinate 179,760 of JAHBCN010000327.1, forward strand.
CCCCCGTTAAAAAAAATTATCTCCTTTTTTTTATCCTTTTAAAAAATTTGGGGGTAAAAAAAGGAAACTGGCATGTCAAAGATTTAAAGATTTATTATGGATCATCTGATAAACTATCTGTGACCCAAAACCAAGCAAGGTCTTTAGAGGAATAAATTACCTTAAAAAATTTTTTCGTTTTATATTAATAAATTATGTCTTGAGCAACGAGACGATTTTTTCCTATCTTTGTTTAGATTATCTTATCTTACCTAAGTTATAATTTAACTTTTAAGTTTTTTTTCCCCCTTAAACTGACTTACCTACCCAAGAAAAGGGGGGATAAAATTTTTTTTGGGGTTTTTTTTTTTTTAAAAATAATGTTTTATAACATTTACCTATTAGTGGAAAAAAATTTTAATTTTAATTTTTTTATTATGCAACTACTTAAACGAAGTATACCTTTTTTTTAAAGGATATTATTTTTTTCCTTTTTCAAAAAAACACTATTGCCCCGGCAATCTATCTATGTACAAAAAAATTTTTCCTATTACCTTTTTTTTTCCCTTTCATTTGTCTTGATTTTTTAATGAGGGGGCCATTGCGGATGTGAGCGGGGTGCAGGGGTTCATAATTAATTTTGGTTTCGCAATTTCCCCGCTTTGCCACGAAAATTTAATAACTTCATAATACCTTTGGGTCACATCCGTTTTGTAAGCCCTTATCAAGCTTTTGGGGCTAATGAATGGTATCTTTCCTTCCTTCGGGGGATTTACCTTAAATGGTTACCTTTATCTTGTCTTTGGACGGAGCAGTCAAACGGTTGATCTTATTTGTTAGTCTGTAATTATGTTACTCTTCGAGATCCTTGTGTATTAGCAGCCCTTCGTATTTTTTCTGTTTTTTCTATATGTTTGTATATCTTCTTGATACTTCTTGCTTTTTATTTTTTTTTTTCTTTTTTAACCCCCGTAATGTTAGTTTTTGGGGTTTAATTAGAATTAGTATATAAAATATAAATTTATTTCCTTTTGTATTGATATAAATACTGAAATTGTGTTTTTTAGTTAAGAGATATACCCAACTTTGCACCAATTTTGACTTAGTTTCCCAAATTGTTACCGATTGTGACTTCTGTTAACAGACGAATGATACGCGTTAGTTATCAAACTATAAAACATTGTATAAATATTAGTGATATTATTATTGAATCATATTATCTTGTAGTAATAAGGTAAAATTCTAGGTATCCCTTTTTTTTTAATAAAATAGTATAGAATTTTTTTGGGAAAAAATAGTTTAAGTTTCTCTTGGTGTTTTGAAAAAGGAAAAAAAGGGATATTTTAAAAAAAAAAAAAGGGGCCCCTTTTTTTTTTCTTTTTGAAAAAATGTAATTTTTAAAAAATTTGTCATAATTTTATGTTTTAATTAATTGGCAAAAGGGAAAAGAAAGAATAGTTTTATGCACGCCCAGTTAAAAATCAAAATCTAATGTCATCGAGCTACTTCCCCAAACGACCCTACTTCCCAAACCCACTAAAACGACCTTTGGCGAACCCTCCTATGTTGCCACGTTTCATCAAAAAGTTTCTTTCCTTAAATGTTTTTCATTTAAAAACATTTTGGGGGATTTTTAGGAGAATTTTTTGTTTCCTTGGCAACGCTGGTTAAGTTTTCAGTACCCCTTAGAGAACATTTCTTTTTTTGACCTTTTTTAAAAAGGCCGACAAAAACGTTTTTTTTTTGAATGGCCGTAGTGGCTATAGGGGATCTGCCCTTTTAAGAATAAATTATTTTTATTGTTTGCCCATGTATGTGGATTTGTCCCCAAAACAACAAAAAAAATTTATTTTATTGCCTGTAGTGGGTTTTCGTTTTGGGGGTGGGGGTGATTTATTTGATTTTTAAAAAGGGGTTTTCCGGGGCCATGTGGAAGTCAAGCGGGAAAAAGACGTTTTCCTAAAAAATCTTGATCATCTGTTAATGTTAGGGTTTCTTTACGATTTTCCACCTTTTCTGATCATCTGACACCTTCGGCGTGAATATCTTTGCCATAGGCGAAATTTTTTTTCCACATTTTGGGGAAAATTTTTAAATGTATGTTTTTTTTTAGGATACTAATTTGTAAATTTTGTCCCCAGGGTTTTTGTTTTGGTTCCGGGGTTTCCTTCCGGTCCCTTTTTTAATATAATCTGTGGCTAATTTTTGACATGGTTTTCCTATATCATCAGTCGTGTTTCTGGAGATGATTTATTACGGAATTTTGTATGTACGAAAAAAAGAATTTCCGCCAACCACCAAGCCTATTTGACATTGGGGAAAACCCCGTATCCAGCAAGACACCAAACAGCAGTATTAAGGCCTGTATGATTAGTTTTTTTTTTTAATTAAAATATAAAATTAATTTGCCTGTCAACAATAGCCTGACAGGTAGACCTTATTTAATTAAATAAAAAGGGGTTAATTTTTTTAAATATTCCTTTTTTGGGTTTATTTGAATGAATGTAACCCCTTTCCCCAAAAACACATATTGGATAGCAATTTTCTTTTTTTTTCTATACTGAACTTTTAAACTAAATCAAGTGGCGCTCAAAAAAATAAGTACAACCTATTCTACGACCCAAATGCTCTCTGATGAACAGCTGCCGTTCGCTTTTGGGTTTCCCCTTTTTAAAAAATTTTTTTTAAATTTTCTAAAAACACCTTATAATAAATAAATTATTTAAAAATATAAAAAAGGACACCACAAAAATAAAAAGCAACCTTTAGCATAACGGAAATTTTGAAGAGGAGGGTAAGCTAAACCGAATTCCAAATTTTCATGTAAAACACTGTAATAATAAATAATTTTTTTAGGGTAAATATATTTTTTTAAACATAATAAGGGTTAACTTTTAAGGCTGACATATTTCAAATAATGTTTTAAGGAAACAAAATACTACTGTTTTAACTTATTAGAGTCAAATTTTACTTAACTTAAGCTTTAATGTATAGTTTTATAGGTTTTAGTAATAAAGGGTAGTTCTCACGCGGAGGGTAAGTTAAGCTTAATCCCAAATTTTCATGCAAATCTATGCATTTTGAAAAAAGTGCAAGACAGCTTAGTTTTCTGGACTATATCACCGATAGCTGCAGTCGTTCACCGAAAAACGTAAATAAAGCGTGTTTATTTGTTACAAGAATGACGATAAAAAAACGTTTTACACACACACTTCGTTTTTAAATAAAAAAGGGCAAATCGACGATTAAGATTTTAAGCGCGGGCAGAAATTTAACCGTTGGTCGTCCACAAACTGGCAATGTTAATCGATGCTTTTGATCGCCACGATTAAAATTGCTTAAAAAGAACGAGGTCCATGGGGATGTTAAGTCTGGTTTAAGGCACTTAAAAAGAAATGCCCTTTAGAATTTTTTACGTGTATCTATGTAAACCTTTTTTTTTTGGTTTTCAGAATATCGCTGCACTAAATAATCCTATTTTTACTACACATCTATATGTTGAAATCTTTTAACAAAACAAATGTCTTATTTTGCGTGAGTTTACTCTTAAGCTTAATTTTTGCGTAATACTTCTGCTCTTGTGATTCCTTTTTATGTATATTTTTATTAAATTTATACATTGGAGAAGTAGTGCCTTATAAGGTTTATTATTATTCTAAATAATATTTAAAAATTTACTAAAATGGCGTTAAATTTCTTAAAGGTATCATTTAATTTAATAATAATCTGAAAGCGGTACTGAAATAAAGCAAGCATGAGGCAACGTTAAAAATTCCTTTATTTAATATAAAGGTTTAATATAAATGGTTTAAAAACTCTCTATTAACACTTTTGATAAGTTTATTAGTGTGTTTACTTTGCAATTAGGCAGAGTAAGCACTAAAGGATAATAAAAACACGGTTTGAGTTTCTAGGTGTTAATAAGGGTTTTAACAACGGTATTACAAATATTGCCTGGAGTAGTAAAGTATGCATAGGCGTGCGCAGGGTAAAGCTGGTGTGGGTGCCAAGATAATAATAATAATAATAATAATAATAATAATAATAATAATAACAGCAGCATAAAGGAAAAACTCTATGTATGTGATTGAGTTCTCCGCACCAGCGGAAAATAACATCGATATAAAGGAACGGGAGAAACGAGCCAAATATCAGGATCTACTTGGCGAACTTCGGAGGCTCTATCCGGAGTATAACGTGCGATTGGTTGTCCTAATTGTCGGCGTTTTGGGGGGCATAAAGGAAAATGTGTTGAGGGAGCTGAAGTGTATTCCCGCATGTCAACATTCACCCGAACAACTGGTGATGAAAATGCAGAAATCTGTTGTCCTTGGGTCCCTTCGTTTACTGAGGCAAATGAATTTGGCCGAAGATCACTGACCGAGCGGACGCGAGGAGTGGTCTTCGATACGGATGGCCTTCCGCATGACGCCCTATGGGGTCGGAGCCATAGGATACGTCATGTCGGATCTTTGTAAAAATAATAATAACAGCAGCATAATACAGCAGTCTCTTAAAGGGGTTCACGAATATGCCAGAGATGTTGGAATGGAGTTCGGCCTCGACAAGTGTGCAAAGCTTAAGCTAATTAAGGGCCGGTACGGAAACGATTTAGAAGCTGACCAGCTTGCCGATAGTGCGCTGCTACGCCTTCTACAAAACAACGAGAATTATCGATATTTAGGAATCGACCAAAACCGGACTCAAGATGTTAAGAGCTGTAAAGACCGAGCTCAGAAGCAATTACAGGCGACGTTTATGGATAATTTGAGAATCCGAATTATCTGGAATAAATAAGGTTCTTGCTACTAACATGCTAGCAGTTCCTGTATTGCTTTACTCTTTTGGAGTGGTTAAGTGGAAGCGAGAGGAACTACGCGAGCTGGACGTCAGCACACGAAAAATGATGCATCTTCACCGTAGCATCCTTCCGCGCTCATCAACATTCCGTATTTACCTCCCACGCCACCAGGGAGGTCGTGGCTTTTTACGCTTGGAGTGTATGCATGATCGACTGGTTCTAAGACTTGCTTGTCAAGTTGCCAATAGTACTGATCCACTGATGCAGCTGGTAAGTGCACACGAAATAGCTAATGTAGCTAAACGACGACCAATCACTTACAAGACTTGAGACTAAAGCCGTAAGAATTGCAGTTAAAAGAGCAGAACAGCAGATGCTCTTAGAAGATCACATTAATAAGCCGCAACACGGAGTATTTTACCGAAACATAGAAAGACTTAATCTATCTCGAGACCTCACGTTTGGGTTTTTAAAACCTGCTGAGCTCAAGTCTGAGACCGAAGGTTTCCTACTAGCATGCCAGGATGGGGTGATAAACACATTGGTATACCAAAGTCAGTTTTCTAACATTCCTGATACTGCTTGTCGAGCCTGTCGACAACAACCCGAAACACTTATGCACTTATTGTCAGCTTGTCCAGTGCATGCTGTTAGTAATGAGTTTTTCTCCCCAGCGGAAACTAACATCGATATAAAGAAACGGGAGGAACTAGCCAAATATTAGGATCTTCTTGGCGAACTTCGGAGGCTCTATCCTGAGTATAACGTGCGATTGGTTGTGCTAATTGTCGGCGTTTTGGGGGGCATGAAGGAAAATGTGTTGGGGAGCTGAAGTGTATTCCCGCATGCCAACATTCATCCAAACAACTGGTGATGAAAATGCAGAATTCTGTTGTCCTTGGGTCCCTTCGTTTACTGAGGCAAATGAATTTGCCCGAAGATCACTGACCAAGCGGACGCGAGGAGTGGTCTTCGATACGAATGGCCTTCCGCATGACGCTCTATGGTGTCAGAGCCATAGGATACATCATGTCGGATCTTTGTAAATAATATTAATAATAATAATAATAATGAAGTAAATAAAACTGGATACGATACAGTTTATACATTTGAATCTAAGGATTGTAATTTTTAAATCGAACCTTATCAAATAATAATTTTCATTACATTATATGGGTTTTCCGGGCTTCTTTGCCATGGTCTCTTGGTATTTCTACTTGACGTTTCGTCTACTACTGCGACAGACATTATCAAAGGTGGGTCCGAGGTCGAAGAACTCTTCCTGTCGGCTCACGGTTGACTGTTGACTGTTTTGTCAGGAAGAGTTCTTCGACCTCGGACCCACCTTTGTCTGCCGCAGTAGTAGACGAAACGTCAGGTAGAAATATCAAGAGACCACGGCAAAGAAGCCCGGAAAACCCATATAATGTAGTTAAAATCGGCCGTGAAAGCTTACACACTTCGATGAATAATTTTCATATTTTAAATACAGTAATCTTTTTCAGATTAGTGGGGGTGCCACGGCACCCACGGCACCCACTGTGTGCACGCCTATGAAAGTATGCCAATTTGTTCTTTCAGGGTTTTCTTTCTTTACCTGTCTAAAATTTCCTTTGTTAAAACGCGTAATACTTTCAAAGGCAATAACTTAAAAAATATTAATATTAAAAATCCCATTTTTAAGGAAACAACAGTGTGACCCTTCTTCTTGATGTGCCCTACTCTATTCAGAGCGTAGGCGCCCTCTCGCACATATCTGTGTTGCGTACCAACTAGTCACAGATATGGGGACAACCGGCTTAACGTGCCTTCCGAAGCACATGTAAGAGGGTTTACCAGGCAGAAATACTACACAATGGTTTGCCATTGCCTTCTGTGAGGTGACGAGCTATGAAAAAGTCCAATGGATAATGCGGGATTCAAACCCGCGTCTTCAAGGGTGAGAGGCTGGTACGCTGCCACTACACCAGCTCGTCACCCACTAAACCGTAGAAATTAAAAAAATATTGATGTTTAGGTATTTATTGCTGCCTAAAACGGCATATTTCTTTTTGAGAATGCGCCCCTACCCTAGAAAAGTTTATCTCCAATTCTAGCCCCGAATAATTTTCTTTTAATTAGTAAAATAAACTGATGTAGAAATTTTATTTAGGATGATAAGCCACCGAAGCACTTTTAAAGATTCAGATTTTTTTCAGTCTCCTAAATATTCTTTAAATTACGTTTATGATACTGTAAAATAAAGCTTTTTCTGAAACCCTAAAAATTCACGTGCTTTGCGTCTATAAGGAAAATTATACATATTCGATGTCAAATGGACTGTCCTAAGTGTTCTATAGCAAATCTTCAAATTTAATTGCGATCAATATTCATTGACAGTGCCACTCAATCACTGGCGTAGCAAAATTTTAAGTATTTGTGACAGGAGAGATTAATTATTATACTGCATGGACTAAAAATTAACCAAATCTGATTACATTACGAAAATCCTTAAAAATGGATTTAAGAACTTTTCCCGCAATTTTCCGCACACAAAATATCTAGGTCTTGAAGAACAGAGCACATAATATATTTATTACATATACGAGTACTGTTGCTTTGTCTCTAAATCATGAAGTTGTAACCAGGTTTTATTTGATCCTAGTTTAAAAAAGAAATAATTAAAAGTGCGTCATAATATTGATAGCGATAACTAAGTTGCGATAGGGGGAGAGAACATGAACGTTTCGAGTAATATACACACTGTGTGAATCAGGTCAGAACTAGATTTTACAGTTATTTTATAGGTTTTGTTAGAAATAGTTAACTCAGATTACGTAACACGTTAGACTTCCAAGTTTAGAGTGTTTGTAGGGTTTTTATAAAAAATATATTATAATATATAAATATTTCTTACCTGGTTATAGTGCTTAACCCAATTCAGCAATTTTTCACGAGCCTTTCTGAGCAAAGCGGTTTGCTGATGCCCTTTTGAAGAGCTGGCTGTTTTATTGGGCATAACCGTACTTGCATTGTCACCTATCGTCTTTAAAGGTTTATTTTTTTCCTCGTCATTTTTAATGTTGTTTTGTGGATTTAGTAGTTCTTATTTATTGTTAACTTGCGTCTTTTCATCTTAAAGTTTTCTTCTTTACTTAAAAGACACGATTAGTAATCCAGTGGTGATATTTTGAGGATATTTGGCATCACTGTTTCATAGATGAACTCAATTTAAATATCAACGTTAGAAGAATTTTTTACTGTCTAGGTTCATAAAGTAATTTATTTTTTAAAATTATTTGCAATCGCCAGGAAAACTTGAAGTTTTTTATAATAAACAGCAGTAGAAACTTGTCTTAAATAATTGAAAAGGAGTTACTTTATTTTTTTGTTACTATAAGTTGATCTATTAGTTATTAAATTATTAAATTGGTGGTATATTTTAAAGGATAATAATAAATTTCTTCATTGAGATGCTTTTTATTGATTCAAAGACAGAATTTCAGGGTTGGGGCTAGTACTGGGAATTCGGAATCAAGCGTCAATTTAAGTTTTGAAACAACGTTGGCTAAATTCCTATTTACTGGACTATTTATTGGAATATAGTTATATTTTAATTATCAATAATTGAATATAAATGAATTAAACACTAATTTTTTATAAGCAAACGTAACAATTTTTATTTTTATGAGTCACTTTAGTGCTTCGAAACTCAAAAAGTGCTTTTTTTCAAAAAGAAACTATTAGGTTTGTTTTTATTTATTAGTCTGCAGCTAAAAAAACAACCAATAGATATGAAGCTTTATTTATGTAACTTTTTTTATCTGTTGAATAAAGCGTCGAAGTACAAAACGTTATGGTGATGTAACGAAACCGAAACGTTTCTTTTACAAACTAGCAGAATTAGATTCTACAAAAAAAATCTTGAAAAATGCTTTTAAAATTTTTTAAAAATGCAACATTTTTTTTTTTTCTAAATCTCTTAAAACCTTAAGTGCTAAAAGCGCGCTGCGGGCATGGTTAAGGTATTAACAAAATTATCTAAAAATTTCTCTATTTAGCCAATTTTTTTATCTCTTAAAGTTTTTGAGATCCCAATGCGTCCATCAACAATGTGGTACACATGTGTATAACTAAGGGGTCATCCACGAACCACGTCACTCTCTTTACAGGGGGGAAGGGGTATTCTCTCATGTTGCTCTAACGTGGGGAAGGTCGGTGCGACCCGATGTCACGTAACGCTGATAAATATTTTTTTTTAACTTTAATTAAAAATATCACACTGGCTAATGGCGGCACTTGTCGCGTTAAAACTTAATTTACTTTTTTAATTAAATAAAACTTATTTTAAAAAAATTATTAATTAAAAAGTACTCATACTTATTTTAATTATGCGACTAATTTAATTTTTTTTTAAGCTAGAATCTTACGTAACACACCATATTTAGGGGGAGGGTCTACATAATGTTACATGGGGACGGGATGGATAAAAAAAGTATGAAAAAGTACCTGGTTTATGGATGGCCCCTAAATAACTATTTCTGTCGGTTTTAAAATTTCCTATGATTTTCCTGGAATTTGTAATATTCCTTGTAATTATTTTTAAAAGCTAAATCTTGTCATTTTTAAAAAGAAATAAATAAATAGTCCAGAAGAAACTAAAATATGTAAATGTTTTTGTACAGAGTCATCCAAGAGGGACTGAACAGAATCATATTTGTAGAATTCCACATTTAAAAGAATGTAAAATAGCCTTTTGTGTATTTTTTTCTGTAAACACTTCTATAAAATAAAGGCCAAGTTTCTGTCCAAACAACTCGGCCTTTTAAAGAACTAATATCTTAAATAAGACCAAGTTCTTTTTTGACTTGGCAAGTGTTTTACTCATCTGTCTGTATTAATAAATGTTCTTTTTTAAATAATACAGACAGTTTTTTTCAATAATACAGATAGATCAGTAAAAACTTGCCAAGTTAAAAAAGAAATCCAATGAATGGAATAAAATCCAGCCTGTATTTTAAATTCTAAACAATTATTACCTCAGAATCTTGGGTTGAATCAGACCGCAAACTTCTAAAATACCTCCTAAATATACGATACTACCGCCGCTGTTTCTGGGCGTTCCGAGTAAAAATGTGTTTTCAGAATTTTTCCTTAACTTTTTTCCTAAAACCTACTTACATACCAAATCTTAAGTGTCTTTTTGTATTGAATTTTAGTAACTCCTTTAATTCAGAAGAAATTTGCATTTAACTAAAAATATATAAAAGGTATTAATAAATTACTGAAGTTCCAAAACACAAGAAAATAGTATTATCTCAAAGTCTAGCGTAAAACATTACTTTTAATACACATTGCTAAAGTAAAACATAATTCAATTAATTCTGTTGTTCCTAAAATAAATATGAAATCATTTTTGTTGAAAAGGAATCCGGTAAAAGAGACCTCTTTTGTTTTCATTTAAATCATTTTTTTAAGTTTTATTTTAGATTCAAGGGGTAAGAATACACAAGATGTTTTTTTCGCATTTTTGTCAAACACCAAGAAAGTCACAAAAATGGTTTAATCCTCGTTTGGTGACCCTGTACATATTCGTAAAACCAACAGTTAAAATTTAATTTTTTTTATATTTTTTAAAAAACATCTCAGACTTTATTATTCTGCGGCATTTTTAAGGAATCTTTTTTAAATAACTTCGAGTAAATGGACGAATTTCGATAGCTTCGAAAACGAAAACCCTCGTCAAATTGAATCACCCTTTTTTGGTACATTTTTTTTCTAAAGGTTCGTTTCTAAAAATATTGCGGTATTTTGTCAAATGTATTCTTATGCCTGATATGAAGGTAATTAAAATTTATTTTGTGAAAATTTTTCTCAGGTTATTTTTTTTTATTATTCTGTTAATGCATTAAACAAAATATTATATAATACAGAATAATAAAATAAAAATCTGTTACTTTGTATGTTTGTCTACGGTTCATTTTAAATTATCTTAACAAATTAAATACGTTGATTTTTAAAGACATTTTATTATAAGAATTATTTAAAAATAAAATAATTTAAAAAACAAATTATTTAATTATTCTGATTTTGATTGAAATTTATTATTAATAGCACATTTATATTATTTTAAAAATGTATTAATTTTTTTCTTATAATTATTAAAATGACAAAATATTTATCTAACTGTAATAAAAATAAACTTTTTGCATAATTATTGTTTTTATTGTGGTTTTTTATACTCTTAAAAATAATTATAATTTTATTCATTATGAACAAGAGCTAAATTAAACGGAAAACTAAAAAAATATGTTAATGGCTATTTAGGTAATAATTTTAAAAATTTATAGTCGCAGTATTTTAATATTAACATTTAATTTTTTATTTATATATATATTTGTTTAAATAAAAATATAGGTGCCATTATTTTTATTAAAATAATAATACTTTGTGATGCGAGAAATTCATTTCGACGAGACGAGAAATTCTCGTCTCGTCGAAATGAGACTGATATTTGTCTGTTTTACATGCTCGGGGTGAAATGAGAGAACACACTTCTTTTGTCTAGAATTTTTCGTTTATCTCGGGGTCTTCCGTTCTATCAACTAGAGATTTTGGCAAAATTATGAACCAATTAATTTTTTTTTTATAATATTATGAATCACAAAATCTTTTTTAAAAAGATATCGAAAAAAAAATCTGTGCTTCTTCAAAAACTGTGACGGTATATGTAATATAATATATTTATAATATATTGTAATTTTTTTAATCATTTATTTTTACATTTTTTGGTGGCAGAAATACCTACTTAAAAATTATAAATTAAAAAAAAGCAACTGCCCATTTAAGTACTACTAAATCCTTTTTTTATGACTAAAGGTCGGTAAATGAGAAGAAAATGAAACGACAAAACAACCGTTCAAAGTACCTGCAACAACATAGCGGTTGTATGTTTTCCTAATTTTTATAAAATAATAAATATTTAGACCTTAAAAGCTATCGGATTATGGGACAAAATTACATTAACTTCATTTTTAGTAATAATGTAATAGTTGTTTGTTTTAAAAACTAATCAAAATGAGTTTGATATCAAATAAAGTTTAGTTTTATATTTGCAAAGATATAGATTGCATTTTTTTATTTTAAAAATGAAATTGGCGGAATAAAAAATATTTTTAAACGAGTGTCCTTCAGAAAACGCTCGATTAACTGTTTTTAAAGACAACAAAATAAAATTTAAAGGGTACGTATAAGACATAAAACTATTTTTTTGACAAGGAACCTTCATATTCTCCAACTTCCTGTTTAACCGGAAATGACTTGTTTTTACTCTTTTTACTTCTATTTTTACACTAGGTGATATTGCAATTCATTTATTATAATATATATATATATATATATATATATATATATATATATATATATATATATATATATATATATATATATATATATATATATATATATATATATATATATATATATATATATATATATATATATATTTTATATTTCAGCTAATTTTAAACATTGTTTATTTCTAAAATTTATTTTATTTATTAATTTTATTCATCTTTTTATAATTAAAGTTAAATAACTTTTTAATTTTTAATATTGTTTTTTTATTTTTAAGTGCCGCAAAATATTAATTTTTTTAACTATTATAATATTAATTATAAGTTATATCCAGAAAAATAAATATTTTTTTTTATTTAAAGTTAAAATTAAAATTAGCACCAATTTTTTTTTCAATGTGTTTTATGGTCGTGTCTAAAGTTCCGTCATCTTTACCGTGCCGTGACTTTAACACCCCCGGCAATTCCTACGGTTCCGTATCACGTGCGTCTCCGAAAAGCCGCCAAGTGATGACTGCCCTTCAAGTGTGCTTCTGCCGATGGGCCAACAAACCGGTTATTGGAACAGTGTTGCCAAGTCAACCCGGTAATATTTTTCGTTATTTCAGTAGAAACTAAAAAAGGGGTATTTGGGATTTACCGAAACAAAAAAGGTATCACAAATATTTTAATGTCAGTAGAAATTTTGGATTAAACTTGCTAAATTGGGTACTTATATTTTTTTTTGTAAATCATTTTTATTAACAACCTAAAGTCAACCTAACTAAAAGAGACTTAAAAACTTACTGAAATAACACTTCAGGTCCAGGACAGACTTAAAGCATAATATAATTAGTTCAGATATACATCTTCCTAAAAAAAAACTAAACCTAGAATAGTTAATACCTTTTCAGGAAAGATAAAAAATTAAGCTAAAGAAATAAAAGTATTAACTAGGGCATACTCGCTAATAGCATGTATTTTATAAATTATGTAACTGTGCATTTGGTCCCTCTAATGAATTATTCTCAGTTTTTTTACATATTTTTTTTCCGGCTAAACTATTTTTTATTAGTAACATGCATTTTTAACTTTGGCAACAGCGCAAACCGAACTCAGAATCACCGAGAGCAAGCGAGGCATCTCTGGCCCGACGCTCTTGAGTGGATCGATAAACATAGAGCGCTCCGACTGCCTGATACAGATTAACCATTGCAGCTTCCTTGTGCTGCTGCGGCTAAAGTCTCGGCTTTTTTCGGTTCTCTCGTATAGAGCACTGTCTGACGTAACGTCTCTACCGGGACCAATCCTAATTTTTTATGGCAGATAAATTTAGATATTTTAAATTTAGTATTAAGACCACTGTAATCTGACATTTGTAAAATAGAAATGTTTGGGGAATACTGAAGAACAAAGGCTTTGTTAGGGCTTTTGCTATTCTTCCTAGTACAGGCAAGTTATTTAAGTCAAAATGCACGGCCTAATTTAACGAAGAAGGTATGAATAGAGTCACTCACTGAGGGTGACAGAATATTTTTACCATCCGAATTTTTTTTGTGGTTTTTATTATAAACTTTTAAAAATGTTCGTTATATAAGAAGAATGAATTAATATTTTTAGCATTACCCCAAACTCAACTTCACTTCCGGTTTAACCAGTAGTACCATCGACCTTCTTATTTTTTAAATACAAGTGCCCACTTTTTTTAAATTTAAATTCGCTATAAAAACATATTTTTAGTTTTAAAATGGCGGCCAGAGTTTAATTTCAAAAACAGTTAAAAATTTTTTTTTTGACTGAGCAGTAAGGAAATAGTTATTTTCCTAATAAGCGCAAAGTGATACTTTTCCGCACGCCAAAGCAGTTAGACAAACGACGCAAAGCGGAGTTCGTATAAGCTTTAAGTGCGGGAAAGTCACTTTGCGCAAGTATTAGGAACAATACTTTTTCTACTTGCGAATACTTTTTCTACGAGCGTTTTATTAAAGAATATGATTATTAGAAATATACTAATATTTCAGTAAAAATTAAAAATCCAAAGTAAATACTTAAATTTTTATTTTAACTGATTATTGAAAAAAAACTATTATTAATTATTATTAACAATATTAATGTTAAAAGTATAATTAGTTGCATGTTGAAGGTTTATGGCCGATTTCAAATGATTTCTTAGGAACGTCGATGATGGTTCGCTGCTCGATGCAGGACATTTCATCTGGCTTCTTAAGAGTTTTTGGCTTGTTGCAGTTTAAAAATTTTTTACTTAACCCCTTTTTGTACCCTGTTGATTCTTCAATGTATCCCTCGGCTACCGTTGTCGATTTCCAACCGCCTAACCGCTTTATATCTATGAGTCCTTTTCCGGAATTTACAAGTAACGTTGCAGAAGATCGCCGGAAGCTGTGGCCGGTATATAGCTCTGGATTCGGCAACTTTAAAAATGCTGCTATCTTAGAAGGCATCTTCCCAAATGTATTGATCCCAACGCATTGTTGTGTGCAAATTCCCCTTTTGAAATATACGAAAAACCGTTGACGTGTTGTCGGTGGCCGTAATGCTGTATACTTCCGATATAAGAACAAATACTTTCCGTCGTTGATCTCTTCAGACAGGACGAAAGTACGTGAGGTATAGTTTTGAGCGTCTGGAATCTTCACAACAATTAGGTTGCCTTTGTCCTCGATGTCGGATGTTTTCATTTTTGCGAGTTCTTCTCGTCTGCAGGCGCCAGCAAGTCCGAAAATGGTCGCAATTTTTATCAAAAGATATATTTTATCAGGTGCTTCATTAATAAATTGAAAAAATCCTTGACTTTTTTGGCCAAAAGCCTACATTTTGTTTTTTAATAAATGCTGCAAACTTATAAAACTTGCCGATATCTACATTTTTCTTAATCTTTAAAACACTTTTCAGCATGGAGTATTTCGACCATAAAGTATTTGGACTAAATTCCTTGCTTAATTTGAGAAAATAGACTAAAAGTACTCTTTCAAAGTTCTAACACCTTTTTCTTCACACCATGTTTCAAATGAATTATACTGTTTCTCGTACTTTTTTTTTATTTTGCCGGCAGGAGCTCTAAGTTGGCCAAACTTGCGGCTTTTAAAACATCGTCTGGCAATTCTTCTTTCATTCTTAGAAACTTATTTATAACTTTTTACCGAATTTTCTGATGCTTCCTTGACATTAGAAAATGTTTGTACTGGTTGCTGAAGCAACAAGAAAAATTCTTTGATTTTTTATTGTTAGCATGGTGTCTATGAAATACATGTTGCATGGAAAAATATTTAAATGATAATAAAGAAAATTAATATGGGATATTTATTAAGCGCCAAATGTCTCTAAAATTCAATAAAGCACAATAAAGGAATATGTAGAACCCTTTTTTTAAATATTATTTCATCCAGAAGTCATTAATACATTAAAAAAATCTACTATAAATACGGCAAATATGCAGAACGAAAATGCGTGCGCAAAGTTAAACTTTGCGCACTCATTTTCGTGCGCAAAGTAAGTACTTTGTGCACGCAAGTAGAAAAAGTAATTTTTCAAAGCAGAAATAATGGTCGTACTTTGTTTTCTTTTAAATTAGCGTCTTGCCGTCTCTTGAAAATAAACACCATGTTGTGGTACATCTTTTAAAAGAGATTTTTACAAAAAATTTAATTATAAAAAAAGTGGTCATATTTAAAATAAGCAAGTCAATGGTACTCATTTCCTTGATGAAAGCCAGCGAGCAGCGCGTGTCAATTGGTGTGAAGAAAGGTTGAAGAAATATGACTCTGGCCATTCAAAGGATATTGATTCAGTCGTCACAGGCGACGAAATCGGGTTATATTTTTTCGATGTTCCCGATAAATCTCAATTAAAACTATGGGTGTTCGAAGATGAGCCAGCATCGACCAAAGTTAAACAACAAAGATCAGTTAAAAAGAGAATGATTGCAGTATTCATTGCTAAAAGAGGCCTTAAAAAAAGGGTGGTGTTGGATTCACAGAAGACCGTCACCGCTGCTTGGTATACAGGCGTTTATTTTCCTCAAGTTATAAATAAGCTGAAAGAATTGCGACCAAAGTCACGTTTCAGTACTTGGCACTTCCACCACGACAACGCGCCGGCACATCGGGGTAATTTGACTCAGGAGTTTTTGACCCAATCGGGACTCACACTGTTGGATCTTCCTCCCTATAGCCCGGACCTCGCGCTTTGCGATTTCGGACTTTTCCCTTTTATAAAGAAAAAATTAAAAGGCCAAAAACTCGCAACTGAAGAGGAATTCTTAAGTGCTTGTGATAATGCATGTGCTTCAGTTTCAAAGGATAAATGGCAAGAGATGTTTAGTAGTTGGTTTATACGTATGCCAAAATGTATTGACTGTGATGGCATGTATTTTAAAAAATCTTAATAAATACTTCTGTTTTGCAAAACTTTTGGAGCAATCTACGTATTTCTCATAAAATAAATATTCATTGTTTCATTTAGAGTGAAAAATTTTAATTCAGTTTTAATTTAATCGCGATACGGTCAATAGGACTTCTGTTAAGAATCGAAAAAAAACAAAACGGTTTTTTGCTAATCCTTATTGCTGCATTATTGTAAAGACATGACGGAAAACAATGGATATCTGACTACTATTACGGGTTTACAATTAAAAAAATAATAATTCCTTTTGACACTTGCAGTGCCGACAACTACAGAACAATGTATTTTTAGTAATCTGGAAATCAAAACATTATTTTTTTGATTGATGTACCTTCCTTATAGCAAGGAATGTAAAAAATAATCTAAAGTAAAACGATCATTAAAACATTTTAAACGTACAGACACTTTGGTATTGTTACAAAAAATGCAGAACGTGGTCAAAATTAACCATCTCGCCAAAAGTTTGACGGTAACTTTTGGCGAGATGGTTAATTATCTCCAACTATTTCAAAATTTACAAGTTTTTTTGCCATAAATTTGTTTTTCGCCAAGAAAATCGGCGCCAGCGACACAATTTGCCTGCATACGGATTTATCCACGTGCGCCCGGAATTATTGAATGGATTTCCAGCTGCTCAGATTCGGGATAACCCTATCTCGGCTGCCCTAAATCGTCTGCATAGGCACAGCAGGCAAGTGAACCTGACCTTAATAATTCTTTCTCTTTTCTGCATTAGGGTTGTTCCCGCCTATATTTGTCTCTTTCCATTATACAAGGGTCTTTTCATTACATTTATTAAGGTTATATTTAGTCGCGTTGCAATAATTAGCTTTTATTCCCTTTTTATTTTATTTTCTTAGTTTTTACGTTTTGACAAGTAAAAGTATATTATAGGTAAACATATTTAAATTGTTTTTAATATATCAAGTTAAATGGCAATAACTGAGTTTTTTTTCTTCGTCATATATTGAGTAACAAACCTTGCCATTTTTATCTTAAAATAACTTATGCAGGAATTTTCCTTCAGGTCAGTGCCGGATTAACCACGTAGCAAGAGTAGCAATTGCTACAGGCACTTTTTGAGTGAAACTTATTAAGATATGGTATATTGAATTTACTTGATGACACAAAAACGTGAAACGTTACAACTTTTGCTACTAAGACAATCCACGTCAGACAATCGGTAACCGACTATTTCCTTGGCGTAAATAAAACACCGAAAACAAATTTTGGCCACATACCGCGTTGAAAATTGTTAGGACAGTTAACATACCGGTTTATTTTGGCGAGCAGCGGTAACGTAGGGGAAAATGTTATGACGTCAGTATCTACGTCATTACTTTAAACCCAGTATCCACCGCTATCGCCACTAGTCGCGAGGAGCGTTAATAATGGTTATGTCAAGTGTCAAATTAATTAATGTCAGTTATGGAACAGTTCAAAGAACTCTGAAAAAATTTGGTATCAAACCATTCTATTGTATCCTTCCCGTTCAGTATCTAACTCAAGAACAAAAATAACTTCGTTTTCGATTTGTTGCTTCGATGTTGATGAGAGAGCAAGACGAGGACAACAACTTATACAATAAAATATTATGGACTGATGAAGCGTCACTCACAACATCAGGAATATACAACCGGAGATTTACAATTTACTGGGCAGCAGCTAACCCTCATAAATATAAAATAATAAAGTTTGAATGTAGGAGCTCGCCTAAGGTTTGGTGTGGGATGTTAGGAAATCAAATTATATATAAAATACCTTCAGTTTCTTTAAAACGATATCGAGGACCTCTTGGAAGGATTGCTATTGCAAATCTAAAATAATATTATTTGGCAGCAGGATGACGCTCCACCTCATGCCGTTCGAGAAGTGGTAGTATATTTGAATGGGCGTTACAACGAGTGGATTTGCCGTAACGGAACACTTCATTGGCCACCCAATAGCCCAGATATCACACTAATAGATACATTTTTTGGGCCATTTAAAAAACGTAGTTTATCAACGGCCCAATAGAAATATCGATGAGCTACAGCAAAAAATTGTAAATGAAATTGACAGACTTAACCAGGATTACAATATTATAAGGGACTCTCTGGAAAGACTAAAAAGGGGGCATCGGTCCTGTTTCGAAAACAACCAAGGACATATCGAACATTTATATTATTAGGATATCTGGTGTTCTTAAGTTTAATTTATAGTTTTTGTATGGGGTATTTGTTTTATATGTTATATTGTTTTTATATTTGTTTTTATCTATTCTAAAATAGAGTATATCTATTGTATTACAATGTGTAGACGGTCTTCTAATGAGTATTCCATTTTTTAACGTTATTTGTTCCTAATTTAAGAAAAATATAAACAACTTTTAATTTTTTTTTTTAGTTGTCTGAATGACACTACCGTTAAAGAGTGAACAGGTATCCGTATCGATATTTCAGGTGTTAATGACACGGTAGACGAAATTTTTTTCGATTTAAACGTGAGAAAATAAACCAATTTGAATAAAAAAAAATATCATTTTAGATCAAAAGATACACGAGGAATCGGATAATCACATTAAAAATATGGCATTCCATTTAAAAAAATATCAAAATGACCCTAGCAGTTTTATTTGGTGTTCAATTATTTTACATTAATTATTTTCGGATACGAAGGGAAAAATTATATATGATGGTTATTTCACTTTTTTATATAAAAGTACAGGTAGAGTCAAAAAAGCGGCCTGTCTAGTCCTCGTTGGATAACCCTGTACATATATGTTAACTAATACCTTCTGGAACCTAACTCGCTTCGGAGCCGAAGTACTAAGTTCACACCACTCCTTAACCTTTGGTTTTAATTGAGCATTATAGTGGTAGACCGGAGTCTATCCATAGCATTTATTATTTATTCATTTTAACACGCTCCAAATGTTGCCGAGAAAGTCGCATTCAAATGTGTTTTGGCTCCACTGTAAGCAAATTCGGCCAAAATAATTCTTTCATTGCCTACTGAAATCCCTAGAGCTTCTACTAAGGCTCTCTTGATTATTCCGCAATCTATCAAAACCATATTCTTAATGTTTGCTAAGATTTCTAGTATTTGTGACAATTTTTGGACATCCTTCCCGTGAATCGCCTTCAAAGCTTATGTGACAACGGCAAAATTTCAATTCAGCAACTCATCTTTCTACTTTTCTAATTAAAGGTAAAGAGTGTTAATATACTATTACCAACCATTCATGAACTTCTTTTGGTGCTACAACTTTTAAAAATAAAAATGTTATCAATGCACAATATCCAATTTAAAAAAATACTGTGATATGTCAACACGAACAGTTGTAAATATACAAATAAGGTGTTGATAGATCTACACGAAACTTTACACACGTTTATAAAAGAGTACTGCCATTTTTATAGAGATAAAACGAGGAACCTAATAGCGCCCTCTCTACTGTTTTAACTACCAGTAACTAAATAGGATACTATCGGTCTAAGCACATAAATATGTGTTACCAGACTAATATTTTTAGGAGATACTACAAAGGCTTGTAAATTTTTCTTACATTTTGTAAGTCTGATCTAATAAAAAGGGTAAAATACGAGGTAAAATAGGATAATAATGTATTTTTAGAACAGACATCTACGAACGTCTTGTTTGCAAATAGGATGAAAAAGATACTCGTATTGTTACAGGTAAAACCAATATTTTCCGCTCGCAACAAATATAATTTTCCGAACAAACAATAACAACGCTGACGCGGTGATACTCCACTGAGTACATTTTCAAGCGCTGCAAATTAATGAATGAGCCATTTTCCTGATTACGAAAGCTTATGGAAACGTCGAGCGGGATTTTAACAACCCGTAATATTAGGGATAAAACTGGAAAATTTATATATAAATTAAATATCGGTTAGTTGACAAACTGTAATCTAATATATTTTTTCAATATTATCTATGGCATGAATAAAACAATTTCCTGGGGCTTCTGGTTGGTAATTTTATCATAAACAATGAAATTGACTTAAGCCTGTGTGACACGGTCAAATTTATGATAACATTTTTGCGCGCAAAAATGCTAGCAGATTTGTGCTTAAAAAATGGGAATTTCACTAAATTGCTGTTTGCAACGATAGCATTTTTTCCATAAAATACGTGAAGGCGCATTGTCAAATAATTTTTAGGGACTTGTCTTTTTCACCAAAAAAAAAATCACTACTTGCCTTATAAATAAACCAACCTTCGACCATAAAGTTATAGAGGAAGCATTGCCTCTATAGGTATGTGATCGAAGAACCCAACTTAACTTTTTTCTTAGTTTTTATTATTTTTCTTTTAATTTATGAATTTTTCTATAAAATAATATCGGACTATTAGAGTCATTATTCTAGCACGTTTAAGCTGTGGTTTAATGATAGTATATTTTTTGTACATTGCTTTATACAAACAGGGGTATTTGCTCTAGTGGTTTAAAAGGTCCAGCCCTATTTCCTAAAGCAAGACATTTATAGGACTAGTTAGAAGTAGCGAAAAATATATGAAAACTTAAACCCCTCGTTTTTACATTAAAAAAAGGCTATTTTTTTACGATTTTTAAGGGTATACTTCTTGCAAGATCAAAAAATTTGTTCGGCGTAATTCTACGTGCGTTTTTAAAATGAACATTAGAACATGTTCTAAATTATTTGCTTACATTTTTGATAACAAAAATATGTATATGCAACGCGTAAATATTTTGGGTATCATATCTGCACGCAGAAATGTAATCAGAGATGTGACGGTGTCACACCGGCTTTAGTCTGACATGGTGTTATATTAAGCTGGACTCTTCGAAAGCCAATCAAAAGGTAGTTTGATTGTTGCTGTGGGTTATGCTGTAATTATGCGTATATTACTTCAAAGTAAAATACCAAGTTTATAAATGGAATATGTTTGCCCTTTTAAAAGTTGTTGCACAACTTTTAAGACTGCAGAGTGGTTACAACAAAATATTGTTTTTTATGCTAATGCGACAACAGAGCAGAAAATCAACATTGTGGCATTAAAAAATGGCCGTTATTAGAAAATATTGTGCCTAGTCTGAAAAACGTTCTTAATGATCAATTTTTTTTCACATAAAACAGGATTTAATAAAATTTGTTGTTAAAGCCTTAAATAGAAAAGGAAGTACTTTTCTTTAATGAAACGAAAATGTGAACATGTTAGTGAGGCAAAGCTTAAAGAAGGAATTTTGGTTGAACTTACAATACGTGATCTTTTTATAAACGAAAATTTTGAAACTGCACTTTCGGAAAAAGAAAATAGGGCGTGAACTATCTTTAAAAGTATATATAGCAACTTTACAAGAAATCGGAGAAATACACAAATCTAGTTAAAGAACTTCTCCAATATTAGAAGACGCAACATGTTACTTAGGCCGCATTTTCAGCATTCCTATTTAGAATTCTTCGATGATAATTTAGGTGTAGTTTCAAACAAATGGGGTAAAAAAATTGACTAGCAAATTACTCAAATGGAAAACCGGTATAAGGGAAAATGGACCTCAATCGTAAAACCGATCCCTTTGAGTACAAGCGAAAAAAAATAATTATCCTACTGTTTTGGAACTAATATAAAGTACATTTTGAATATATATATATATATATATATATATATATATATATATATATATATATATATATATATATATATATATATATATATATATATATATATATATATATATATATATATATATATATATATATATATATATATATATATATATATATATATATATATATATATATATATATATATATATATATATATATATATATATATATATATATATATATTTATTTTATAAAAATATATATATATATTTTGATTATTTGCTTTCTGAACCATTAATATAATATATTCTTCAATTTAATTTTTTGACTTTTGTTCAATTTATTTTGAAATTAAAAGGTTATTTTTATTTTTTCATATTGTTTATTATTACAAAAGTTTCGGCAAAAGCCTTCATCAGTGTTTATACATCCAAAATGCAGTGGTTACTTATAATTATTACGTTTTTTTTGTGTGTTACATAAAATGACTTTACAAATTTACAATATAAATTATGTTTTTGGCTTACCCTAAAAGGAAATCTGTCCATTAACAATAAAAAACGTTAAAACACATATATAAATCTAAAAACATTTTAAAATCTTCAGGACATGCACAATTAAAATATTTATTTATACTGAAACTGCAGTTAGCAGTTCCTTCTGTATCCTGAGACAAGATAAGAGCCAAAAAAAAATTTTTTTTGTTTGTAATTAATGTTAAAAACATTTTTTTATAAAATAACATATAACATTAATTACAAATTAAAAAAAAAAGAATGTTTTGGACTCTTATCTTGTCTCAGGATACGGAAGGAACTGCTAACTGCCGTTTCAGTATAAATAAATATTTTAATTGTGCATGTTCTGAAGATTTTAAAATGTTTTTAGATTGTGTATATAAGTGTTTTAACGTTTTTTATTGTTAATGGACAGATTTCCTTCTAGGGTAAGCCAAAAACATAGTTTATATTGTAAATTTGTAAAGTCATTTTATGTAATACACAAAAAAACGTAATAATTATAAGTAACCACTGCCATATTAATTTTAGATGTATAAACACTGATGAAGGCTTTTGCCGAAACGTTTGTAATAATAAACAATATGAAAAATTAAAAATAACCTTTTAATTTCAAAATAAATGTGAACCAAAAGTCCCAAGAAATTAATTAAAATGAAGTATATATATATATATATATATATATATATATATATATATATATATATATATATATATATATATATATATATATATATATATTCACCCACGGTACGTTAGTACTTAGGCATCAGCCTTCGTGGACTGTCCCAAGAGAACAGTAACTGTCGCGACGTGTCAACGGAATCTTGATGATTTTTTTTTGTGTTTAAAATTTTTTAAAAGTTTTTTTGAGATGATCTGCTAGTTTGGAATGTCAATCGACTCTGTACGCGCTTGTTTTTATACCCTGGGACCTGGACCGAAGCAAAAATATATTTTAAACCACTGAGTTAATTCGTTTGTATGATTTTTTGTTTTTTTTTTGTGTTTACTAATTAGGTCAATTTACTCCTTTTTGTTCGTTTTTAAAGACTTTTTGATATTAGCTAAACATTGTTATTGCCTTTTTCTCTTTAGTGTACTTACTTGACAAACAAGACAAGTTTAAACAGTCAGTTCTTTTTCCGCAATACAGAGCTTAACAAAAGTACCATTGACTTAAAACTTGACCTTATAGACTAACTTTGTATATTCGTATATTCTATTTAGAAGCGGAATATGATATTATAAAATTATTAACATATTTTTGTTTTTTATGTTTTTATAAACAAAAAGAACTATTGTTTTGATGTTTAATTTTTGTTTGTTGTCAAATATTAAAAAAAATACGCTAAAATTAGATTTTAATAAAATCCGGTTTCAATAAATAATTGTTTTAAAGCCTTATAAAACTTATTTTTTTTAAACAATAAATACATTTTGAATAAATTAACAGAGAAAAAAAGTTAAGTTTACTAAAAAATAAAATAGTACTGAGATTAAGTATAACTCTGGCCTGTAAAAACATCATATTATATTAGGCTCCTACGACCTGCTTGCAGTGGTTCTTTCCAAGAACGGTAGCACACGCGACCACCGGATTTACCAGCGAGCACGTGCTTTGGGAGTCCCGAGCCTATAATTTATCGTCATTTTGACGTCATCTGGTGGACTCGTCACAATACACATTAAAATTTAGTATGATATCATTTTTCGAAAAGTTTATTATCCAAACATATCTTTAACTAATGATAAGTTTGTATAGTCATTTTTACTTAATTCAGCTTTTATTTAACTTTATTTAATTCAGTACAAGTTAAATAGACATAAAAGTATCTGTGCATCATTTAGAACAGCTTACCTTTAGGTTAGATTTCACCAACTTTTTTTCTTAAATTAAAGCGAAAATGCTATTTGGCAAGCTAAATGATTGTTTCCTCTGTCTCGAAAAATCCTATTGTGCAAAAAGAATGGTATGACGACCTTTTCTCATCACGACTAATTTTATTCATAATTTAATTGATCAAACTTCCCTTTACTCTAATATTCATTACCCTTATTTGAAAAATAAGCACATATAATTTAGTTATCTTATTCTCACCCTAAACTAATATTGGAATTTGACAAAAAATCTTGTTCTATTAAATGCTTCAAAAAACAATCACGTTCGCTGTCGCGAAAAATGTCTGCCAGTTTTCATTTTCTTTTTATAGGCGGTCATGTCTTATTGAACAAATAATTTTTAACTATGGTAAGCATTATTTTTGGAATTACATAAAATGGGATAAATTCAGAAAATAAAGATATATTTTACAAAAAGCAACAAAATCATCAAAAATATACTAAAATCGGTACTACAACTATGAATAAAATAGTTCCGGATAAGTTTCTTGCAATCGCAATAAAAATGGCCACAACTGATAGATAACATCGAACCGAGCAACAATAATGTCACATATTTTTGTTATTTGCAATGAAAATCCTTGTCTTTAAAAAATATTTGTCTAAGCAAGTTTTCCTTAACTTAAAAGAAATCATGTAAATAACTATCCTTGTATTAAAAAGTTCTACTTAATTTTGTTGTCATTATCTATACTATTTTAAAAGTCATTCTTAATAAACAGTATATGTCTGTCTATATTACAGTAAATGTTAAACAAAATCTTTCGTGTTAAGTAATATCTAATCATTTATTAAGCCATAAACAAAAAAATATGTTATTATATATATATATTATAATATATATATATATATATATATATATATATATATATATATATATATATATATATATATATATATATATATATAAATATATATATATATATATATATATATATATATATATATAAATAATAAAATAATAAATCATCCAATTCCGCGTCAGTTTGCTTTCAAGATTTTTTTCGTTTCTCTGATAATAAGGGTGGGGGGAGCTGGTAAATAAATTATTTTTAAAATTGCTGTAACTTCGCTACCCATTATCCAAATTAACTTAACTTGAGTTCGTTTACAGAGAATCTTAAGCTTATTAAAAAAATATTTTAGTGATGGCCGCTAGTTCTTATCTTTTTTTCCAGAGGGCGCTGTTTGTAAAAGTTTAAGTTTTTTGAAATTTTCTTAAAAAAATTAAATGGTACGGCATACTTTTTTTACGGCAGTTTTAAAGGGTATAAAAATGGCTAAATTTTGGCGAAATCCGCGTTCTGATATCTTTATTCGTTTTCGAGTTATTTTCAAATAACCTATTTTTTCTTCAAAAATTAATGTTACAAATTTAAAAAAATGCTTTTTCTGCGTAAGTCTTAGCTAAGTAGGCCTTGAAAACAATAAAATACTTTTATTTTTCTTTAAATTTTTATTTTTATTCCAAACATAAAGAAATAAAATTAATACTTTATTTAGCAAAAACCATTCCTTACTTTGATCCAGATTTCCATGGAAACAAAATTTCGTCAATCTAGCATAGCTTTGCATGCTATTAGAATAGTTTGACATTTGATTTATCATAACCCATTGATTATTTAACAATTTCTACAACTAGTTCATGATTTGTCCAGATTTTTAATTTTCTTTTTTTTATTGTTAATTAACTGAATTAATAAAAATGTCTTATTACACTGCGGAAGCCTATGACATGTTAGCCGTTTATTTCCAGTGTTTTGAAAATGTTTGTTTTGCTGAACGAGAATATGCTGCTAACTATCCCGATAGAAGGCATTTTAGAAGAAAAGTATTTAACCGTTTGTCTAGATGTTTGCGCTAAACAGGATGGGTGCATCCTATTCGGCGAATTTGAAAAGACAATATTATCAATGTACTTGCATATGTTCAGATCAATCCACATGTAAGCACCAGAATAATAGCTTTGGATTTAGGAATTAGTAAAACGTCGGTGCATCTAATTTTAATAGACCATAAACTACACCCATATCATATTGTATTGCATCAGGCTCTTTCGGAAACTGATTTTGACACTGTTACTGGTTAAGAACTATGGTCGACGAAGATCCCCATTTTTGTCCCGCATATATGTACTGACGAAGCTACGTTCACTAGCACTGGAGGTGTCAATTCGCATAATATGCATTATTGGTCCGTAGATAATCCTCACTGGATGCGTAAAGTAGATCATCAAAATCGATGGAGTGTGAATGTGTGGTGTGGCATTTTGGGTGACCGTTTATTTTGATGGTTTTTGAAACAAAGAGTTTTTATTTGAACTTTTTAACAAACGTCTTACCGGCTCTTTTAGAAAACGTTCCTCTACAAACAAGAATAAACATGTGGTTTCACCATGATGGATGTCCGGCACACTTTTCTCAGAGAGTTCGTAACTTTTTAGACCAGAATCACACAAACCGTTGGATAGGAAGGGAAAGTTTGTTTCCATGGCCAGCTAGATCCCCAGACCTTACTGTGCTCGATTTTTATTTATGGGGAAGAGTAAAAGACATTGTTTTTCAGACACGTCCTACTACCCCAGAAAATATGATTGAAAGGATTCAAAATGCTATTACTCAAATTCCAAGACCTGAAATTGAAGCAGCCTTATTAAGCACCCACCGTAGGCTAAATCGTTGCATTGAAAATAATGGAAAGCATTTTGAACATTTGTAAAGACATTTCGTTTTTGTTCTCTTTTTAAACAACAATGTGTTTTATCATAATTTCTGTTTAATAGAGTTAGTGTTCTAATAGTGTTCTTATTTCATCTTGCTGTTAGCACGTTTCCTTTTAAATGCGGTAAGTTTTAAATTAAAATAAAAGTATTTTATTGTTTTCAAGGCCTACTTAGCTTTTGTTTAATGGCTAACATTAATTTTTGAAAAAAAAAAAAGGTTATTTGAAAATAACTCGAAAACGAATAAAGATATCAGAACGCGGTTTTCGCCAAAATTTAGCCATTTTTATACTCTTTAAAACTGCCGTAAAAAAGTATGCCGTACCATATAATTTTTTTAAGAAAATTTGAAAAAACTGAAACTTTTACGAACATCGCCCTGTGGAAAAAAAAGTAAGAACTAGCGACCATCACTAAAATAATTTTTTTAATAAGCTTAAGATTCTCTGTCAAACGAACTAAAGTTGAGTAAATTTGGATAATGGGTACGGAAGTTAAAGCAATTTTAAAAATAATTTATTTACCAGCTCCCCCCACCCTTATTATCAGAGATCCGACAAAAATCTTAAAAGCAAACTGATGCAGAATTGGATGAACTTTTTATTCCCGTTCTCAAAATAGTACCTTAATGAAACAATTTTTAAGAAAATTCAAATTTTTTGTTTTGTCTTAGCAGTTACGCCATCTAGCGGCCGTTCTAGAAGCTTTAAAATATTTTCGTTTAATTTCTTGCCAATTTAGTAGTTAAATTTTTTTCCCGAGGCTCTAGGGCCTATGGTTTCCGTAATAACGTACCTCGCCACCCTTAGTGGGACACCCTTTTTTTTATATATTTATATATATATATATATATATATATATATATATATATATATATATATATATATATATATATATATATATATATATATATATTTAAACTTAAAAATTAACTAAATTCCTTATTATTTAATTTTTCATATTTTATTCCTTCAGCGTTCTCTAAAAACATGGGTGATTGGACTGGTAGGTATAAACCGAGTAAATGTTTGACTAAGCACATTATACAGATACAAAAACTTAAAAAAAATTGAAACCTATAAATAAAATTTAAATGCAAAACAGTGTAAATTATTTAACTTATTTGCGAATCTTCACTTCAAAATAATTAATAAATTTATAGCTTTTTATTAGTTAGTTAGTTGTTTTTGCTTTAAGATCCGATTATTTTATTAAAACTTTCTGAACAGGCAGCAAAATCTCATTAATATTCGCAACAAGCTTGGGATCGCTCAGCCTCTTATAAGAGGTATTTTCGCTCGTCATTGGGTTTAATATTATGGCGAAAATTATGTGATAATTATTTCGATATGGATAACGGTATGGAAAGGCTAGAACCCATATTGTACGAAACTTTGGCTTTTGTTCAAATTACGACATTCGTTAAATATCTTAACAGTGGCTAAAAGTCTTACAGTACAGTAAACAGAGCAAAATAAAAGCTTTTTTGGTAATTTAGAATAACAGCAAGCCACCAGTACCAAGTACTATCTTTAAAAAAAAAATGAGAACGTAAAAACCAAAATCCGTACAAAAATTTGCTTTTCT